>CM040126.1:32281382-32729727 GCA_022559845.1 Amorphophallus konjac | reverse complement strand
GTAGAAATGTGCAATTCATAGAAGGCCATCTTATTTTCACAAGAGTTAACTTGATCATATAAAGTAGCATTGATGGTTTTATGATTTTGAATTTCTTGAAACAATTCATCCACTCTTTCAATTTCATGAATATTCACAGATTTTCCTTTTTCAAAAGAGAGTAGTTTTTCAGAAATGGCTATGTTCAATTCCTTCAGCTTCTCATTTTCTTCTTTCATAGATACAATGGTTTCTTCATGCCTTTGAATATCAATCAAGAAGAATTCGTTTTCAGATTTGAGTTGAAGGCAATTATCACAAGAAGAAGTTTCATGAATGGATTTTTCAAGATGTTTTAAACTACCTTCAAGCAAAGAATTTTGAATCAATAGAGAACTATTTTCCTTTTTAAGTTCTTCTAATTCAAAACACTTATCACATGGAGCATTCTCAATGGTGAATTTTTCAGACTTCTTTTTCAATTTTCTATCTTCAGATTTCACTTTCTTATACTTATCAAGCAACTCTTCATAAGCATTCATTATCTCTTCATAAGTGAAATCATCTTCATTATCAGATTCTGAATTTACCTTCGAGGATGATCCACTTGGTGAGCTTGATCCACTTGATTGATCACTCCTTTGTTCACTCGTGCCTGCCACAAGACAGCTATCTTCATGCTCTTCCTTGAAACTGGCTAAGCCATCCAATATTTCCTTTGCGGAGCTACAATAAGAAACAAATGGGAAATGATTAGAATTGACTGCAGCAGAGAATAACTTTAAGACTAAACAATTTTGATCATGTTCAAGCTTTTGATTTTCAGTCCAGACATTTTAGTCTTTAGGCAATTCATGAGGACCATATGAGATAAGCTTCCATATCTTAGGGTCGTATGAATTGACTAGACTACACATTCTACCTAACCACAAATTAAAATTGCAACCATCAAATACAGGTGGAGAATTCAAAGTATACATCATGGTAGTCATTGATCTGGATCACTCTAGATCGTTAGATCTATGAAATTAGAGCCTTGGCTCTGATACCAATTGAAGTCCCACGATCAATGACACCCAAGAGGGGGGTGAATTGGGTGATTACAGATTTTACGAAAACTTTTACCCTTTTTGAAATATGTGAGAGGATGCTTGATAAGAGATTTGAAACTATATGATCACAAATCGGATTTATCAAACTTTATATGATAAGATATAGATTATGCATGATATACGAAGATAGATCCAGAACAACAATTTAAACTAATGTTTATGTAGAATGGAGATGGAGGAAATGGAGCAAATCACACAATACAAACCACAATGCACAACGATTTTTAAGGTGTTGCGGACGGCAGTCCTACGTCCACCCCTCACCAAATCCGGTGAGGCTTCACTCGGAGATAAATCCCCAAACGGAGACGATGCTCCAACCACACACGCAGGATGACGCCTGCACACACACACGGGGATGCACCCCAACACACACACACACACGGAGACGAGGCCTCCAACACGATCCGACAGAAGGATCAACAACACATACACACACTGCTGATGCAGCACTCCACACACTAAGAAGACCGGATCTAAATAGATCCACACACACACGTAGATCTAGAAAGCTCTACGCACACAACACACGAATAAAGTACAATCACCACACACGACCACGGATCCAACACGATCCACACACACACGAGTTTACAGTTTATGAGAAACACAAATTTGAAACTCAAAGCACAAGACACCAAAATAATTAAACCATAGTTTAGAATGCTCCTGATTTAGGCTCCCCCTGAGTGTATGATGCAGATCTTGCGTTGATTCTTTCTTCGCTTGAATGGCTTTGAATGGGTTGTGAAAATCTTGTTCTTTCACCTTTGGCAATCTTCCATTGATCTCTTGCTTGCTTACTTGCTTCTTCCTTTCTTCTTCCTTAGACAGCTTCACCTTGATCTTCCTTGAATGCTTGCTTCCTTCTTCACTTACTTGGAGGTTGCTAGCTTTAAATTTGGCTTGAAACACCTTGGAGAGGGATGAAGATCTTGCTGCATGAAGTACTGTTCACGGAGCTACAGTACCCCCTCCTTTCACCTTGGACAGCCTCTCTTTAGATCTCTTGGATGATTAGGGTTATGGCTCCAAATGAGATGTTATATAGCCCTTGAATGGTCCATGGACACCCCCCAGACCAGATCTACATTTTGTGGGTGATTTGGTGTCATTAGGATTAAAGAATTACAAGGAGAAAGGCTCTTCTCGAAGTGGAAAATAAAGTCAACTTTTGTTGGCTCGGGGCTGGCGGTCGACCTGCAGCTTCTGGCGATCGACCGCTACTGAGAAAACTGTAGAAATTTGATCCCTGGCAATTTCGGTCGACCTGGGGCGGTCGACCGCTGCTGGCGGTCGACCTACAGCTACAGTAAACATACTTTTTTATGCTTTCACCCCCGAACTCCATTGCAACCCATTTAAGTCTGAGGCTTCAAACTCCTTTGATCTTGGGGAATATATGTTGAGTGTTTTGACCTACAAAACCATAGAAAAAGGATTAGGACTTTGATCAATAAATCATGTGGTAATTGCATAAAGTACATGTATGAAACCCCTTTGGCCATTTGGCAATTTCAATCAATCAATCAAGAGCTTAATGTAAACCGTTTGAGCAAGATATAAGTACCATGATTCTAATTTTCAAGCAAGTTTCTCATGAGTTGTTTCAACATAATCCAAGCTCAAAATGATATGTGAAATATGTATTAGTGTTCAGAAAAGTGATTTACATTGAGACCCAATTTCACATATAAGATTGGAACAATTGTTGCTTTCACAAATGCATGTATGTAGCCAGGCTCCATGAAGAGTATGCATGGGAAGCATTCAAAGCACATGTTCAAGTCAATCATATTCAACCAATGGACAGGAACAATCAACCATTTAGTTTAGTTATCATCATTCACTTAATTGCACATGAACATCAAAACCATCATCATTCACTTAATCGCACATGAACATCAAAACCATGCACATGAACATCAACACCATGACTTCAACCAAGGCATCACACAAGAAGTTTAGTTATCATCAAAACCATAGTTCAACAGGGAAGGCTGTTCGACCGGCTTGGGAATCGACTGAGAGGTAGAGGCTTGCCGAAGGGCGGCATCTGCTCGCTGAATGGCGGCATCAAATCGGGCCTCGAAGGGCTCGACCTCGAGAGTGACCTGATAACACTGCGCCAGAGAGAACGCGTCACGGATAAGACACTCATACCGGAAATGAAGCCGCAAACCTCTCCAGAACTGGGAGGCAGTTGTGGTGCTCTCGTTTCCAAATCGGTACACTTCGAAGTCCCTAATGTACTTGGACACGGACTTGTCACCCTGGACGGGTTGGCATGGGTTGGCCATAGTTGCCAAAGGATGGGAACGGATCCCTAGGAATGGACATGCAAGGCCATTTGAACATGACACGAGACCGACTATGCAAGGTTGGGATGTATGCACACTAAGGACAAGACACCAAAACTCGGTACGAGGCGGAGTTAATCGATCCGAAGATCACTCGCGCAAGTGTGCGGCCTTCCCGATAGGCGTAACCCAACATTCGGACAACACCTTTTTATATACCGAGTTATTGGGATGAAATGCAATTTGAAAACACTCTTTTTTTTGTTTGTTTTGAAAATAATGGGACTCGACTACACCCTAGACACAAGCAAGACTCGATACGTGGCGGAGATAATTGACCCAAAAATCACTCGCACAAGTACGCTACCTTCCCGATAGGCATAACCTAATGTTCGGGCAACGCCTTTTAATATACCGGGCTATTGGGTGAAATGCAATTTTAAAACACCTTTTTTTATTTCGAAAATAATGATGATCCAAGACTCGACTTAGACTATGCAAAATATATGCAAAGACTTCCCTAGACTCGACCTGCTCTGATACCAAACTGATGCGGGACGGACACGGGGACCGACTCTACATGGTATGGACCTCGGACTCTAGATGCAGACACGACCAGCAACACATGATGGGAGAGACACTAAGCCCAACACAGAGAGCTCCTATGGGCTATACATCGCTAACAGAAACGCAAGCTCACTCGTCGTCCCAAGCGAGGGAAAGCGTGGATCGTGCGCGGTTAAGGAACTGGCAGAGTTCAAGGGTAGTCGACTCACTTCCAGACTCGGATCGAGTCACGGGACGGGTCACTCTCACGCTCACAGCGGTGACATGAACTCACGGGCTAGTACCTATCGCTCTCAGCATCGGCAAAAGACCATATACTAAACTAGCAAGTGAATGCCGAGAAGTTAAGACCATTACCTCCATGTACCCGGCGTGGCGTAGACAACCCCGGCCGAAATACGGACTCCCGGTTAAACAATATTACAGCAATACAATGATTTGACCCACTCTACGCAGGGAGGTAAAAGGTCACATGTGGGCCCCAGGAATCACGCAAATCGGGTTGACGGGCAGCATCTTGATGTCGCCCGGCGGTGCCGAATTCCGCGTTTTCGTACTTTCTGAACTGCGGGTTCTACGGGCCCGTGGGGCCCACGGACGGCGCTGTCCTCCGGATCTGTGGGGGTGGGACCCAATGTGATGGGGACCCCTGGTGGCACGCCTCCACGGACGGCGGTCAGCCGAAAACACCGATCGGGGGTCGATCGGCCCCGATTCCCAATTCGTGGACTAGCTGCCCACGGATTTCTGGTTCTGTCCTCCGGCGTGCGCTTCGGCGAGAATGGCCGCTGCGATCAATCCCAACGTCGGATCGGGGCGCATGATCTATCGTTGGAAAGCTCTCTTGAAATCCTTCGATCTAGGCTCAGATATATCTATTGGATCTGGTCGGATCTGGACTTTACTGAATTTACAAGCTCCTATTGTACAGTACCCGAAATCTCAGATCTGCAGGGAACTTGTCTGAGAACTGCCGTTGACCGCCTAGTAGACCTCCGATTCAGCTCCTGATCGCTTCACCAAAGTTATAGGATTTGGCACAAGGAAGATGGAAATATTTTTTGTGGACTGATTGGAGGTGTCTACGAATTGATATGATTTTTACACTGGACAGAGGTTGGATCTGGAAACATGTCGATAGCACTGTAGCTCGCTCTGAGAACGAATTTTGAGAAATAGGTGGAGGGCTGATAAAAATTCAAGAAAAGTTGTTGTAAGAGGGGTGAGTGAAAAGAACTCCCAGTAAAATTGGGAGCTCCAGAAAAAATCAAAAGATGGGTCGGAGATGTGAAACACAGGAAAGGTGGAAATCAGAACAGGGAGCAGCCAGATCTGGAAATTAAGATTGGTCGAAAATGAAAAAATATCAAAGGGGATTTTTATGACCAACCAATTTTGTGGGACGTGCTTGACATCTAAAGAGCATCCCCTCAAAATCCCAAATCGATCTGAGCTCGTGTCTGATAGCAAGAATTCGTGGAAGTGGTTGCTGCAGGTGGAAGGCAGAACTCCGACGGTTGCGATGGCGGTGCGGTGGCGGCTCGTGGTGGCGGCGATGATGACCGGAACCGATAGGGGAGGAGTCACACCTCCAGAGGGCAGCCTTCACAGCTGCAAGGGAGACAGAGGGGCGGCCTAGGCCTTGCTCAAGGGGATTTTCTTCCAATTCAAATGCATTAATTCCCCTAAATGAGAAAATACAAGGTACTTATAGGTTACATATCAAATCCAATAGCCACCCTTGGATCTAGGGATGGGGGAATGGATGGCCTAGATTGAATGTGACACACACAGAAAAATTAAATAAAATATAAGGGGGGGCAGCCTATTGACCAAGGGGGGGACATGGTAGAATGGTAGGTAGCCTACCTTGGACTTTGAAGTCCAATTGTCTACCCATGTGGCATTTACCATTCAACCTTCTAGATGTCTCCATTTGAAATGTTGACTGACCCCACATGGGGCCCTAGGCTGAGGTGGATCAATGGGAAGAGGTCTGGGGGGGGCCGTGGGGCCCGGGGGTCCCATTTTACAAATAAGCCCCTCTTACAATCATAATTACAAATTGAATAAAATGAAACACACACACATTACACACAAATAACGTCTAAACAAATATGATAAATGTCGAGACTCAGGGGGGAGTCTCCAGGCTGTCTCCGAGCCAGATGGACGCTGAAGTGGCTCGAGTCGTGCTCCGCGTGCGGTACCGATGGCTCGGCGTAACTGCTCGGGTGTCTGCACCAATTCTCCCCGGGTGGGAGAAACTCGACCCTGTCGAGTAAGGGTCTGCATCGCTCCGGTATCGCTCCAGAAGATCCAGATCAATCTGCTACAACTCCATGCGTGATCCACGTGTCCTCGGTAGCGGGCCGTCCTCTCCATCGCACTAGGTAGCGCGGGTAGGATCCACTCCTGGTAACTGTCACCTGCTCATCCAGTATATGATCTACATGCTCACGCTGCCGTGACAAAGGGGCTGGAGGTGGACACTCAGGTGTGGGATCACTCTCAAGGGGAGGAGATGGCTCGAAAGGCTCACTAGGGATCATCGCTGGGTCCCAATATGCAACTATATCCGAAATATTAAAAGTAGAGCTTATACCGTTTTCCTCGGGCAGGTCCACAACATACGCATTGGATCCAACGCGTTTCAACACTCTAAATGGACCGACTCCGCGAGCTTGCAACTTCTTAACGGTTCCAGAGGGAAACCGTTCAGGTCTTACCCTGATCATGACATATTCGCCCTCTTAGAACTCTCGGTGGTGTCGGTGAGCATAGTCTAGCTCTTTGTAACATGCATTGCTGGACTCAATGTGACGACGAATGTCGTCATGCAAACTCCTAACAAGCTTAGCAAAAGAAAAAAACACACGGATGCACACACAACCCTAAACAACCCTACAGTTAATCCGACTCATGCATATGCAAAAGGTGGACCAGGACACCCGAATGTGTGCCAAGCATGCACTAGATGCAATCGGTGGTTGGTGGAAAGTGGGACTCCTAGACATCCTACTTTGTCCCCAGCATGCGGCTGCCCATGGGATTTGGGAGGGCCGGAAGTAGGTGTATCGGGCTTGGATGTGGGAGGATTAGGAGATCTAAAACTACCTTTGTCAATACCCCTATATGTTGGTAAGGTATGCCATGTTCCCCAATCATTGGACCTATTGCTATGTGGAGGTTGATTGGCCTGAGTGGGAAGAGAGTGGTAGGGGGCTTCCTTGACAAGGTAGAAGGGAAGCGGTGGATCACGAGGCCCACTAGAGAAGGGGTCGAATGGGTCAAAGAATGTGTGACCCCTCGGTTCTTCCATTACATAGTCCCATGTTTGAAATTCCTGAAGGTGATGGTCACCTCCATCCATCGTGGTAGATGAGACAGTGTATAGAAGATATGGCTCCTCCCTCGGGATAAAAGGAATTAAGTTGGGCTCGACCGGTAACGGGAGGAGTAGAAGAACCTCCGTGGTAACATGACCCACGGTGTACATGGAGGTGATGGACCCTAAAGCGAGATGAGTGAAACTACGATCTGTGGGTCGGTCGAAGCCTGGAGCCAACAAGTGCGTTAATGTCAATTGCCGGTCTAACCCTTTAAGAAGGTCATCCAATGTATCCACATAGTGACTAGACCGGAAAGTGGTATGGAATGAGTTGATTGGCACCAGAGGTAGGATAGGGTCCATAGATTGGAAGGGAAGTGGGACCAAGCTATCCTTGAGCCAACTAAGTAGTGACTCGGCTATGTAAAGTGTACCCGTTAGAAATACGGGTGGCTCGGGCTTGGGTGGCTCCAAATGAGATGGTTTCGAATAGAGTTCGGAAGTAGAGGGTGGTAGCGTGGGAGCTCTCGTGGGTGGGGAAGACCATGGGGTAGGCTGTCCGACCAGCTCGGGAATCGACTGAGAGGTAGAGGCTTGCCGAAGGGCGGCATCTGCTTGCTGAATGGCGGCATCAAACCGGGCCTCGAAGGGCTCGACCTCGAGAGTGACCTGATAACACTGCGCCAGAGAGAACGCTTCACGGATAAGACACTCATACTGGAAATGAAGCCGCAAACCTCTCCGGAACTGGGAGGCAGTTGTGGTGCTCTCGTTTCCAAACTGGTACACTTCGAAGTCCCTAATGTACTCGGACACGGACTTGTCGCCCTGGACGGGTTGGCATGGGTTGGCCATAGTTGCCAAAGGATGGGAACGGATCCCTAGGAATGGACATGCAAGGCCATTTGAACATGACACGAGACCGACTATGCAAGGTTGGGATGTATGCACACTAAGGATAAGACACCAAGACTCGGTACGGGACGGAGTTAATCGATACGAAGATCACTCGCGCAAGTGTGCGGCCTTCCCGATAGGCGAAACCCAACGTTCGGACAACACCTTTTTATATACCGGGTTATTGGGATGAAATGCAATTTGAAAACACTCTTTTTTTTGTTTGTTTTGAAAATAATGGGACTCGACTACACCCTAGACACAAGCAAGACTCGATACATGGCGGAGATAATTGACCCAAAAATCACTCGCACAAGTACGCTACCTTCCCGATAGGCATAACCTAATGTTCGGGCAATGCCTTTTAATATACCAGGCTATTGGGTGAAATGCAATTTTAAAACACCTTTTTTTGTTTTGAAAATAATGATGATCCTAGACTCGACTTAGACTATGCAAAACATATGCAAAGACTACCCTAGACTCGACCTGCTCTGATACCAAACTGATGCGGGACGGACACGGGGACCGACTCTACATGGTATGGACCTCGGACTCTAGATGCGGACACGACCAAAAACACAGGATGGGAGAGACACTAAGCCCGACACGGAGTGCTCCTATGGGCTATACGTCGCTAATTGAAACGCAAGCTCACTTGTCGTTCCACGCGAGAGAAAGCGTGGATCGTGCGCGGTTAAGGAACCGGCAGAGTTCAAGGGTAGTCGACTCACTTCCGGACTCGGATCGAGTCACGGGACGGGTCACTCTCACGCTCACAGCAGTGACATGAACTCACGGGCTAGTACCTATCGCTCTCAGCAGCGGCAAAAGACCATATACTAAATTAGCAAGTGAATACCGAGAAGTTAAGACCATTACCTCCACGCACCCGGCGTGGCGTAGACAACCCCGGCCGAAATACGGACTCCCGGTTATACAATATTACAGCAATACAATGATTTGACCGACTCAATGCAGGGAGGTAAAAGGTCACATTTGGGCCCAGGGAATCACGCAAATCGGGTTGACGGGCAGCATCTTGATGTCGCACGGCGGTGCCGAATTCCGCGTTTTCGTGCTTTCCGAACGGCGGGTTCTACGGGCCCGTGGGCCCCACGGACAGCGCTGTCCTCCGGATCTGTGGGGGGTGGGACCCACTGTGATGGGGACCCCTGGTGGCGTGCCTCCACGGACGGCGGTCGGCCGGAAACACCGATCGGGGGTCGATCGGCCCCGATTCCCAATTCGTGGACTAGCTGCCCACGGATTTCTGGTTCTGTCCTCCGGCGCGCGCTCCGACGAGAATGGCCGCTGCGATCAATCCCAACATCGGATCGGGGAGCATGAGCTATCGTTGAAAAGCTCTCTTGAAATCCTTTGATCTAGGATCAGATAGATCTACTGGATCTGGTCAGATCTAGACTTTACTGAATTTACAAGCTCCTGTTGTACAGTACCCGAAATCTCAGATCTGCAGGAAACTTATCTGAGAACTACCGTTGACCGCCTAGTAGACCTCCGCTTCAGCTCCTGAGCTCTTCACAAAAGTTATAGGATTTGGCACAAGGAAGATGGAAATATTTTTTGTGGACTGATTGGAGGTGTCTACGAATTGATATGATTTTTACACTGGACAGAGGTCGGATCTGGAAACAGGTGGACAACACTGTAGCTAGCTCTGAGAACGAATTTTGAAAAAAAGGTGGAGGGCTGATAAAACTTCAGGAAAATTTGTGGTAAGATGGGTGAGTGGTCAGAACTCCCAGTAAAATTGGGAGCACCAGAAAAAATCAAAAGATCGGTCGGAGATGTGAAACTCAAGAAAGGTGGAAATCAGAACAGGGAGCAGCCAGATCTAGAAATTAAGATTGGACGAAATTGAAAAAATATCAAAGGGGATCTTTATGACCAACCAATTGTTTTGGGATGTGCTTGACACCTAAAGAGCATCCCCTCAAAATCCCAAATCGATCTGAGCTCGTGGCTGACAGCAAGAATTCGTGGAAGTGGTTGCTGCAGGTGGAAGGCAGAACTCCGACGGTTGCGATGGCGGTGCGGTGGCGGCTCGTGGCGACGACGATGATGACCGGAACCGATAGGGGAGGAGTCACACCTCCAGAGGGCAGTCTTCACAGCTGCAAGGGAGAGAGAGGGGTGGCCTAGGCCTTGCTCAAGGGGATTTTCTTCCAATTCAAATGCATTAATTCCCCTAAATGAGAAAATACAAGGTTCTTATAGGTTACATATCAAATCCAATAGCCACCCTTGGATCTAGGGATGGGGGAATGGATGGCCTAGATTGAATGTGACACACACACAAAAATTAAATAAAATATAAGGGGTGGCAGCCTATTGACCAAGGGGGGGACATGGTAGAATGGTAGGTAGCCTACCTTGGACTTTGAAGTCCAATTGTCTACCCATGTGGCATTTACCATTCAACCTTCTAGATGTCTCCATTTGAAATGTTGACTGACCCCACATGGGTCCCTAGGCTGAGGTGGATCAATGGGAAGAGGTCTGGGGGGCCCGTGGGGCCCGGGGGTCCCATTTTTCAAATAAACCCCTCTTACAATCAAAATTATAAACGAAATAAAATGAAACACACAGACATTACACACAAATAACGTCTAAACAAATATGATAAATGTCGAGACTCAAGGGGGAGTCTCCAGGCTGTCTCCGAGCCAGATGGACGCTGAAGTGGCTCGAGTCGTGCTCCGCATGCGGTACCGGTGGCTCGGCGTAACTGCTCGGGTGTCCGCACCACCCTTCCCTCTCAAGGGTTAGGGCCTCTCGCTCCAGGACAGCCCATATAAAAGGGACATCGACAGAGGAGAAGAGACATGGTGGATACTTCTACCAAAGAGCTTCCTATAGAGAATAGAGCAACCAGACCTACTGCAACGACAGAGAGGCTACCCACTATGCCAAGAGAGAAACCTCCTCCTACACGGCCTTACCACCCAGCGAGCACTCTCCGAGTACCCACTGGGAGCGGCGAGCACGCATGCAGAGGACCTACATGCCTCTCAGATCTACTACTACGACTTCTACATTTCTCTCACTTTGCTCTTCTCTATCTTTTGCTGATCCCTTGCTGACTTAAGCATCGGAGAGTTGTCCCCTGAGGTAACACCCGGGACTCCTTCTGACGCCTCTTTGGTTTCTCGGTGTTTGCAGGCTTCCGTGGGCGCAAGACGACTTCCCCAACAAATAAATAGAGAAGGTGGTATGTGGCATAGGAACTATTTTCCTACCGCTACACAATCTATTGGGCCAAGGGTATGAAATGGATATGGCAAGAGCTAAACATGGTTTTCACATCTTTTGGGTTATGTATAAAATCCCCCAAGATGAGTGATGGATCTATAGGGTCAACCGTGTGAGACACTAAATCTTCATTCCCCACCTTAGTCTTAGGAAGGGCTAGGTAGGTCTCTACCTCTTCTATAAGGACAGTGGTTTCAAAGGTTGGGAATATGAAAGTGTGTGTTTGAGGGTGCGATAACTCCACTAGAGCTGAAATGCTTGGCCAATCATAAGAAACTTTTTAGAAATTCTTGGCTAAAACTAATAGAGGGTGAAGGTGTCATGCCCTTAGGATTGAAGTAACCTCTAAAGGGAGTTCTTTTATCATGGGAGCCACCCACTTCAAGCTAGAGTAGCATTTTGGGCCAGGAAGGAGCTAGAAAAAGGAAGAAAAGAGAGGAAAAGAAGAAGAAGAAATGCCATGAGAAGAAGTTTAAGGAAATTCATGATTTTTGAGATTAATTTGAACTCACCTCTCTTGAAGAGCTTGAGCTCAGGTGTTTGGGGATGGAAGACAGCCACTGCAGCTCCCTATGCTCCTTTCTAGCAAACTTTGGCGCGGTATAGGCCACCTCTCCCGTGGTGCTAGCTTCAAAGCTCCTCTTCATGGTGTTTTTAGAGGATTTTGAGGGAATTTTTAAGGTTTAAGCAGAGATTTCTGGGAACTTTAAATTCTTGGTGTATTCTTAGTTATAGGGCTTTAATTCTAGTCCTAATGTATTAGGATTGAGGTTAGTTGGCTTCAATTTAAGTTAGGATAAGTCTTAACACGGATTAGGTGCTTCTAGCCACGAGTTCGGACTCTCACGGAGAGTCCCGCTCGGTCTTTAATGGGTTTTTTCCCCTTGCAGTCTATCGAGTGACCGCTAGACTCCCTCAAACGGTCGTCAGACAACCATTTTTTGTTCTCCTCTACCACCTTTTCTTCTACTCGCCTAACGGTCCTGCCTCGACCATTTCTTTCCTCCTTGCGATCTTCCAGAAGACCGTTTTCCCCTGTTTACCCCTGTTTTGATTATCTTTAATCATTAGTGCTCTCCCCCTCTCTCCCACTCTCTCTCCTACCAGTCGTAGAGGTCGTTGTTAGTAAGTTAGCATTCACATCCACACATTTTTGCATTCGAAAAGATAAAAAAATCATGTATTCACTAATATAAAGAGTCATGCACATGTGTCCATAAAGAAAAGAAAAAGTATAAGTCACGCTCTAGCGGGTCCCTCTCCTGGACCCCCGCTGTCCCCGGTACCCTCATGCCTCTTCGCGGGCGGGGCCATGGAGGTGCTCCCCTCCTCTCGCTGTCGCCGTCCCCTCTCCGCCTCCTCATTCCTCCGAAGGCCGGAAGAACTGGTAAGGAAGTCTGGGAAAGCACTACTCTGTGTGCCGCTTTGCGACGCACTAGCTGTAGGTCCTCGGCCCATCATCCGAACCGTTCGCTCTGTTGTGTCCCTATCATGTGGTTTTGATGATGACAATTTAAGTGTTTCATTTTAGTCAATAGTCAATGCCAACTTGAGTTTTGGGATTAAATTCTTCATATATTGCATTCTTTCATTTTGCTCTGAAAATGTCGACTCTTGGAGTCAACTTTTGGTTGTCAGGAATTTCCCCTTACGTATCCAAGGTCGGTGTTAGTTTAGCCTCATGCATACTTCAAGTCGATGCTAGTTTCTGTAGCATCAAGTCTCATAGGCAGGTCGATGCATATATTGGGGTGTTGCGTGACAAGGTCGGTGCAGGTCTTCCATTGTGCATGAGTAGGTCCGTGCACATCTCTATAGCAGGTCAGTGCTAGTTTTCCATATGGCAAGGCAAGGTCTGTGCTAGCTTTGCATTTGATAAATAAAAGTCTATGCACTTCACTGTTAAAAGTCGATGCATTGTTTGCATGTAGGACCGTTCATGTTGCACAGGGTCGGTGCTAGCCTTTGCTTCATGCCATAAGAAGTCAGTGCACATTCTTTCTAACACGCATGAAGGTCGGTGCATATAGTATGCTATGAGCACAAGGTCGGTGCACATTTAGCGTTGGCCTTATTGGAGTCGATGCTAGCACAGAGTGTCTAGCATATAGGGTCCGTACTAGTTTGTCTTGCCTTGTTACTTGGTCGGTGCTAGTTGCACCTTCTGCAGATAGAGTCGGAGCATTTTTTTTTTAACTGAGCACGTTTAAGGTCGATGCTAGCACATTGAGGTCGATGCTAGTATGTCACAGATTGCCTACGAGGTCAGTGCAGGTTCCTATTGTACTGTGAAAAGGCCAGTGCAGGTTTGCTGCACGCATGCAAGGGAAGTCAGTGCAGGTTTTGGCTTGCACTAGGTCGGTGCATGTCTATGTCTAAGGCCATAAAAGGTTGGTCCAAGTCTTTGCATCGCACATCTAGAGCCAGTGCATGTCGTGCTTATGGCATGATTAGATCGTGCAGGTCTTGCATTATGCATGAGAGGGTCCGTGCACATTCTCTTCCTTGCACCTGAAGTCCGTGCAATTCACTGTTCAAACCGGTGCATGTCCAGCCTTACGCTCACTGTAGCGTCGATGCGTGTTTGATCGTTACACTATATAGTCTATGCATCCCTTAAGAACTCAGGGCATAAATTGAACTCTGTCCTTTCGTTTGTAGGGAATAATCTCGTTCCCAGAGAGGCACGAGGACCCAAGAGGTAAATGATGGGCACATGATCTGAGGAAAGGAATATTCTCTTCCAATACATGGACCAATGGGGTTTTAGTAGGGCTACTTTGGCTCATCCTTACGGAGCCCCTGCTCCTATATAAAGCTACCCAACCCTTCGAAGAAGAGTGCTGAAAACTGCCATTCGTTTCCACCTGAAGAGAGAGCTTTTCCAGGAGCAAGAAAGAGAGTGAGCAATCCAGTTTGAGTGGAGAAAGAGGAAGAGGCTTATCTGAGAGCAGCCAGTCAGTGAATCTGTCTATGCTTCTTTGAAGCTACATTTTACATCGTTTTGTTTCTTCTTTTCATTTTATTCTGATCCTTTGATTTACCAACCGTGTTTTCTTTGGTTCCCTCTGGTGTGGAGTAAGGGAGACATTGTCTCCAGTTACGAGTGGCTATGGGGGTCACTCGTGGGGTTCCCTCGGTGTAGAGGAAGGGAGGAATTGACCTCCGATTCTGGATTTGCAGGTAGCAAGTCCAGGGTTCAGATTCTGCGGGGTGTAGGACCTGGTTGAGGGATTTATCTCCCTCTGGGCAAGCTGTTAGCCAGTCGTTGTCGCAGACTGAGTCTACTTTTCTAGCTTGTGCTAGTGGAATCCTCGTGCTGTGTGGACGAGGGATGGACGTAGATTGCCATGGGCAATCGAACCACCTAAAAAACCCTTTGCCTCCTTTGTGTGATTGTTGCTATGTCTTTTGTGCGATTCTGATCTTTAGTTGGTGGAAGCTGCTATCTTCTTTGCCTACTTTGACCCATCTTCTGCTCGATCATTTAGCTGAGTATCATCGATTGCTTTCTGAGACGCTCATTTCTTTGTGAGTGTGTTTTTCTACCGTGTGTTAAGTGTGATGTACCTCTACTCTTGAGTTATATAGCGTGATCTTTTGATCTGAGTTTAAAATTGGTGTGATCTATTCATCCCCCCTTTCTAGATCACTTCGTAGTATTTCTATCAATTGGTATCAGTGCAGGTTACCCAACATGTGATCCAACGACCAGGGTAATTCTGGATCTGGCAATCCTCACAGTTTCATGGCTGAGGGACAGTCTATTAGCCATCCCCCTTTCTTTGATGGTAACAATTATTTTTATTGGAAAAATAGGATGGAAGTTTTTCTGAGAGCGCAGAGCCACGAACTCTGGAGAGTGATCACCACTGGACCATACGATCTTGCACCTAATGAAGATGCATGAACAAAGGATCACATTAGGCTTTCAACAGTCAACTGGTCAGCTCTAAACATAATCCAATGCGCAGTTCATCCAGAGGAGCACGCTAGGATATCAGCCTGCAAGATAGCCAAGAAATTGTGGGATGAATTTGAGCTCATGTATGAAGGTACATCCTAGGTCAAAGCTACGATGGTAAATGTGCTAACTTCTAAGTATGAATTGTTTAAAATGAATTCTGAGGAGACTATTACCAAAATATATGCTAGGCTATCGTTGATCATAAATAGCCTCAAGGGTCTAGGGAAACAGATCCCAGAAGCGGATCTCGTTAGAAAAATCCTCAGGTCATTTACTCCCTTGTGGCACACTAAGGCCACTGTCATAGAAGAGTCCAGGGATTTCACTAAGATGATTGTCACCGAATTAATCGGATCCTGGATGACTTATGAAATCAACCTAAAAGGAATGTTGAAGAAACAAGTAAGAAGAGAAAGAACATTGCTCTCAAGGTGTCTCGAAGTGGGAGTGGTAGTAGCAATAGCAGTAGTGGTGAGGAGTTTGAAAACTTCTCAGATCTAGATCAAGAGGAGTAGGCCTTACTGACTCACAGACTTCAACAGTTCTTGATATCCAAGGGCAAGAAGTTTAGGAAAAGAATGCCTCAATCATCTAGTAGGAATTCTACTTCTAAAACTGGCAAATACAAGTCTACTGACAAGCTGACTTGCTTTCATTGTCACAGGCCTGGTCACATGAAAAGTGGCTGCCCAGACCTTCAGAAGAAGAACATCAAGGTGCAGAAGAAAAAGTCCAAAGCTATGGTATGCACCTGGAGTGATGAGGAGGAGGATGTCGAAGGAAATTCATCTAAAGAAGAAGAGGAAAAACTATGTCTGAGGGCCGACTCAGACACTGAGGTATGCAACCCTTTTGAACACTACATTATAGATGACTGGGAGGACGCTTATGTTGATTTACTTGTTAAATTTAACTGTCAAACAAAGGACTACAAAATGCTAAAGAAAAAATTGAATAGTGTAGTCGAGGAGGGAACTTGTCTGAAAGAAGAAAATGAGGTTCTGAAGAAAAAATTGGGAGAGTTAAGCTCCTTGAAAATTGAGAATAAAAATCTCCAAGATCATCTTGAACAAGCTAACAAGAGTCTGGATGAATTCAAGATAAGATTTCAAGAAGTGCAAAAGGAAAATGACCTTGCTTCTGAAAAATATGAAGCTATGAAAATAGCCAACATAGAGATACAAAAAATGAGTGAAACACTGAAAAAGAATCTTGAAGATAAGCAAGATACCCTGGAGAAATTTGTGCAAGGAAAGACTAATCTAGACACACTGCTAGGTATGAGGGTTAATTTCAACATGGAAGGATTGGGATATAATCCCACCAATAAACGGCCCTTTGAGTTTAAAGCTATAACATTTTGTTCAGAAAAGGAAAAGGATAAGATGGACACCCCATCCAGCTCAAATAGCAAATCCAAAGAATCTGTAGAAACAAATTTCACTCCACCAAGAAATATCAATAGAAATTTTCATGCTAAGGATGCAAAGCATCAGAGTAGCAAGACTACTCCTTCAAGGAACCCGGGTGTCTACAGAGCAAACCCTGCTTATTTCCGGAAAGTGAATCATGGCAACAATTGGAATGCTCCAACACAGTGGAGTCATTATAGGGCACCCATTCAGAAATGGAATCACAACATGAAAAATTGGGTTCACACTAAACCCTCACAAAGCTTCCCCGATCAGAAAAGGTTCTGGAATAACCCTCAGAGAAAAACCTATAATAGGAACAACTCACATGTCATTAAGAACAAAGTTCATAAAAATCCAAGGACCAGAGTTAATAAAACTTTACATGCTAAAAATAAAAATTCTGTTCACATGAAGGGAACCAGACAGGTCTGGATTCCTAAGATTGTCTTGGAAGGAATGAGTAACTTCTTTGGACCCAACTTTTCTTGGGTTCCAAATTTTTCTTGTGTTTGATTTCATTACAGGTTGGTCTGACAGCCGAACACAATAGATGGTACCTGGATAGCGGTTGTTCCAGGCACATGATAGGTGACAGGTCCAAGTTCAGTGAATTGGAAATGAAGATGGGAGGTATGGTTAAATTTGGAGGTAAGAATAAAGGTAAGATCATAGGAATAGGGACAGTTGGTAAGTCCCCCTCCAATGTTATTATGGGTCTACCAAGGACTCGTAGTGGATTTGATGCAATTTGGGTTATTGTTGACAAATTGGCAAAGTCTACTCATTTCTTGTCCATTAAGTCTAAGTGGACAATGGATGTTTTAGCTGCTCTATATATGAAGGAAGTTGTAAGACTCCATGCTATTCCAGTCAGCATTGTGTCGGATAGAGACCCTAGATTCACCTCACATTTTTGGAAAGGATTGCAAGAATCGTTTGTAGATCGTGATAAATCCACACATATGGAACAAACCACTCATATGAGATATATATATATATATAAAATGATGGAGATGATAACAAAGACAAAAGAAAGCACGTGGTGCTATAAAGGAGAGTGATCGCCAGAGGGGTTACCTCAATAATAAAAATAAATGATCGCAAATAGCTGGTGATAAGTGGGATGCGGGATGGATTGTGAATTCCTTCCTCCTCCTTCTATCGGCCGGCCGATGAAGGGGGTTTTCCTTTATTGATTACCCTTGCAAAAAAAGAACCAAACAATCAAAGGGAAGTGGATCAGCCGAGTGAATGTAGTATCAATCCCAATAAACCATATGATGAAAAAGAAACATGACATGCGCACCTTTTTTGTTTGTTTTAAAACCCCTAAAGAAGAGTTAGGGAAAGGAGAAATATGATACTAAACTAATGCAAGAAGCCGTGCAATAGATGATGATATGATGATATGAATCCGAATAAACGAACAAAAGAAAGACCCCCTTATGCTGTCCCTGTAAACAGTAAAGGGGGAAGAAACCACTTGGAAGCTACGGCGTGGCTGCAGAAACAGGGAAGAAGAAAGAGATAGAGAGCCTTCAAAGAGAGGGATCGCACAGGAGGAAGACGACCGTAATAGCCAGCACCGTAAACTCTAATCTGTTCTAGCCTCTGTGCGTCTGTGTGTTCTCTGCTCTCTGCCTGCTAACTTCGCGCGAGGTCGATCAAGGCAACCTTATATAGGGTTCCAGATCAAAGATAACCTCAAATTCGGGAAGATAAGAACGGGCAATGATCAAAAGAAGGCAGGACTCTAGTCCTCAAATCGAGCAAGGTGATCAAAAAGGGCACGGAACTCTTCAGGAAAGGCATACTCAAACACGACTCTGAAGGATAAAACACGACCTTCAAAAGGGCGTCAAATTCTAAATTGACGACCTACATCAAGACGTTACTCAAAAACACGACCTTGGTCAAGGGCGTCACTTCTTGGATTTAAATTTGGAAATAAAACTTTCTTTATTTGAAAATTATGAGAAAACACCTGAGATAAAGGCGTTACTTGAAAACACGCCCTGAGGAAGGACGCCAATCAGTAATTGGAATTTATTTTGAAACCGGATAATACCAGGAATTGACGCCCTGACGTTTGGTCGTCCTTTCTTTTGAACACGCCCTAGGTAAGGTCACTTTTAAAACAACGCCCCTCTTCTAGTCGCGAATCAGAAAAATGCAAGAACAAACCAAAAAACACACAAAAATAGAAAAACTTCATATTATGAATGTATTGAAGTTCACTTTGGGGCATCAACATAGTGACATGAGATTTGATCAACATAGCGTCAATTTTGGCGCGTCTACAGCTGCCCCGCCTTGGCGTCTGCTTTGCAAGGGAGTGAGACGAAAATGAAGCGAGAGTGCAACCAGCGGAATGAAGTGGAATGAACTGATAAGTAGACGCCAAGGTATGATGTGACACGCCTCAGACACCAAGCATTAGAAATCTTTCCAAGATTCTGAGTGAAACAACTTCGGGTAATTCTAAGGAAACATCAATTTGCTGGATAAAGGAGATTAAACTAAACAAGTAAAAATGTGTGCGCGGCACGATAAGGAGACACCATTGGAGAGCGGTTACCAGCCAACGTGGACGTGCTACAACCAAGGTGGATTTACAGAAAAATAAAGGGAATTGAGATGGAGACCTAGCAAAGGAACATTTTCAAGGAACCAGCCTGAGCGGCTTCAGAGAGAATAAAGTACTCAATTTGGAGTGGAATATCTCATGTCAACTCAATCAAGAACGAGTGACCTTCATTATTACCATAATATGAAGATTTTCAGCATGAACCTCAAAGTCTTACATGATGCATGCTGGGCTAAAAGGAAAAAATAAAACAAAAACTAAAATAGAAAATAATCAAGGATACTATTGCTAAGCCATCTAGACTTGGTCAAGAATCCATCCCTCTGAGCTGACACTGAGCCGAAGCCCGTTTGTCCGTGTATCAACTCAGAAAGTGGAACCATCATTCCAAATCTTGGATGACTCAATGGCCTATCCGTGTGATCAAGACTCTCTTGGAACTATCACTATTTTTGATGAAGGGGAACTCAAATTCCAGGTTCATCAGAACCACAAGGTCCTTGATATATTATAATAACGTAGAATACCATATAGTAATAATGCTTACAGGAACGAAATACAAGAACAACATGATGTTACTCCAACAGTGATCCGGGCATCTCGAAACCTGCAATCCTCTGCACTTGAAAGTTCATTAGCCTTCCCACAATTTCAATATGAATAACCCTCAATTCAAAGCATGACATGATCATAAGTGCTAAATTAAAAATAATTCCAACAAAATAATAGCACTTAAGTTCATCAAAGCATGGAGGGAAGCAAATTCATAAGCTCACCAATTCACGCCTGGATTGAACGGCGTCAAAAACAAGAAAGGCGCCTGGCATGAGGGCGTCAAAATAAGAAACACGCCATTCCAAAGGGCGTGAAATTCATCGAGAGTCTAGGAAGAAGACGACCCTGGAAAGGGCGCTACATAAAACACGACCTCTGTCAGGTCGTCAATTCATAAATCGACGCCCCAACAGAAGGCGTTAATTAACATGCTTCCGTTTCCAACGCGAAAGCCAAACCCAGTCCTAATAGCAACCAATCTCATAACTCCAAACAGCCCTAAGACCCCTCGGACTTCTATAAAGGAGGACACTTCCCCTGATCAACCAATCGCAACCTCTGAGAGTTCTATTCTCTGCTTCTTCTGTTCGCGTTCTTCTTCTCGCAGGGACTGCAACCGCCAGAGCCCTTCCTGCAAACCAAAGATGGAGAGGGCGTTTATGAGGTCCAAAACTTCTACCCCTCGACTAACTGAGATCAACGGTCACATAAGCAGTAGAATCTCCATGAACCAGGTAAAGTATTATTTCTTCTGTTCTTCCCTTGTCTTATCTTCACTGAACTACTTATGTTGCTCATGCATTCTTCTTCTTTTCTTTCTTTCACAGGATTATCCAAATGTCCCAGGAGCTAGAAGATTTACAAAAATTAAGTGGCTGCCACTTATCCTTTCCAAGTTTTCTTCGGATATGAGGGTATACCTAGCAAGATGGCACCTCCTGAGCCTAGTTACCCATGCTAAACACCATGATCAAATCCATCTTGATTGGGCAGCTATAGGAGCTCTTGTAGAGATATGGCATTCTTCTACTCATACCTTTCTCTTCTCTACCTTTGAAGCCACCATCCTATTAGAAGAATTGGAGATGATCTTAGGTTTAAAGAGAATGAAGCAAGGGGATGAAGAGAAGATGGCCAACATGCCAAAGCCAATTTCTTCTCACGAGCTATTAACCACATTGATACCTAGCCCAAACTTAGTGAATCAAATCAAGGTCACTAAAGGAATTAATCTTCTAAAGCTTGCCTCATGGGTGTACAAGAGAGCGGATCAAGCTAAAGAAGAAGAAGAGATAGAATGGGTGACCAAGGCCTTCGTGGTATGCTTAGCAGGAGCACTCTTATTCCCATCCATGGAGGATTTTCTAGAGGAGGCACAGTTGAGCGCCGTGGTGAGCTTATGGGAGGGAGAGAGAATCGGACCAGCTGTTCTAGCCTATCTCTATAGCGGGCTAACCTCAACAGCAATGGGAAGACCCATCTACGGATGCATGCTAGCACTCTCCAGTTGGGTGGATCTTCACTTCAAATTTGATCCATGTGATGAGGCCCAACAATCCTCAAGAATCTTCTCAAAAAGCCCACTCTCTTATATGACCGGTTCACTTGGGATAAGCAATAGAGTGATGAACCGGATTCCTCAAATCAAGAAGAGAGTGGAATGGAGAGAACACCTCAAGGTGATGCCAAAGAATCTCTTTACTTGCGCCCCGGGAATACTCAAACTTCAAGAGCTCCGTGCAAGATTTTCTCCCGCAACAGACCTTCGACTCATAGGCGCTTCAGAATTCATGCTATACAACTCACATCGGTGCCTTCCTCAACTCGGGCTTCCACGGCAAGTATTCGAAGATCCATCTCATCTCCCTCCGATCAAGACACGGGATCTCGGCAGCAATGAAGATGGAGAAGAATGTACCACTATTCAAGCTCTATGGAAAATCAACAAGGCTCACCATCCTGTGGAAAACTTAGAAGAAGGCAGAGAGCAGTGGAAGTCTTATGTAATAGCTTTAAGAAGCTTGAGGCCCAAAATGGATTGTTGAAGCAATGTAATCATTTTTCCAATAAATCAATGACAATTTTCTGATTGAGCCATAACACAATGTTTTTGATCAAATCTTCCAATAGCCTGCGGTTCTGTTGCAAATAACGACTCATGGAATGTCGTGAATTCATAAAAGGACGCCTCACCATACGTCGTTTTCAATATTCCAGCTCACAAATTTGACGCCTCCACAAATGGGCGTTAACTAAATAACGACTTAAAAAAGGCGTGAATTGATTCAAATTCCCAAAATATATTCGTTGAAATCTCAAAAGTAACGCCCTTAGCTAAGCCACGGATCATCACAATAATGCCTCAAGCTCGGACGTTAATCATAAACAGCAATTATTACTTCCATCACATCAATCAACCCATATTGAATGCGTCTGACGACGGTTATCATTCCCCATGCAGAACAAAATAACGCCTCAGATAGCGTCGTCAATTGTCAAAACACGCCCAAACTCATGGGCGTCAATTCCACAAAACACGCCCTTCCTCAAGGCGTTTCTTCGTTTCGAATGCCAAAAGGCTTTTTCCCCCTTTCTTCTTCCTTCTTCGTCCTCTTTCCCTCTTTCTCTGCAAAACCCTAACCGAAGAACTCCCCCCCGTTCTCCCATCTTCTCTCTCAACCCCTCTCTCATCCTAGCCCTAAGCTATGGCAGGCGGGGGCCTTAAGCGACAACGGGTTGCTGCCCCCGAGGTCGTTGACCTAGAGGGCGAGCATAATCAGGCCGAAGAGGAAGCCCCTCTCGTGGTGGCCGAAGAAAACCCAGTGGCGAGGCCGGCGGCGAGGACGAACACGGCGACGAGGCCATAGGAGAAGAAAATGAGGAAGGTGAGGATGATGCTAGCGAAGCAGCAGAGGAAGGAGAAGGCGAAGGTGGTGAGGAAGAAGGTGGTGAAGAAGGAGAAGGAGGAGAGGAAGAGCCACCGCCCACGGCGGCGGCCGCTCCTCGTGCCGGCCAACTACGGCGACCCAGGCAACCAAGACCTCAGCCACAAGGACCAAAGCACAAGAAGGTAGGCCCCTTGACCCCAATTCCAATTTTTTTATTTTATTTCCATTTTTTATGCAATTTTCATAGCCCTCGGGGCATAAACCCTGCAACTCAGAAAAGAGACGCCCCCCGTGGGGGCGTGATTTAGAGATGAAACGCCCCTCCCAAGGGCGTTAGTTCAAATTATTTTCTGCAAAATAATTAATTTCATGAAAACACGCCCTACAGCATGTCGCCCATTTAAATTCATCATTCTTCATATCATGCTGTTAATTTCCATTAATTTCCATGCTTTTAATTATTTTTCCATGAATTATTCGCATGCTGTTATTTTTTTTTTTCATTTTCTAAAAATCTTGAAAACAACGCCCCCCACCAGGGCATTAATTCAATGAAAGACGACCAAACCAGCGGACGTCAAATCATTAATTTCAAAAATTATTATGAGGCCCCAAAACTCCCATTTGAAAATAATGTCCCACACAGGGGCGTGACTTAAGCAAAAGACGACCCTGGGATGGGCGTCTCCTCAAAAAAAACTTTAAGAAATTAGAAATTAACCACCAAACCACGCCCAATACAGAGGCGTTCCTAGATAAACAACGACCTAGGGTAGGTCATGAATTTAAAGCACACTTAAGAACCACGCCCCTCCCAGGGGCGTCAATTGAACAAGCCACGACCTGAGGATGGTCGCTAATTAAACCAAACATCAACATTTCAACCCAAGGCAATCAAATGAATTTCCACATGAATAATCAAAACAATTAAGCCAAAAATTCTTTCTCTATGCATGCAGGGGTTGATGAGGACGCGCATCTCTTGGGTCATGGTCCGGGCAGCATATTACGGCCTCCCTGAGTTTCAGAGAGCTAGGGTAGATGCCATGGGGTTTGGGGCCTTTCTATCCATAGAGCCAGTTAGGCCAGACCTGCCACTTATCCAGGTTCTGAGGGAGAGATGGGACAGGACTAGCCGGGCATTCCTGATGCCCTGGGGGCATATGGTTCCTACCCTAGAGGATGTAGCCAGGATTACAGGGTTGAGGGTAGACGGAGAGGCTGTGAGCGGGATCACCTTACCAGACTACACCGAGCTCGCCCAGAGGTTGCTAGGGCTAGAGATGGTCTACGAGACGCCTAGCGAGTGCAGGACTATTTTTCGCACAGACCTGACTACAGTGATGGGCTTGGGGGATGCTAGGCATAGGTTCGGGGAGTCCTTGGAGCAGTTTTCACAGAGGTTGATAGACGGTGCTAGGGCGGTCTATTGCCAGGATCCAGCCGACAGGGAGAGAGCAGACCGAGACCTGAGGAGGTTCCTGCTGCTGCTACTGGGGAGGCTATTGCTCGGTACAAAGGGCAACGTCATCAACTGCCGATTCCTGGGCATACTCGAGGACTTGGAGGCAGTTGGCAGCTACGCCTGGGGAGCGGCACTGCTGGCGCATCTGATGGCTGACCTATCCACAGGGACGGGGCGAGAGACGACCGTTAGTGGCTTCTCACCTTTTCTTCAGGTATGCATTTTTCTTCTCTTTTCTTCTTTTAATGCATGTGAATGCCTCACTAATGCAATGCATGGATGCAGGTTTGGAGCCACCTATACATGCCGATGGGGCGCGCCGACCCATGGCCTGGAGGTGAGGGAGCTTTCCCTCTAGCGCGGCGCTGGCTGCCGGTGGTGTTCGGGGCCCCACTGGGCTACGAGTTGTGGGTTCTACGGAGAGAGTTCCGTGACTTCCCTCCCTCGCTGGTATGTATGAATGCATTTTTTTTGAGTTTATTTGAATTTATTATGATGATGATGGAATGCTGATGATATGTATGTTCATGGATGCAGGTGCGATGGAGACCCTATGAGGGGATGATAGACGAGGGCCAGCCGTGGGTCGTAGCGGGGTGACCTCGCTTTGAGCATGAGCTTTGGGTTCACTGCTTGAGCGAGATCGAGCCGTTACGGCTTAGGTTGGTGATGAGGACCTTGGGCCTACACCAGGAGTGGGTAGAGGTCGGCGAGCCACGAGGCATCGGGAAGAAGACGTGCGGTCGTACGAAGGCGACCGACTAGAGGGTACGGTTCGAGGAGCAGTACGCCGACTGGTAGCGAGGCGGGACCAGAGTCACCTCTCGGGCGACTGACAGCTCCGAGTACCTCCAGCGCTACTCGGAGGTTTACGCCGGACGACCTCAGATGAGGGTCCTAGGGGTATGTATGAATGCACTTATTTCTAAATTAAATGCAAATGCTTATGTTTCTATCATGTGACTAATATGTAATGAATGCAGGATGCACGGGACATAGCAGCGATGGATGCCCAGGCCCACCTACACAGCCTGGAGGACCAGCTAGCCGCCACACGGGCTGACCTAGAGACCCTGGTGAGTGTTTAAATTATTTCTATATGCAAATGTATTTTTGTTAAATTATTGATGATTAGCCACTGACGACTTCGATGAATGCAGTGTGCCCAGCAGGGAGCAGTGAGGAGAGACCCAGGGGAGGCCTCCAGCTCGAGGGGGCCCAGTGCAGAGGTGACCGCACTAGCAGAGCAGCTAGCGGGAGCGGTTAAACGGGCCGAGGCTGCAGAGCTTGACCTCGCCTCACGGGTAAATTCTAAACTCAAACCTCATTCAAATATTGATTATACAGCATTGTGTACTAATGAAGTTGTTTTGCAGACTGAGGAGCTCCGAGCCGCGCTCGCTTGCGTTGATGAGGGCTTCCGTGCGACGAGCACACAGGTGAGTGGTTCAATCATGTGTTGCTTGAATTGCTAGATTACTGAATCATTGCATTAATTGTGGAATTGATGATTTGTTTACCTGTTTGCAGGCTACTCAGCTTCAGGCGGTACGTACCGAGTTGGTGATCCGTGATCGGCGGATCTTAGAGCTGTAGAGGACCTTGAGGCGTCGGGAGGAGCTGCTTCAGGACGTGGCCGAGGTGTGGGTGGCTCTTGAGCTGGAGAGGAGGGAGCGTGCCCGGGAGCGTGAGGAGCGTGCTCGTGAGCATGAGGAGCTGGCGGACCTGAGGACCCAGCTAGTCCTTTCTCAGGAGCGGCTACGAGTTTCAGAGGAGCGTCTCCAGCGAGGCCGAGAGCAGGCACGAGCGGCAGGGTACATCCTTGGCGGTTCTTCGTACATGGCGGGCTCTTCTTTTCGACCGAGGAGCGAGGCAGGGGACCAGGCTCGAGGTCCAGCGGCTTCACGGGGCTCCATGCCCCCTCCACCAGCACCACCTCGGGACGCCGAGGGTGAGGTTGAGAGTAGGAGAGAGGAGGGTGGAGGCGAGAGCTGAGAGACTTACTTGTACCCCTCCACCTTCACACCTGTACATGATAGACATGATATATATATATATATATATATATATATATATATATATATATATATATATATATATATGAGATTTGAGCTTTTGTTTACCTGAGCACTTTGTGTGGTTGGGGACTTGTGTTTGTGTACTTTTCTCTTTCCACGTTCTTCATTTTTTGCTTCGCTTTGCCATGTTCCTGCAACTGTAATCCACACTTTGAACAAACAGGTTAATTCATCTGTTTGACTTGGCCCCTTGCTCAATAAACAAGGGGTATTAATATTTTGACCTTAATGACGGGTCAAGGGGCCAAGCCTT
This sequence comes from Amorphophallus konjac, assembly GCA_022559845.1. NCBI lineage: Eukaryota > Viridiplantae > Streptophyta > Magnoliopsida > Alismatales > Araceae > Amorphophallus > Amorphophallus konjac. The sequence continues at coordinate 32,703,057 of CM040126.1, read as the reverse complement.
TAATCAAATAAGGTAAATGAAATAACTGATAACGGGGAGATGCAACATGCAAGCACGCATACTTGGAGAATGCATTTTTTTTCTTTTTTTATTTTTTTTCACTCATTTATATTTTTTTTGTTTTTTTTTTGAAAAATGCGCCTTAGAGTAGGTCGTGATTCACACAAAAGACGCCCTAGAAGACGGCGTGAATTTGAAAAGGGAATTTGATTTTTTGAGAAAGTAACGACCTACGCAGGGACGTTATTTTGGAAAGAGACGACCTAAATAAAGGCGTTAATTACCTTGAACGCGCCTTAGACAAAGGCGTTAATTGAATTATTCTGCAAAAATGGGTTGACAAGGCTATCAAGACCACGGGTCCTACACGGTCACCATCTAAAATTCATTAACCTTTCTTGGGTAATTAAAAGAGAGTCGACGTGATCATAGTTGACTTGTATTCGAGATTTCGTACAGTGCAATTTCCTAAGTCCGTCTTGACCATCCTGCGAGTTCATGACTTACCACATAGAAAGGATGGAAGAAAATATAAGGGAAGCCCATAAGGGATTCTGAGATGCTCGAGGTAAAGTTACCTCCCCTACCTTATGCCTGTTGGGGTTCGGTCTTTGGCATAGGGAAATTTTGTTGCCTTTTTGCCTCTTTTATATTACACGCATACGCCCAATGTTTTCCTTGCGGGGACTTTGCCCTCTTGACATGCTTTTCACCATTTGACTTTCACTTTGAAATTGACTTGCATTGATGAACAACCTAATTGTACTTGGGCTTTTGTGGCATTTGCTCCCTTTTGGGTCCTGACTTCCACCTACTAGGGCGGCGGATAGGCTTGGCGGGTCTACCCCGAGGTCTCCCTTCCTCCCTTATGGGCCGAAGAAGAAAAGAACGGGTATTGTCATTCACTTTTAGTCAGGTTTTGACTTCCCTTCGGATTTTGCACTGCTTGAGTTCAAGAATAAAGCGTGTAGTGTGTGCGGGTGTCGACCCAATTTTAGGTTAACAAGACTGATGAATGAATTCTGAATTTTGACCTTTCAGACCTTGATCCTTGTACGCCATGGCAACCAATTTTGAAAGCTTTTCAATATATATATTTTTTTGATTTTGGAAATTTTATTATATTTTTTTTGGATTTTAAAGATTTCTATTTATTTGGATTTTTTTTAAATTAGGGGTAGTATTTCTTAAGATACAAACCATTCCATGGGTGAGTTAACTCTTCTCCTTCAGCATTAATCAGTTTATAAGCATTGCCTGGATAAACCTCTTTTATGACGAACGGTCCTTCCCAGTTTGGTTGGAGTTTTGAGCGAGGTCCGCCAGGTTTTACGAAAATTATTTTAATTACCATCTCACCGATTTTGAATTTTCTCTCAATCACTTTCTTTTGATAAAAACGTGAGAGCCTGTTTTGATAAATGCGTGCATGCTCAGCGGCGACCAAACGCTTCTCATCTAGGAGTTCCAATTGAGCAAGGAGTGAATCACGACGCTCATCAATAGGGAGTTCCTTGTCAAATTGTACTCGCAGAGAGGGAATGAGAATCTCATAAGGGACTACCACCTCCATTCCGTAAGTAAGGGCGAAAGGGGTTTGCCCAGTGGGGGTACGAATGGAAGTACGATAGGCCCAGAGAGCTTCAACTAGCTTGTCTGGCCAATCCGAAAATTTATTAGCCTCACACGTCTTTTTGACAATTTTTATCAAAGTTTTATTAGTGGCCTCTGCTTGGCCATTGCCCTGCGGATAATAGGGAGAAGAATGATGCAATGCAATGTTGTACCTGTTGCAGAGATCCTTGATTTCTTGAGAGTTAAATTGAGGTCCATTGTCGGTGATGATGGTACTCGGGATGCCGAACCTCGTGATGATGTTCTTCATTATGAACTTGCAGACAGTTGATGCTTTAATCTCCAAGTATAAGCTTCCGCTTCCGCCCACTTGGTGAAGTACTCCGTTGCCGTGAGGATGAACGACTTTTGTTTGATCAGGAGGTTTGAATCACCAAGAGGTCCAATGATATCAAAAGCCCACATGGAGAAGGGCCATGGGGAAGACATAGGATGGAGTGAAGAAGCAGGATAATGAATTTTATCGGCGTGCAGCTGGCACTTAACACACCATTGAACATGGATAGAACAATCCTCTTCTAGAGTGGGCCAATAGAAACCTAGCCTAAGAATCTTCTTAGCTAGCATCTGGCTGTTCACATGACCACCACACACCCGAGAATGCGCCTCTTCCACATGTTGGAGTTAGATGGAAGGCTCTATCACCACAAAATGTGGATCTAAAGGGGGGGGGGTGAATAGATCAACTGGCTATTTAAAAAATTATGCCTAGAATCAAATGCGGAATTAGAAGGGCAGTAGACGAACACGACCAATGCGCTGAAAGAAACACACAAGAGGCACAAGGCTTTTAGGTGGTTCGGTCAATCCGACCTACGTCCACCCCACATTCAACTCGAATGTGGATTACTGCTGATACACAGCTTCAAACCGCTGGGCTTTACAGCTTGCCAACAACGGCTGGGGCTTACAGCTTATCCCGACCAGAGGAACACCCTCTGCAACAGCTGATCATCACAACTTGCTCTGTTGGGCATTACAGCTTAGCCGACCAGAGGAACACCTCTGCAACCCGCTGACTAACAGCTTGATCGAACAAGAGTTTTCAAAGGAAAATAACAAAGACTGAAAAGCAAACGAAACATTCAATCGAATGGAAGAAAGCCAAAAACGATTGTAGCTCAAGGTTGAGCAATATCAGCTCTGGTAACTGGACCAAGAGACTGATTCACAAACTCTCACGATAACTCTCTCAACTCATCTCTCTTCTTCTTCTTCTCTCCTTTTCTTCTTCTCTGCTTTTCTTCCTCTCACAGTGGATCTCGGTGGCTGCTTGTTTCAGACTGGATGTATATACTTCACCAACTTCGATCAACCTCTATAGAAGATGAGGACTGATATTTATAACAGCAGCAGCTGGATAAGGGCGCGTGGCTTCCACATTTTCCCGCCCAAGGAATTCTCCAGACTCGAGATGCTTCCATCCACGTGGCAGCATCTGGTCACCATGTCCTCCTGGGATCACGAGCCATGTCAGCAATCTCAGTAGAGAGTCCCTGTCAAAACAGAGTATCGGATGATCAGGTTGAAGAACAACTCTGTATAGACTTTATCAGAAGCACTGCGTTGTATAGACTTCATATAAGTGAAAGCTATGTACAGACTTGACCAAAAGCCTGAGACACTAACGAAGACACTGGACTGACACCAACTCGAAGATGAAAGACAAAACTGACACGAAGTGTACTTACAGAACAAGAAGGACACGAGGTTTTAGGAAAAATAACACGAAGATAGAAATAGCAACGAAGACTCAGACGCAGAGACAGCACGAAGTGAAACGAGAACGACACGAAGTGCAGTAGTGACAGAAACACACACTACACAGAGAACGACACGAAGTGGCACAGAAAGCAACACGAGGTGCTGCGATGTCCTGCACGCAATAGAACAAAAATGACACGAAGACGATGAAAATGACACGAGGTGAAGTCACAAAGCGACAAAGACACGAGGTGTATGAAACACAACACGAAGACATGAAACAACACGGAGACGAAACAGTAACCGACACGAGTTGAAAACAACACGAAGATGAAAATTGAAATCGACACGGAGTGTGGTCAAAGCGAGAAAGACACGAAGTCTAAAGTGAGAAACCAACACGAAGACAAAATAGAAACCGTCACGAGTTGAAAACAACACGAAGATGAAACAGTAATTGACACGGGTTGAAAACAACACGAAGACGAAAACTGTAATCGACACGAAGTGAAAACAACACGAAGACAAAACAATACTTGACACGAAGTCAAGGAGAAAAATATCACGAAGACAATGTATGCAACAGTGCAATGTCTAGACTTTAAGTCCAATGCAAACGGCTGTACAGACTTGAAATTGTGAAGCCAATGTACAGACTTACTATAACAGACTGATGTGCAGACTTTGAAGAACAGTTTGGCGAGGCAAAAGGCTGTATTGACTTTGCCTAAGACAATGCATGAACTGACGTTGTATATACTTAGCCTATGCAGACCAATGTACAGACTTTGAAGAACATAACGTTCAGCAGTGTATAGACTTAGCCAATGCATTATAGATGTATGGACTTTGAGACTTTGAGTGTGTGTTCAGTGTGAAGACAAGATAAAATGCATATAACACACAGACAATCTGATAAAGTGATATCATCAAAACATAAACAGTGTTGCCAATTCATCAAAATAATGTGTTGCCATATGAAGTATAGTTACATGTCAACATCATCAACATATAGGAGTCACAACAATCTCCCCCTTTTTGATGATGGCAACCCCCTATTATGTAGATTAGCAACATCCTGTCATACAGATGCATTTTTGATGAAAGACATGATTTATTATTCAGATTGTTATGCAGATGCATGTAGATGCTATGAATGACATGTTGCATGCTACAAAATGTAAGCAACTCCCTGCTAAAAAAAATTTCCTCTTTGCCATGCCATGATGTAATACACTCCCCCTGAATACACTCCCCCTGAATCTAATATTCAGACAATATTCTCCCCCTTTGCCATCAACAAATAGGAGGGAAAGTGAAGACAAGTGAAGAGAAAGAAAGTTTAGCTGACTGGCATTCTTGGCAAGTAGTTCAAAAATTAGGCAATTAAAGTACAAAACCTTCAGTCATATGAGCCTAGAGATGGCTTAGAAGACAAAATTTTTGGTTTAAAAGTTATAAAAATGAAAGTTCATGCACTACATTCATTGGATAAGGTTGATGTTCATGATAAAATAATAAACCAGAGTCATATGGACATGAGAGATTCAGTTTCAAAATATCTTACTTTAATAGACTCAGTAAAATGTGTTAAGAGAAGTCAAGGCATGTATTGAAATTAAACAATTGACATCCATGAAATTTCTTTTAAGGAACAGCATTTTCAATATTGTTTCATTTAGGGCATTCAGGTACCAAAAGTCTTTTTGCGTAAGGGTATACGTTTATCAGACGCCAATACCCCTAGATACTCAACATGATGGACCATCTTGCCTATGATCAAATTCAATAGAATTGATTGACACCTTTTTGTGTGAGGGTACACGTTTATTAGACGCCAGTTACCCCCAGGTACTCAGTGAAAAACAACCTACTGTTTTGATCATTTTATACAGAGATAGCTGATACACCTCATGACATGAGTGGTGTCCACTTCTTTGATGGATCACTCAGTTTCTCAGTGATTTACCAGTCATTGCTCTGTCAATGCTATTTCTCAATTGATTTTCAATGTTTTTCAAAAGCCTTCTTAGCTGCCCTTTATTTGTTTCAGAATGACTTGTTTAAGGACAATACACATACTTAGCTTCTCAGACATGAATTCATATGAGTTTTCAGATTTCAGATATAATCAGCTTTGTCTGACATGAAATAAGATAAGGGTTGAGAGCTTTATCAATTTTCAGCATCCTTATTTACTGATTGTAGTCTTTCAACTCTAAAGATTATAAATTTAAACCATTAAGTCAGTCTTTAAGCAATTAAGGTTCTTATGAAAGAAGAAATCTGTTTTCTATTGCTTAATATTAGAACTGACTAAAAGATTGCCATATTGTCAGACTCAACCATTTAGAGTCAATGATTGAATAGACGCAGCAATTCACCTCGAAATTCTGACAAGACTCCCCCTGACTATATGCATGCGATTTTGCAAAAGATGACAAATCAGATGATTTTTGAAGTTCATGCTTAATCAGACTATCTTTATCGTGTAGTATGACCCATGCAGAAATATAGACATATCATGCATCTAGACATATGTATGCAATGATGATCATGAGTGCAATAAAGGATATGAGAGTCATGCATTATCACAGGTCTGTTGCACAATGTTTATTCAATCTATCAACAGCAAGTCCAAATCAGAAATTTACTCAAAGCAGCTCAAAAGTTTTATTCAAGTCAACAGAAAATTCATTCATTATGCTGAAATTTACACAAGCCAAGTTCTCTTCTAAAAAATTTAAAATTTTCATTTCCAAGTGGCTTAGTAAAGATATCAGCAACTTGTTTGTCTGTTTCAATGAAGTCCAGTTCAATTTCCTTTTTGTTCACAGCATCTCTTAGAAAGTGATGTTTTATTTCTATGTGCTTAGTCCTAGAATGATGAACAAGATTTTTAGCAAGGCATATGGCACTAGTATTATCACATAGAATTGGAATACATTCCAATTTTATCTGATAATCATCTAGTTGGTGCTTAATCCAAAGTACTTGAGCGGCACAATTACCTGCTGCAACATATTCAGCTTCAGCTGTAGACAAGGCTACAGTGTGTTGCTTCTTAGATGCCCAAGATACTAGACAGCCACCAAGGAATTGACAGTAGCCACTAGTGCTTTTTCTATATACTCGACACCCAGCATAATCAGCATCAGTGTAGACTAGAAGCTCTAACTCACACCTAGCAGGATACCATAATCCTAGCTCCTGGGTGCCTAGCAGATATCTAAAATTCATTTTCACAGCTTTAAAATGATTTTCCTTAGGACTGGCCTGAAACCTAGCACATAATCCTACAGCGAATTGAATATCAGGCCTAGATGCTGTTAAGTAGAGAAGGGATCCGATCATACCTCTGTATAATTTCTGGTCAAATGGGTTACCTTTAGTGTCTTCATCCAAGCTTGTAGAAGTACCCATTGGAGAAGCTATCTCTTTAAGGTTATCCATCTTGTATTTCTTGAGTAGATCCCTTGTGTACTTGGACTGAGTAATAAACATTCCTTCCTTTGTTTGTGTGACCTGCAGTCCAAGAAGCAATTTGAGCTCACCCATTGAGCTCATTTCAAACTCATTAGTCATTGTTTCAGAAAATTCCTCACACAATTTGGGGTTAGTTGACCCAAAAATGATATCATCCACATAAATCTGTACAATAAGAATTTTAGAGTGACTCACCTTTGTAAACAAGGTCTGATCAACTACTCCTCTAGTGAAATTTTGATCAGTGAGGAACTTGCTCAACCTGTCGTACCAAGCTCTGGGAGCTTGCTTAAGACCATAGAGAGCTTTATTTAATTTGTAAACATGATTAGGGAAATCTAGACATTCAAATCCAGGGGGCTGTCTAACATAGACATCCTCATTAATTTCCCCATTCAAGAATGCAGATTTTACATCCATCTGCTGGAGGATTATACCTAGGGAACATGCATAAGCTAATAAAATTCTAACAGCTTCTAATCTGGCTACAGGGGCAAATGACTCTTCAAAGTCAATACCAAACTCCTGGTTGTACCCCTGAGCAACAAGTCTGACTTTATTTTTAACAATATTCCCTAATTCATCATATTTATTCCTGAAGACCCACCTAGTCCCTATGACTGTTCCATGATCAGGAGGTGGGACCAAGTTCCACACCTTGTTCCTGTCGAACTGATTAAGCTCCTCATGCATGGCATTAATCCAATGCATATCCTTGAGGGCACAGTCAATGGACTTGGGTTCAATTTGAGAGACAAGAGCATATGCATTTAGTTCATGTTGAATTCTAAGGAGACCTCTAGTCCTAGGGGGGTCATGCAGATTTCCAATTATATTATCTACAGGATGATCTTTAAGATATCTAATGTTCACAATTGAATTGTCATGTCTTTGATTTACCTCCCCCTGAACTGTAGACTCCTCTTCATTAAGTTCTGTATGTCCTTCTTCATCCTCTGAATTGTCTTCAGGATCTCCTTCCTTTAATATTCCACCATTGTCTTCATTCCTGCATTGACCAACGTTAGAATTTACCAAGGATTCATCAAAAATTATGTATGAAGATTCTTCAACAGTTTTAGAGTTCAGATTGTACACTCTATATGCTCGTGTGTTTTTAGAATAACCAAGAAAGATTCCTGGTTCACCTTTAGGTTCAAATTTATCAAGGTCTCTTTTATCATTTATATGAATAAAACATTTGCAGCCAAAAACCTTCAAATGAGCAATAGAAGGTTTCTTACCCTTTAAGATCTCATATGGTGTTTGCTGGGTAGAAGGTCTTACCATGACTCTGTTAATTACATAACAGGCAGTGTTCACTGCTTCAGCCCAAAATTTCCTTGGTAGACCACCTTCAGTAAGAAGTGTACGACCCATCTCCACTAGGGTTCTGTACCTTCTCTCCACAACCCCATTCTGCTCAGGTGTCCTTGGTGAGGAGTACCTATGGTTGATTCCATTTGACCTGCAGAGTTCATCAAACTGTGAGTTTTCAAACTCACCTCCATGATCAGTCAAAATATTTTTAATTTTCTGATTTACTTTAACATAGAACTCCTGAAATTCTGAGAAAGCATCACTCTTATTAGATAAGAAATAAACCCAAGTATACCTAGAAAAGTCATCTACCATGACAAACCCATACCTCCTTCCTGATAAGCTGACAGATCTGGTTGGCCCAAAGAGATCCATGTGTATCAGCTCATAGGGTTTGGAGGACAGATTTTCAGTTCTAGACTTAAATGACTTTCTAGTTATCTTTGATTGAGTGCATGCATCACAGAATTTATTTTCTTTCTTGAAGGAAATTTCAGGAAGTCCTCTAACCATGCTATGCTTGTTTAGTTTATGCAAAATGGTATAACTAGCATGGCCTAACCTACGATGCCATAAAAATGCTAAATCTTCTCTATTGGCAGTAAGCCAAAGGTTAGAATGCTGAATATCATCTAGATCTATCATGTATGTGTTATTTATTCTTTTTCCAGAGAATTTTATAATTTCTGAATCAGGTTCAAAAACCTTGCAGCATTGAGAGTCAAATAAAACCTTATGACCCTTATCACACAACTGGCTGATACTAAGTAAATTGTAAGCTAACCCTTCAACCAGTAAAACATCATCAATGCAGCAGGTAGAACACTTACCTACCTTACCTGATCCAATGATCCTACCCTTTATGTTGCTTCCAAAGGTGACAAGGCCTCCTAGCTTTTCAGTTAGCATGCAAAACTTGGCCTTATCTCCTGTCATATACCTGGAGCAGCCACTGTCCAAGTACCACAAGTTGCTCTTGGCTGCCAGGCATACCTGCATACACAATTAGGGCAAAGAGTTTAGAACCCAAGTCTGATTGGGCTCCAATGCAGATGAAGTGCAAGTAAAGAAAGAAAGCATGGTTTTGGGAATCCACATTTGTTTGAAGCAGTTCTGTTCAGTGGATTTTCCAGATTTCTTTTTGTTTTGCTTTTTCTTGTTGACTTTCTTCTTATATGCAACAACAGAATTATTCACTGAATTTTTGTTATTGCGCCAATGCTTCGGCCAAGTTGCATTCATAAAGTTTTGGCCATGGTAGTTCCTGGGCTGGCTGTGGAAATGATGGTAATTTCTAGGCATCCGACTACCATACCCATTTTCCCAATTTCTGATATAGGGTCTGTAAAAGTGTGTAGGTTGATGAACATACCCTGTATACATCCCTTGAGTTCTAGTCCACCCACGCCCATTAGAGTAGATTGGCTGTGTGGGGTAGTAGAACTGAGCTCTAGGTGGATTGAATTGGTTGGGCTGACTTCTGAAAGTATTTTGTCTTCCCTGCACCCTTGACCCTGCTGACCTATTCATAGGTTTTGGTTGGGTCCTTTTCTGTGATGATGGTGGTGAAGACCTTTTGACATTGACATAGGGTTTGTTTACCTGAACAGGTTGACCCCTAACCTTGGGTTGAGCACTAGAGCTAGGTTTGGAAGTCCCAATTCTACTAGGCTCACCTACTTTCTGTTTGTCCTTCTCCTCTGCATTTAGCCTTTTCAGATTCAAATTTGTCTTTACAGCATTATTAGAATTCATGTTGATCAGAGGTCCTTTCTCCTTTTGTGCAACAAAGGAAATAGTTTTCATTCCAAAGCTTTTGGTTGCACTAGAGTTGAATCCTAGGCCCTCTCTTCTGAAGTTTACCTTTGATCCCAATAATGCATCTAGATTTTCAGATCCTTGGGTCATTTTCTCAATTGTTTTTAGCTTATCCTCATTGTCTTTCTGAACTTCATCAATAGATTTTTTCAACTCATTATTCACATTGAGGACAGCTTCATATTTTTCAGAAACAATTTTTATCTCATTTTCATAATTCTAAATTTTCAGTTTCCATGCATCAATTTCATTGTCTAATCTCACATTTTCTTCCTTAGACATTTTCAGTTCTTTATTGATTTCTTCAAATTCAGAACATGTGAGTTTCAGATTACTGTTCTCAGTTTCTAAGCAGGTAATTTTATCAGACAATGAAGTATCATTTTGCATGATTTTAATTTTTCTTCGTAGATGCCTGTTTTCTTTTCTGACCTCATCTACTCTATCAGCAAGTTCATCATAAGCAACCATCCAATCAGTAATAGTAAAATTTTCATAGCGAGAGGATACCTCATCAGATTCTTCCTCTCTATCTTCTGAGCTGGTTGCCATGAGGCAGATTGGCTTCTCAGCTTCAACTTCGCTGTCCGAAGTGACGCTCAAGGATCCCTCGTCCTCATCACTCCATGTACTCACCATAGCTTTCCCTTTTGTGTCCTTCTTCTTGGACTTGTCCTTGAGGTTCTGATTTGTCGGACATTCAGCTTTAAAGTGACCCGCCTTCCTGCATTGATAGCAAACATTAGTTTCAGCTTTCTTTACAGGGTTTGATTTGTACCTTGTGTCTCGGCGGCCACTGTTGGGATTTCTTCGGCTGAATCTTCTTCCTTCCTTCTTGAGAAATCTCCGAAATTCCCTAGTAATCATGGCAATATCAGCATTTGCCACTTCTTCTTCAGACAAGCTCTCTTCTGTTGATGATCCGTTGGGGCTGGATCGACTGGATTTGCTAGCACCAGCCTTTAGAGCTATAGGCTTCCTCTTTCTGTCAGCCTCCTCTATCTTTGGCATATTCATCTCATAAGCCATTAGAGATCCGATCAGCTCATCTGCCTTAGTATTATGCAGATCTCTTGACTCTTCCATTACTGTGGCCTTGGTGTGCCAAACTGGAGTCAAGGATCGCAAGATCTTCCTGACTACTTCATACTCAGAATATTTTTTCCCGAAGCCTCTGAGACCATTTGTGATAATAGTCAGCCGAGCATACATTTCCTTGATGGTCTCATTAGGCTTCATCCTGAATGCTTCGTATTCTGAAACCAGTAGATTGGTCTTAGTTTCTCTGACTTGTGAAGTCCCCTCATAGATGACTTCAAGTGCATCCCACATTTCCTTCGCTGAGGAGCAGGCAGATATTCGTGAGAACTCGGTGGGATGCTGTTGACACCTAGAAAATGAACAGGGGTGGAAGCATAACTGAAAAGAAAATCAGGCCAACAGTAGAAGACCACTGATGAAGCTCGTCAACCATTCACCCGGCTAAAGCCTTTGTCGGCCAAAGCTGATGCCCGGTGCCGATGTCATTCAGACGGCAGCGCCGATGAAGCCGCAGTCACTCGACTGATGGGACCTCCCAGCCTTTTAAGAAGAGCTGTACTACTGCTTCGTCCGAGAATCCACGGATGATATGTCAAGGTAAGCCAGATGTCAGCTTACTGATGGATGTAATATGAGATAAAGATGAAATCGGCACCGACAGATAAAGATTGTCAGGGCTCCTACAAAGTCAAAACAGAAGAGCAATCCTCTCCACAGATTACATGCCCGGCCGAAGTCTGTCAGACTGAAGCTGATGTCTGGTCTTGTCACTGTTCGGATGACAATGCCGATGAAACATACCCGGTTTTATCGTCATTCATACGGCAATACTGATTAAACCCCAGTTCGTTCACTGATGGAGCCTCAAAACGATCTCAACAAAGTCATGCCTCTACTAAAGGTGGGCTTTATTCGGTTCTGACGAAGATTAATTCAAAAGAAAGCATGAAGAGAAGCCTAAGGCACGAATGAGGCCTGAAGGCGCTAGATGGGCCGGTCATTTGGGCTCCTGTTAGTGGCGCCGGGAGCCTCAACAGGGGGCTACTTGTCGCGCCGGGAGATGTCTCGAATGGAACTGGCCACACCGACTGCCCTCCGCCGAGAGCACAGAAGGATGAGACCTATATAAACATACCCCCTTTGAAAGAAAAGGGGATCGGAGGATCAGAAGCCAGACCATCGATCAAAAAGAAAGAAAAAGAGAAGAGACCAGAGAGAGAGAGAGCCTCCTCCGCTGAAAAAGAAAGAGAGAAAAGACCCATTCCCAGGGAAGAAGCTCCAGGTGGGCATCCGGGGGAGGGAGAGGAGTCAATGCTCCGCCCTCCCCCATGTTTGTTTTCTCTTTTCTTCTATTTCATGTAATACTTTCGAATCTTATCTCGATTCATGCAATGTAGCCGAAATATCTCGGCATCTGTCTGTTCCCCTTTCCCTCACTCTCTCCCTGTAATCGGTTTGGGTATGGGAATGATGTTTCATATGGGTTTTCTGACTATGTGTCTTCCGTGATGGGCATCATCAAACGAATGGATATATATGTATGATGGGCTGTAGTTTGAGCTTGATTTTTGCTTTTTTTTTAAGCCCTATTGCCATTCTCTGTGTTATTTGTAAATCAATAGCATGATGATCAGTTTCGTCTGTCCTTTCTCTGCCTCGTAGCACTGTTATTGCTCACCCCAAAGCCTGGAACAGATTATTCTTTGGCTGCTGGGATGAAGCCGTGCTGTGCAATGATTGAGGCTTGAGAAACTCCGGGGTTCCAAGCATGTGTGTTTCCTCCGTATATGTCATCTAAGTCTCCTCTGGGGCCAGAGACAGCCATCTCTTGGCTCCCAGGGTGACGAATGACCATATTAAGTTTGTCCCCAAGCTCTGCATGATAACGGCGATGAACAGGGGCATTCAGACTTCGGCCTCCAAGATGCCTCTCAAATCCCAATACTCCTCTGGATTCTAGACCTAATCCAACTCAAAGTGGATGCTTCGGACAGCTCAGAGCCCATAGAGTCCGTCACTTTCAGCCCAAACCATCATTAAAACCAGAAAACAGAGTACCGTAAGCTTTGTTCTGATCCCGGCGCCCTCATACTTCTCGGATCAACCTACAGTAAATTTGGTGAATAGCTCCCAGCGCCGCTTCTTCAGGCGCCGAGAACCACCAGGATCAGCTCCTCCCCCCCTTTTTTCTTTGCGCGCCGGGAGCCCCTATGCCTTGGCTTTCTTCCCCGCGCACCGGGAGGCCCTCTTTCTTCCTCATGTGCCGAGAGACCCTCCGGGCCATCCTATCAGCGCACCGAGAAACCCGTGCCGGGAGCTCTCTGGCATCCTTGCCATCGGCGCCGAAAAGCCAACCTGTACACCTCAAGTCGTAAAACCTTTGCTACCACTGAAGAAACCCCATAAATACTCTTGTTATCTCAAGGGATGCCCCGGGCCATCATATGCACCTCGGGGGTGACAATTAATGGGGATAACCCTCCCCTTTTCTACGAGGTTTTCCGGACTCGATCGACTTTTATAACCTTCCGAGGCAATGGAGCTCCGCCACTGCATAAGCTTCGCTGACCTCTAAAGGGATATCGAAACAGTGCTGCAGGCACGTACATGGTTAGGGGTTCAATACCCCTCTATTTGGCTTTCACCCCGACATTCCGTGGGTGATCGTCTATCATTCCCTGGCAAATGCTGAGTCCGGGGGAGATGCTGTCAAAATTCTCCCAGGACCACGAAAAGCCAACATTAAGCTGTCCCCGGGACTCTGTATGACACCGGTGACAGGGATCCTCTACGCCTTGGCCTTCCCAAATTCCTCCTCGATCCTGATGTTCTTATAAAGCCCAAGCCTAATCTAGTTCAAACTTTGATGCCCTGACCTATTTTTGACCCCAAAGAAATCCTTCCCCTTGGCATGAATCAATCAGATACCCAAAACAGAGTACCGTAAGCTCTGTTCTGGTCCCGGCGCCCTCACTGCTCTCGGCTCAGCCTACAGTAAACTGGGTGAATAGCTCCCGGCGCCACTTCTTCAGGCGCCGAGAACCCCCAGGGGCAGCTCCTCTCCCTTTCACCTCAGCGCGCCGGGAAGCCCGGGCCGAGAACCTCCAGAGTCCTCTTTGCATCCTCCGCGTCGGGAGACCCCCCCTTGCAGCCTCGTCGCGCCGGGAGCCTTGCTCAACCATCCCGCGCCGAGACCCTCTTCCAGCATTTCTTCCTCGCGCCGGGAAGCCTGCGCCGAAGGCCCTCTCCCCTTTGGCTTCTCTTTGTCGCGCCGGGAACCTAAGTCCTCTCGCCTTGGCGCCGGGAACCCCCAGCCTTCTTGTTTTGGCGCCGGAAGCCCTGGCCTTCCCATTTTTGGGTCGTGCCGAGAGCCTGTGTCCATTCAGAGCGTGCCGAGAGCCCGATCTACCACCCAATGAATTCCAATACCCAAAGCGAACCCACAAAAGGGATATCTGTGGATCACCCGATATGTTCCGGGGATAAAATTGAAGGGGAGTCATAACCCCTATGTTCCACCTAACTACAACGGATTTACGAATAACCCTTTTGCTCGGGGGGGTCTTGCCACTGCATGAATCCCGCTAGCTTTTCAAAGGGAAAATCACACATTGCCCCATAGCCCATATGTACACGGGTTGGGAGGTTCGGCCTCTCTAGCTCTCGGCTTTCATCTCGGCATTCCGTGGGTGATAGCCTATTTCCCCCTGGGCATAACCCAGATTAAGAGAAAAGGCCGTCGAAATACCGATCGAAGCTTTAAACCTATATCATGGCCAGGGCTTTGCCTTTCCGTGGTGGATATCTTCTATCTCTTTGTTTCCACCAAGTATAACTGTTTTGAACCGCCAACCACACGATCTAGTCGGTTTCTGTGGTTGATGTTATTATCTTACCCGCCTCCTCGGCCCTGGTATGAAGTTTAAAGTTAAGCATGTTAATATCTGTTTGCCTCTCGAGGCCTCTTACTTTAGCGTTTAATCAAGGGTTGTCCTTCCCTGGAAGGACGTAATTAACGTCATAACGTTCATGGTATGACGGACTTCAGGTCCCGACACGATCACTCACAATCGACTGACCATGTCAGATCGAGCGCACAATGAAATCGTCACACATGTGACTGGCACGCCAATAAATCCATAAATATAAATAAATGAACAAATAATAAATAAAAAAAAATCCGCGTCCACAGATGCAGAGAGCACTGGATTGCATTGATTGCACTCCAGTTGAGCGTGGATCTTCTGATTTCTTCCTTGGTCCATACGTCTTCATTTGGAGACAGCTCGAAAGGTCCCTTGCTAACTACCTTCCAAATTTCATAATCTTTAGCCCTCAAAAATACCTGCATACGATGCTTCCAGTATGCGTAGTTGGTTCCATCGAAGTACGGGGGCTTGGATGTAGATTGCCCTTCAGCTATCATCCCTCTTCCGTCCATCTGTGCTTATCCTCTTCGGGCGGTAAGTCCCTGTAGAAGAGTCTAGCTCTGATACCAAGTGTTGGAGTTAGATGGAAGGCTCTATCACCACAGAATGTGGATCTAGAGGGGGGGGTGAATAGATCAACTGGCCATTTAAAAAATTATGCCTAGAATCAAATGCGGAATTAGAAGGGCAGTAGACGAACACGACTAATGCGCTGAAAGAAACACACAAGAGGCACAAGGCTTTTAGGTGGTTCGGTCATTCCGACCTACGTCCACCCCACATTCACCTCGAATGTGGATTACTGCTGATACACAGCTTCAAACCGCTGGGCTTTACAGCTTGCCAACAACGGCTGGGGCTTACAGCTTATCCCGACCAGAGGAACACCCTCTGCAACAGCTGAGCATCACAGCTTGCTCTGCTGGGCATTACAGCTTAGCCGACCAGAGGAACACCTCTGCAACCCGCTGCCTCACAGCTTGAAACCGCTGACTAACAGCTTGATCGAACAAGAGTTTTCAAAGGAAAATAACAAAGACTGAAAAGCAAACGAAACATACAATCGAATGGAAGAAAGCCAAAAACGACTGTAGCTCAAGGTTGAGCAATATCAGCTCTGGTAACTGGACCAAGAGACTGATTCACAAACTCTCACGATAACTCTCTCAACTCATCTCTCTTCTTCTTCTTCTTCTCTCCTTTTCTTCTTCTCTGCTTTTCTTCCTCTCACAGTGGATCTCGGTGGCTGCTTGTTTCAGACTGGATGTATATACTTCACCAACTTCGATCAGCCTCTATAGAAGATGAGGACTGATATTTATAACAGCAGTAGCTGGATAAGGGCGCGTGGCTTCCACGTTTTCCCGCCCAAGGAATTCTCCAGACTCGAGATGCTTCCATCCACGTGGCAGCATCTGGTCACCTTGTCCTCCTGGGATCACGAGCCATGTCAGCAATCTCAGTAGAGAGTCCCTGTCAAAACAGAGTATCGGATGATCATGTTGAAGAACAACTCTGTATAGACTTTATCAGAAGCACTGCGTTGTATAGACTTCATATAAGTGAAAGCTATGTATAGACTTGACCAAAAGCCTGAGACACTAACGAAGACACTGGACTGACACCAACTCGAAGACGAAAGACAAAACTGACACGAAGTGTACTTACAGAACAAGAAGGACACGAGGTTTTAGGAAAAATAACACGAAGACAGAAATAGCAACGAAGACTCAGACGCAGAGATAGCACGAAGTGAAACGAGAACGACACGAAGTGCAGTAGTGACAGAAACACACACTACATAGAGAACGACACGAAGTGGCACAGAAAGCAACACGAGGTGCTGCGATGTCCTGCACGCAATAGAACAAAAACGACACGAAGACGATGAAAACGACACGAGGTGAAGTCACAAAGCGACAAAGACACGAGGTGTATGAAACACGACACGAAGACATGAAACAACACGGAGATGAAACAGTAACCGACACGAGTTGAAAACAACACGAAGATGAAAACTAAAATCGACACGGAGTGTGGTCAAAGCGAGAAAGACACGAAGTCTAAAGCGAGAAACCAACACGAAGACAAAATAGAAATCGTCACGAGTTGAAAACAACACGAAGACGAAACAGTAATTGACACGGGTTGAAAATAACACGAAGACGAAAACTGTAATCGACACGAAGTGAAAACAACACGAAGACGAAACAAAACTTGACACGAAGTCAAGGAGAAAAACATCACGAAGACAATGTATGCAACAGTGCAATGTCTAGACTTTAAGTCCAATGCAAACGGCTGTACAGACTTGAAATTGTGAAGCCAATGTACAGACTTACTATAACAGACTGATGTGCAGACTTTGAAGAACAATTTGGCGAGGCAAAAGGCTGTATAGACTTTGCCTAAGACAATGCATGAACTGACGTTGTATATACTTAGCCTATGCAGACCAATGTACAGACTTTGAAGAACATAACGTTCAGCAGTGTATAGACTTAGCCAATGCATTATGGATGTATGGACTTTGAGACTTTGAGTGTGTGTTTAGTGTGAAGACAAGATAAAATGCATATAACACACAGACAATCTGATAAAGTGATATCATCAAAACGTAAACAGTGTTGCCAATTCATCAAAACAATGTGTTGCCATATGAAGTATAGTTACATGTCAACATCATCAACATATAGGAGTCACAACAATCTCCCCCTTTTTGATGATGGCAACCCCCTATTATGTAGATTAGCAGCATCCTATCATACAGATGCATTTTTGATGAAAGACATGATTTATTATTCAGATTGTTATGCAGATGCATGTAGATGCTATGAATGACAGGTCTGTTGCACAATGTTTATTCAATCTATCAACAGCAAGTCCAAATCAGAAATTTACTCAAAGCAGCTCAAAAGTTTTATTCAAGTCAACAGAAAATTCATTCATTATGCTGAAATTTACACAAGCCAAGTTCTCTTCTAAAAAATTTAAAATTTTCATTTCCAAGTGGCTTAGTAAAGATATCAGCAACTTGTTTGTCTGTTTCAATGAAGTCCAGTTCAATTTCCTTTTTGTTCACAGCATCTCTTAGAAAGTGATGTTTTATTTCTATGTGCTTAGTCCTAGAATGATGAACAGGATTTTTAGCAAGGCATATGGCACTAGTATTATCACATAGAATTGGAATACATTCTAATTTTATCTGATAATCATCTAGTTGGTGCTTAATCCAAAGTACTTGAGCGGCACAATTACCTGCTGCAACATATTCAGCTTTAGCTGTAGACAAGGCTACAATGTGTTGCTTCTTATATGCCCAAGATACTAGACAGCCACCAAGGAATTGACAGTAGCCACTAGTGCTTTTTCTATCTACTCGACACCCAGCATAATCAGCATCAGTGTAGGCTAGAAGCTCTAACTCACACCTAGCAGGATACCATAATCCTAGCTCCTGGGTGCCTAGCAGATATCTAAAATTCCTTTTCACAGCTTTAAAATGATTTTCCTTAGGACTGGCCTGAAACCTAGCACATAATCCTACAGCGAATTGAATATCAGGCCTAGATGCTGTTAAGTAGAGAAGGGATCCGATCATACCTCTGTATAATTTCTGGTCAAATGGGTTACCTTTAGTGTCTTCATCCAAGCTTGTAGAAGTACCCATTGGAGAAGCTATCTCTTTAAGGTTATCCATCTTGTATTTCTTGAGTAGATCCCTTGTGTACTTGGACTGAGTAATAAACATTCCTTCCTTTGTTTGTGTGACCTGCAGTCCAAGAAACAATTTGAGCTCACCCATTGAGCTCATTTCAAACTCATTAGTCATTGTTTCAGAAAATTCCTCACACAATTTGGGGTTAGTTGACCCAAAAATGATATCATCCACATAAATCTGTATAATAAGAATTTCAGAGTGACTCACCTTTGTAAACAAGGTCTGATCAACTACTCCTCTAGTGAAATTTTGATCAGTGAGGAACTTGCTCAACCTATCGTACCAAGCTCTGGGAGCTTGCTTAAGACCATAGAGAGCTTTATTTAATTTGTAAACATGATTAGGGAAATCTAGACATTCAAATCCAGGGGGCTGTCTAACATAGACATCCTCATTAATTTCCCCATTCAAGAATGCAGATTTTACATCCATCTGCTGGAGGATTATACCTAGGGAACATGCATAAGCTAATAAAATTCTAACAGCTTCTAATCTGGCTACAGGGGCAAATGACTCTTCAAAGTCAATACCAAACTCCTGGTTGTACCCCTTAGCAACAAGTCTGGCTTTATTTTTAATAATATTCCCTAATTCATCAGATTTATTCTTGAAGACCCACCTAGTCCCTATGACTGTTCCATGATCAAGAGGTGGGACCAAGTTCCACACCTTGTTCCTGTCGAACTGATTAAGCTCCTCATGCATGGCATTAATCCAATGCATATCCTTGAGGGCACAGTCAATGGACTTGGGTTCAATTTGAGAGACAAGAGCATATGCATTTAGTTCATGTTGAATTCTAAGGAGACCTCTAGTCCTAGGGGGGTCATGCAGATTTCCAATTATATTATCTACATGATGATCTTTAAGATATCTAATGTTCACAATTGAATTGTCATGTCTTTGATTTACCTCCCCCTGAACTGTAGACTCCTCTTCATTAAGTTCTATATGTCCTTCTTCATCCTCTGAATTGTCTTCAGGATCTCCTTCCTTCAATATTCCACCATTGTCTTCATTCCTGCATTGACCAACGTTAGAATTTACCAAGGATTCATCAAAAATTATGTGTGGAGATTCTTCAACAGTTTTAGAGTTCAGATTGTACACTCTATATGCTCGTGTGTTTTCAGAATAACCAAGAAAGATTCCTGGTTCACCTTTAGGTTCAAATTTATCAAGGTCTCTTTTATCATTTATATGAATAAAACATTTGCAGCCAAAAACCTTGAAATGAGCAATAGAAGGTTTTTTACCCTTTAAGATCTCATATGGTGTTTGCTGGGTAGAAGGTCTTACCATGACTCTGTTAATTACATAACAGGCAGTGTTCACTGCTTCAGCCCAAAATTTCCTTGGTAGACCACCTTCAGTAAGAAGTGTACGACCCATCTCCACTAGGGTTCTGTTCCTTCTCTCCACAACCCCATTCTGCTCAGGTGTCCTTGGTGAGGAGTACCTATGGTTGATTCCATTTGACCTGCAGAGTTCATCAAACTGTGAGTTTTCAAACTCACCTCCATGATCAGTCAAAATATTTTCAATTTTCTGATTTACTTTAACATAGAACTCCTGAAATTCTGAGAAAGCATCACTCTTATTAGATAAGAAATAAACCCAAGTATACCTAGAAAAGTCATCTACCATGACAAACCCATACCTCCTTCCTGATAAGCTGACAGATCTGGTTGGCCCAAAGAGATCCATGTGTATCAGCTCATAGGGTTTGGAGGACAGATTTTCAGTTCTAGACTTAAATGACTTTCTAGTTATCTTTGATTGAGTGCATGCATCACAGAATTTATTTTCTTTCTTGAAGGAAATTTCAGGAAGTCCTCTAACCATGCTATGCTTGTTTAGTTTATGCAAAATGGTATAACTAGCATGGCCTAACCTACGATGCCATAAAAATGCTAAATCTTCTCTATTGGCAGTAAGACATAGGTTAGAATGCTGAATATCATCTAGATCTATCATGTATGTGTTATTTATTCTTTTTCCAGAGAATTTTATAATTTCTGAATCAGGTTCAAAAACCTTGCAGCATTGAGAGTCAAATAAAACCTTATGACCCTTATCACACAACTGGCTGATACTAAGTAAATTATAAGCTAACCCTTCAACCAGTAAAACATCATCAATGCAGCAGGTAGAACACTTACCTACCTTACCTGATCCAATGATCCTACCCTTTGTGTTGCTTCCAAAGGTGACAAGGCCTCCTAGCTTTTCAGTTAGCATGCAAAACTTGGCCTTATCTCCTGTCATATGCCTGGAGCAGCCACTGTCCAAGTACCACAAGTTGCTCTTGGCTGCCAGGCATACCTGCATACACAATTAGGGCAAAGAGTTTGGAACCTAAGTCTGATTGGGCTCCAATGCAGATGAAGTGCAAGTAAAGAAAGAAAGCATGGTTTTGGGAATCCACATTTGTTTGAAGCAGTTCTGTTCAGTGGATTTTCCAGATTTCTTTTTGTTTTACTTTTTCTTGTTGACTTTCTTCTTATATGCAACAACAGAATTATTCACAGAATTTTTGTTATTGCGCCAATGCTTCGGCCAAGTTGCATTCATAAAGTTTTGGCCATGGTAGTTCCTGGGCTGGCTGTGGAAATGATGGTAATTTCTAGGCATCCGACTACCATACCCATTTTCCCAATTTCTGACATAGGGTCTGTAAAAGTGTGTAGGTTGATGAACATACCCTGTATACATCCCTTGAGTTCTAGTCCACCCACGCCCATTAGAGTAGATTGGCTGTGTGGGGTAGTAGAACTGAGCTCTAGGTGGATTGAATTGGTTGGGCTGACTTCTGAAAGTATTTTGTCTTCCCTGCACCCTTGACCCTGCTGACCTATTCATAGGTTTTGGTTGGGTCCTTTTCTGTGATGATGGTGGTGAAGACCTTTTGACATTGACATAGGGTTTGTTTACCTGAACAGGCTGACCCCTAACCTTGGGTTGAGCACTAGAGCTAGGTTTGGAAGTCCCAATTCTACTAGGCTCACCTACTTTCTGTTTGCCCTTCTCCTCTGTATTTAGCCTTTTCAGATTCAAATTTGTCTTTACAGCATTATTAGAATTCATGTTGATCAGAGGTCCTTTCTCCTTTTGTGCAACAAAGGAAATAGTTTTCATTCCAAAGCTTTTGGTTGCACTAGAGTTGAATCCTAGGCCCTCTCTTCTGAAGTTTACCTTTGATCCCAATAATGCATCTAGATTTTCAGATCCTTGGGTCATTTTCTCAATTGTTTTTAGCTTATCCTCATTGTCTTTCTGAACTTCATCAATAGATTTTTTCAACTCATTATTCACATTGAGGACAGCTTCATATATTTCAGAAACAATTTTTATCTCATTTTCATAATTCTGAATTTTCAGTTTCCATGCATCAATTTCATTGTCTAATCTCACATTTTCTTCCTTAGACATTTTCAGTTCTTTATTGATTTCTTCAAATTCAGAACATGTGAGTTTCAGATTACTGTTCTCAATTTCTAAGCAGGTAATTTTATCAGACAATGAAGTATCATTTTGCATGATTTTAATTGTTCTTCGTAGATGCCTGTTTTCTTTTCTGACCTCATCTACTCTATCAGCAAGTTCATCATAAGCAACCATCCAATCAGTAATAGTAAAATTTTCATAGCGAGAGGATACCTCATCAGATTCTTCCTCTCTATCTTCTCAGCTGGTTGTCATGAGGCAGATTGGCTTCTCAGCTTCAACTTCGCTGTCTGAAGTGACGCTCAAGGATCCCTCATCCTCATCACTCCAGGTACTCACCATAGCTTTCCCTTTTGTGTCCTTCTTCTTGGACTTGTCCTTGAGGTTCTGATTTGTCGGACATTCAGCTTTAAAGTGACCCGCCTTCCTGCATTGATAGCAAACATTAGTTTCAGCTTTCTTTACAGGGTTTGATTTGTACCTTGTGTCTCGGCGGCCACTGTTGGGATTTCTTCGGCTGAATCTTCTTCCTTCCTTCTTGAGAAATCTCCGGAATTCCCTAGTAATCATGGCAATATCAGCATTTGCCACTTCTTCTTCAGACAAGCTCTCTTCTGTTGATGATCCGTTGGGGCTGGATCGATTGGATTTGCTAGCACCAGCCTTCAGAGCTATAGGCTTCCTCTTTCTGTCAGCCTCCTCTATCTTTGGCATATTCATCTCATAAGCCATTAGAGATCCGATCAGCTCATCTGCCTTAGTATTATGCAGATCTCTTGACTCTTCCATTATTGTGGCCTTGGTGTGCCAAACTGGAGTCAAGGATCGCAAGATCTTCCTGACTACTTCATACTCAGAATATTTTTTTCCGAAGCCTCTGAGACCATTTGTGATAATAGTCAGCCGAGCATACATTTCCTTGATGGTCTCATTAGGCTTCATCCTGAATGCTTCGTATTCTGAAACCAGTAGATTGGTCTTAGTCTCTCTGACTTGTGAAGTCCCCTCATAGATGACTTCAAGTGCATCCCACATTTCCTTCGCTAAGGAGCAGGCAGATATTCGTGAGAACTCGGTGGGATGCAGAGAGCACTGGATTGCATTGATTGCACTCCAGTTGAGCGTGGATCTTCTGATTTCTTCCTTGGTCCATATGTCTTCATTTGGAGACAGCTCGAAAGGTCCCTTGCTAACTACCTTCCAAATTTCATAATCTTTAGCCCTCAAAAATACATGCATACGATGCTTCCAGTATGCGTAGTTTGTTCCATCGAAGTACGGGGGCTTGGATGTAGATTGCCCTTCAGCTATCATCCCTCTTCCGTCCATCTGTGCTTATCCTCTTCGGGCGGTAAGTCCCTGTAGAAGAGTCTAGCTCTGATACCAAGTGTTGGAGTTAGATGGAAGGCTCTATCACCACAGAATGTGGATCTAGAGGGGGGGTGAATAGATCAACTGGCTATTTAAAAAATTATGCCTAGAATCAAATGCGGAATTAGAAGGGCAGTAGACGAACACGACCAATGCGCTGAAAGAAACACACAAGAGGCACAAGGCTTTTAGGTGGTTCGATCAATCCGACCTACGTCCACCCCACATTCAACTCGAATGTGGATTACTGCAGATACACAGCTTCAAACCGCTGGGCTTTACAGCTTGCCAACAACGGCTGGGGCTTACAGCTTATCCCGACCAGAGGAACACCCTCTGCAACAGCTGAGCATCACAGCTTGCTCTACTGGGCATTACAGCTTAGCCGACCAGAGGAACACCTCTGCAACCCGCTGCCTCACAGCTTGAAACCGCTGACTAACAGCTTGATCGAACAAGAGTTTTCAAAGGAAAATAACAAAGACTGAAAAGCAAACGAAACATACAATCGAATGGAAGAAAGCCAAAAACGACTGTAGCTCAAGGTTGAGCAATATCAGCTCTGGTAACTGGACCAAGAGACTGATTCACAAACTCTCATGATAACTCTCTCAACTCATCTCTCTTCTTCTTCTTCTCTCCTTTTCTTCTTCTCTGCTTTTCTTCCTCTCACAGTGGATCTCGGTGGCTGCTTGTTTCAGACTAGATGTATATACTTCACCAACTTCGATCAGCGTCTATAGAAGATGAGGACTGATATTTATAACAGCAGCAGCTGGATAAGGGCGCGTGGCTTCCACGTTTTCCCGCCCAAGGAATTCTCCAGACTCGAGATGCTTCCATCCACGTGGCAGCATCTGGTCACCTTGTCCTCCTGGGATCACGAGCCATGTCAGCAATCTCAGTAGAGAGTCCCTGTCAAAACAGAGTATCGGATGACCAGGTTGAAGAACAACTCTGTATAGACTTTATCAGAAGCACTGCGTTGTATAGACTTCATATAAGTGAAAGCTATGTACAGACTTGGCCAAAAGCCTGAGACACTAACGAAGACACTGGACTGACACCAACTCGAAGACGAAAGACAAAACTGACACGAAGTGTACTTACAGAACAAGAAGGACACGAGGTTTTAGGAAAAACAACTCGAAGATAGAAATAGCAATGAAGACTCAGACGCAGAGACAGCACGAAGTGAAACGAGAACGACACGAAGTGCAGTAGTGACAGAAACACACACTACACAGAGAACGACACGAAGTGGCACAGAAAGCAACACGAGGTGCTGCGATGTCCTGCACGCAATAGAACAAAAATGACACGAAGACGATGAAAACGACACGAGGTGAAGTTACAAAGCGACAAAGACACGAGGTGTATGAAACACGACATGAAGACATGAAACAACACGGAGACGAAACAGTAACCGACACGAGTTGAAAACAACACGAAGATGAAAACTGAAATCGACACGGAGTGTGGTCAAAGCGAGAAAGTCACGAAGTCTAAAGCGAGAAACCAACACGAAGACAAAATAGAAACCGTCACGAGTTGAAAACAACATGAAGATGAAACAGTAATTGACACGGGTTGAAAACAACACGAAGACGAAAACTGTAATCGACACAAAGTGAAAACAACACGAAGATGAAACAATACTTGACACGAAGTCAATGAGAAAAACATCACGAAGACAATGTATGCAACAGTGCAATGTCTAGACTTTAAGTCCAATGCAAACAGCTGTACAGACTTGAAATTGTGAAGCCAATGTACAGACTTACTATAACAGACTGATGTGCAGACTTTGAAGAACAGTTTGGCGAGGCAAAAGGCTGTATAGACTTTGCCTAAGACAATGCATGAACTGACGTTGTATATACTTAGCCTATGCAGACCAATGTACAGACTTTGAAGAACATAACGTTCAGCAGTGTATAGACTTAGCCAATACATTATGGATGTATGGACTTTGAGACTTTGAGTGTGTGTTCAGTGTGAAGACAAGATAAAATGCATATAACACACAGACAATCTGATAAAGTGATATCATCAAAACATGAACAGTGTTGCCAATTCATCAAAATAATGTGTTGCCATATGAAGTATAGTTACATGTCAACATCATCAACATATAGGAGTCACAACACCACAACCTTCCATGATTCATCATCGTCGAGGCATCTTAATAAAACACCGGTGAGCCCTCTTCTGTAGAGCACACCTCCAACCAAAACATAACGCTGAGCCACTCTTCTAATTGCTTTCTTTTCTTCTGCAGTAGCTTCCTCGGGATAGGACTGATCATTGCAATATCTGGCAATCTCATAATACCAAGGTTTTTCTTCGTCAGCCAATTCCTCTTGCCAATCTAATAACATGACCTCTTTGCCTTTAAGAGCTTCCCTCTGCTTGACCTTTTCGAGCACTTGATCCCTAATATCGAGGAATGCACGATCCTTAATAGCTGGAGTATCACGCTGATGAATCAGAGGAACATGAAAATCACGCTCAGGAGGGAAGACTAAAGCAGAAGCTAAAGAGGCAAGGGCATCAGCCAAGATATTCTGGCTACGAGGAACATGGACGAAAATCAATTTGGTGAAGAGCTTGGCATAAGCTGAAGCAAGTTCCTGGTAGGGTTTGAGCTTGGGATTGATAGTGCGGCACTTGACGAGCACCTAGCGCAGAATAAGCTGACTATCACCAACAATTCGCAAGTGAGTAACACCATATCTATGGGCGGTTTGAAGACCGGCCAAAAGAGCCTCATACTCAGCTATATTGTTTGTGACAGGGAAAGTGAGCCGAGCAGCAAACGGGATGGCGACCCCCTCTGGTGTTAAAAGAACCATGCCGATCCCTCTTCCTTGGGAATTTAGAGCTCCATCAAAATGTAACGTCCACATAGAATCGTGGGGTCGATTAATGGACATTAGTTCTTCGTCTGGAAACTCCGAATTGACAGGATCAAATCGGGGAAGAGGGTGGTGAGCAAGGTGTTCGGTAATGGCGTAGCCTTTGATAGCTTTCTGTTGAATGTAAGTGATGTCGAATTGAGAAAGGAAACTTTGCCAACGTGCTAATCGATCAGTAAGAACAGATTTTTCAAGAAGGAATTTAATCGGATTCATGCGAGCAATGAGGTGAACCTCGTGAGCTAAGAAATAGTGTTTTAATTTCTGGACTACCCAAACCAAAGCAGCGCAAGTCTTCTCCATGGCTGAGTACCTCTGCTCACAAGGGTTAAGAAGTTTAGACAAATAGTATGCTGCCCTCTCCTTACCTTCTTCATCCACTTGAGCTAGGACAGCACCTACAGAGTCATCCAGGACTAAGACATAGAGAATGAGTGGTTTGCCTAGAATTGGCGACCTCAGGACAGGAGGATTGGCCAAATAATCCTTTAATCCGTCAAAGGCTGCCTGACACTTGTCATCCCAATTAAACTTGACTCCCGGCTTAGTAAGCTCATAGAACGGCCTACATCTTTGTGAATGCTGGGAAACAAAGCGGCGAATAAATTGCAACCTCCCGATTAATCCTCGAACTTCCTTCAAATTCTTGTGAGGAGGCATATCTCTAATGGCCTTCGACTTGTTGGGATCAACTTCAATTCCCCTCTTGCTAACAATGAAACCAAGCAACTTCCCTGAAGAAACGCCAAATACACACTTTTTAGGGTTCATCTTCAATTGATATTCTCGTGATCTTTGCAAGACCATAGCTAGAACCCCAGGATGCTCAATCCTTGTCCTCGATTTTACTACCAGGTCATCCACATACACCTCAATATAGATATGAATCATGTCATGAAAAATCGCCATCATAGCCCTCTGATAAGTGGCTCCACCATTCTTGAGTCCAAATGGCATGACCACATAACAGTATGTTCCCCATGGTGTTGTAAAGGATGTTTTCTCTTGATCTTCTTCAGCCAGTTGAATCTGATTGTAACCTAAAAAGACATCCATAAAAGAGAGAGTCTCAAATCCTGTCGTATTATCGATTAGAACATCAATATGAGGGAGGGGGAAGTCATCTTTAGGACACGCACGGTTGAGGTCCCGGAAGTCTATACAAATCTGAACCTTTCCATCCTTCTTCATGACCGGGACGATGTTAGCCACCCAGTTAGGATAGAGGACAACTCTGACAAATCTAGCCTTATGGAGTTTGTCGACCTCTTCTTTCATCTTCAAAGCCATATTAGGGTGGAAACGCCTCAACCGTTGCTTGACCGGGACAGACCCTGGCTTAAGTGTAAGACGATGTTCAACGAGCGTAGGGTCTAATCCAGGCATGTCTTCATAACTCCATGCGAACGTGTCCTTGTATTCTTGAAGAACCAAAATAAGTGCCTCCTCTTCGGAGGGCGGCAAATTCTTGCTGATGAGGACAATTCTAGGGTCTTCCTTGGTACCCAAATTTACTTCTTTGGTAGGCTCCTCTACAGAGGCTGATGGTTCGTCGAATCTTCTCATACCACTGGCAAAGGCATCAGTCTCGTCCTCATATTCTTCATAACTTTCATCCCCCTCTTCAATAGGGTCTTCATCATTCATGATTTCGTAGACATCTAAACCCTCATAAGAAACATTAGCATCCTCATATTCCGACTCTGGCAGGATGATTGGATCCTCTACAAATCCAGGAAGAGCTAACAAGCCTGGCACCTTCTGGCTAACTCCAACAGAAACCTACGAGGAATCTGCTTACCCTTGGGTTTCTTATGAAAATCTACCCCATGAATTTTATTAGAAGGAGAGGAGGAGCAACTAGCTTGATTAGAATAAGCTAAAAAAGAGGAAGGAGGTGAAGAAGTGGATACAGGAGGTGATACAGATGAAGACCCCTCTCTAGAGGGGGAAAAGAGGTTTATCAATGAATCCTGAAGGAGTGACCCCTGGGTCGGGACACACTCGGGAGAAAAATAGGAGGTCTCCTCAATAGAGATGGAGGATTGGAAAGTTGGAATTTCGGCATTTTTTTTCTTTTTCATTTTTATTTTTATTCTCTTTTTCTAGAAGAAACCAATGCGAGGGGAGAATAGCAGAAGGAGTGGAGATTGAAAGTTTGGAGAAAGATTGAATCAGTGACGGCCCACGCGGGGGCGTAATGGAGAGTCTGGAGAATTGCTCGAGGAGCAAAGGAGGAACGGAGAGAGAAACTTGGATCGAACTTGGAGACAAATTGATCGTAATCGGTGGCGGTCTTGGCACGCGACCAAACCAATGAGAATATAGAGACGCAAGAACAGATGGATGCATGGAAGTGAGAGAAAAGAGGCCGACCCACAGCCTGTCCACAGTGAAACCTTCCTCAAACAGAATATCTGGCTCTCCAGTATCAGTGTAGTCACTCAGCAACTGCCTCTTGTCTGTAATCACAGCAAGTTTTTCAATTAATTCATGAATGAGTGGTGGCCATTCCGGATCTGTCGGCATAAAGAGGCGGCTCAAGGAAATAGTAATGTCCTGCATATCAAACCACCTATACCAGTCACATTCCGAATCATCCATTTTCCTTCTTTTATCAAGCCTTAAAGACTCCAGGGCTTTGTAAGTGGCCAGCGGGGTAATATGACGAGCAAACTGTCTAGCATGAACATCCTGACAGTCTAGTATGGAAGTGATTATTGTAGTTTGCTCATTATTCTGAAAGTCACCCGTGACAAAATGTGTCTGCAATGTCCAGGTAAGCGGCTGACGATCTGTCTTCAATGTAGAAGTCATAACTGCCCACGGTTCATCTTCATTTTTGCCTGGCCCTTTATAGCCCAAACCACCTCTTGCAATCAATTTCTGAGGCTTTACAGGCCTAATCCTGCCTTGACAATTGGCACCCAGACCTTTGCCTTTTTGATACCCCATTTTCATTAGAATATTCCAGCCATGGGTGTTCATCACCGTTTTCTTCTTCTTCCCCTTAGAAGGTAGGGGTGTCATAGCAACTGTTGTGATAGTCTCGGATGGCGTTGACTATGGGCGAGGGACGTCCAATACAGATAACAATGGCTTATTGGCAGGCCAAATAGAAGGAACCGATGAAGCCACATGAATATCCTCCTCTGGCAAAATTGGCATACTGGTGACTTTAATAATGCGGCCCTTGTGTGGAAATTTAAGGCATTGGTGATTCGTCGAGGGCACCGCATCGAGCTGCTGGATGTAGGGACGGCCAAGAATGCCATTAAATGTTGGATCCATGTCCAAAATATGAAAATCAGCTGTGATTGTTGCGGGACCCAAACTTACTTTTAAAGTAATCATGCCTAGAGGAGGCTTCTTCGTGTTATCATATGTAGTGACTGTTATGGTGGACTATTGAATTTGGCTTTCCGGAATGCCATACAACTTCAAAGTGCTCGGTGGCAAGACATTGATGGATGCCCCAGTGTCCACCAAACACTGTTGTACAGCCACCTTATTGATATCAACTGTGATGCATAGAGCATATTTTCTTGCTGAAATTGGTGCCAGCTCATGCTCACAAAACGTGATTGCTGGTTGACTGCCAGTAGGTGTTAAGACTGCAGTTATCTGCTCGACCGGGATGTCCTCATTGACCATGACTTTCTGCAGATATTCCTTTAGAGCCATCTGATGAGTGGTCGACCTCTTGATCAGTTCTAGAATTGAAATTCTTGCCGGAGTCTGGTCCAAATGCTTTAACAAGTCCTATTTTGTGCCTGGTATGGACCCCTGTTCTTGTTCCTGTTCTTGCGGCCCCTGCGTGGGCTCTAACTCTCTCTGTGGAAAAATGCGGTGGAACATCCGTCCACTACGGAGCGGCGCCACGCCTTGACGCGCCTCTGTCGGGGCAAGTGTGGGAGGAGGGTTAGAAGAAGAAGAGGGTGTGTTAGTGTTGATAAGCGGTGGAGGAGTGTTTGAAGAAGGAGCCCCCACGGGGGGTGTTGATGAAGAGTTCAATAAAGATGCCCCCGTAGGAGGCGTAGGGGTAGAAAGGGATACCCGAATGCGGGGGGAATTGGTGGGTGGTGGAATGAGGAGAGGTCTGGGTACAAAAGGTGGGGGAACCGATGGTGGAGGGATCCTTGCCGGTGGAGGAGTAGTGGTTGCGGGTGCAACGGGCATTGGCGACGGGCGGTTAAGGAGTGGCCTAGATGGCAGTGGTGGAGGGTTGGTGGTGGATGGGGTTTGTTGTGGTGTAGGCTGTGGAGGTAGTAAGCGGGTAAGAAGGGGGCGAACCGGCAAGGTTGGAGAATAGGTGGGAGTAGGTGGATTAACGGGGCGCAGAAGGGATCGGCTCATTTGGGGGGTAGAAGAAGAAGAAAGGGCGCGCAAGAGGCGCGGAGGTTGATTTTGATTGTGATTAAATGCCCCGACAGAGGCGTTTTCTTCATGCCATCCCTGCCCTCTCTCTCCACCTCAGGGAGAGACGTGACAGGGTTTACGTGCTGGTTTGGCGGGTGCTCCGGCAGTGGATTGTAGACAATCCCCATATCATGCTGAGGTGCTGGAGCTTGTTGTTGCTGCTGTGGAGCTGGTTGCTGTGGCTGCTGAGCTTGTTGCTGCCGATGAGGCCTTCTTTCTTTCATGGTGGCAATAAACTGCCTCATCTCATCCCAGTTGATGCCGCCCTGGTCATTTAGATCATAAATATAATCTCTAAAGTGGAAGCAACGATCAAGGTTGTGACCAGGTGCGCGATGGAAAGCGCAGTAACGGGATGTGTCAACATTAGCGGGCCACGCTGTTCTTTCCCTTGGTAACATGAGCAAGTTGGCGGCCATTAAGGCGTTGAAAATATCCGGGAGACTTTCTGGCAGTGGAGGGTAGTGGGCTCTCTTGGGGCCAAGTGGTGGTCTCCATTGTTGTTGTTGGCCATAGTTGGTAGGTGGTGGTACCTGGTGGTACTGTTGCGGAGCGGGAGGGTCAGCGCGGGGTGCTTGGTTTTGCGGTGGAGCAAAGGAATGTTGGGGTGCGAATTGGTGTTGTGGAGTGGAGTTGAAATGGGGGTTTTGTGGTGGAGGTGGGTTAGGCCGTGGGTTAGATTGATGGTGGGGGTGGCCAACTACGCCAACCTGCTCGTTTGCAATTGTGCCCTCAGTCGTGGGCCCGCTGTTGTTGACATTTGTACTTTTCTTAAATAGCCGTGGCTTCGACTCAAACATGCCCATGATGGGCGAATCCTTCATCTGTGTTTGGATATAACGAGCTCTTTCATAGAGCTCCTCCATGGTTGTTAATCGGTTCATGGCCAAGATATGCCGGAACTGAGGAGTTGCATTGGAAATTATCATCTTAACTTGTTCTTGTTCCGACAGCGTATCTTTCAACTTCTCGGCCATTGAACGCCACCTATCAGCAAATATTATGAAGTCCTCCTCGGGCTTCATTTTTTCTGCAACCAAATCGGTGACTGAGAGGGAGGGTCCAACCCGGTCCCTGTACTTCTGCAAAAACTTCTTTTGAACAATATCAAAATCGGTGGCATCAGTGGGATCCAACGAATAGAACCATTCAAGGGCTGGCCCCTCTAGAGATCTCCTGAATAAATAGGCCAAAGAGGCCTTGTTCTCTTGCCAGAAGGAGGTCTCGTACATGAAATCCTTCAAATGAATGAAAGGATTACCAGTCCCATTATATCGCCGAAAATTCGGCATCTCAGATGGTGGCAGATGGAAGACTGGCAGTGTGGGGAGAGAGATTTCCGGGGCATTCTTGGCCGCAGTGACTTTCTTAAGTTGCTCTTCCATGCTAGCCAACTTCTGAAGCAGTAGAATATTAGTATCAGACTCGACTGGGGCCGGATTTTGACTGAAAGAATGCGGTATAGGCATCTGTAGAATTCGGGGAGGTTGGAGAGACTGAGGCCTAACCGCTGAGTAGCTCGCCTGTTGGGCCGGCATGGCCGCACCGGGCGTTGGTGGACGAGAGGGGGTTTTGTGCAAGACTGCCTGGTCATTAGTGAGGTGATGGCCACTCTCGGTCGGAGGGGGATTAGAGGATGAAGAGGGAACAGACTTCCCTTTCAAAGCGGCCTGAACTGCCTGCCGCTGGGAATCATCTAACTGAAATAGGGCATTAATCAAATCCGTGACATTGAAGGATGGGGAAGGGTTCCCCGAAGTGCTGGAGGGTAAAGTCTGAGAAGAGGGCACAACCTCTTGAGGAGTGGTATCAACCACATGAACCTGAGGGTAATGAGACTGAGGAGGAGGGTAATTTCCCTCATGATAAATAGAATCTTGGAGCGAGATTTCATATTGACCAAAAACATTCTCATCCTCATCATCATAAGAATACCCATAGCCTGCCATGTTGATGATCTTACCTGAACGGAGTTTCATGTTTAAGAAGAGAGAAAGCTTTAAAAAGGGGTTATAACACAAAAGCACTCAATCCAAGCAAACTTTAATCAAATCTACCCAACCAAATTTATGCAATCAAGTTGAGATGAACGTAAAACTTTAGTGTTATGCTTGAGATTAGAGTGGATTAATTTGCAGAATAATTCACTCCTTTTGCAAAGTGAAACCTAGTTTGGATCCAAGTGTGACTTCTGGGTCAACTAGGGTCTTTCTCTCTCTTCACCAACGATGGGTTCTCTATACTCCGGGTACTTCAAGGGTACAACCAGCCCGGCGTCCGTGAGGGAATCCACGGGTGCGGGGACTTACGGAGGTCTTGGAAAAGGGATTTCCGGTCCAAAGAGACGGAATGCTCAATGGAGGGTTGTCCCGATTCCAAGAGAGGCGTGTGGAATCCTAGTGTAAGAGAGGAGGTCTCTCAACCAAATGCCACAAGATGCAAGCCAAGATATGCAGATCACACCAATATAGCCAAATAATCAATATAAGAATCAATGCAGCATGAATAAGAAAAGACATCAGGGTTCTGTAAAATCACAGGAAAGAGACGACCTAGCCACAGTCGCTATCAACAAAAAAAATGACAGTGAGACTATCGTGAATCCCTGGGGATACCACAGGCAATGGAGAAAACGCGCCTTGGTGTCAGGCGCTATATGTGAAAAGGACGCCTTCGGCAGAGGGCGTCAAATCTGGAACCGCGCCTTGATGTGAAGCGCTAAGCAATAAAGAGACGCCCTGGGGCAGGGCGTGAATCCACAAACAGCGTAATAAAGGCAGGGGATATGATGAAGCACGCCTTATCAGAAGACGTTAAACATAAATCAGATGCCCTGGATGAAGGCGTTAAATTAAAACGCGCCTCTGGGTGAGGCGTTAATTCAGATCACAAACTGGCTGATCCCGAGAGTGTGCAGTGTGCACGGTGGAGGGTGCCCGTGGGGCACAAAAGGAGGGGTACCGTGGGTGCCAGAGGGGAAAGGGCACACGTGGGTGCCAAAGGGGAAAGGGCACACGTGGGTGCCAAAGGGAAAGGGCACGCGTGGGTGCCGATAGGAGATGGTAATCAAAAGAAAAACAGTGGAGGTCCCACCGTGATCACCAATTTGTAGATCGTGATAAATCCACACATATGGAACAAACCACTCATATGAGATATATATATATAAAATGATGGAGATGATAACAAAGACAAAAGAAAGCACATGGTGCTATAAAGGAGAGTGATCGCCAGAGGGGTTACCTCAATAATAAAAATAAATGATCGCGAATACCTGGTGATAAGTGGGATGCGGGATGGATTGTGAATTCCTTCCTCCTCCTTCTATCGGCCGGCCGATGAAGGGGTATATCTTTATTGATTACCCTTGCAAAAAAAGAACCAAACAAGCAAAGGGAAGTTGATCAGCCGAGTGAATGTAGTATCAATCCCAATAAACCATATGATGAAAAAGAAACATGACATGCGCACCTTTTTTGTTTGTTTTAAAACCCCTAAAGTAGAGTTAGGGAAAGGAGAAATATGATACTAAACTAATGCAAGAAGCCGTGCAATAGATGATGATATGATGATATGAATCCGAATAAACGAACAGAAGAAAGACCCCCTTATGCTGTCCCTGTAAACAGTAAAGGGGAAGAAACCACTTGGAAGCTACGGCGTGGCTGCAGAAACAGGGAAGAAGAAAGAGATAGAGAGCCTTCAAAGAGAGGGACCGCACAGGAGGAAGACGACCGTAATAGCCAGCACCGTAAACTCTAATCTATTCTAGCCTCTGTGCGTCTGTGTGTTCTCTGCTCTCTGCCTACTAACTTCGCGCGAGGTCGATCAAGGCAACCTTATATAGGGTTCCAGATCAAAGATAACCTCAAATTCGGGAAGATAAGAACGGGCAATGATCAAAAGAAGGCAGGACTCTAGTCCTCAAATTGAGTAAGGTGATCAAAAAGGGCACGGAACTCTTCAGGAAAGGCATACTCAAACACGACTCTGAAGGATAAAACACGACCTTCAAAAGGGCGTCAAATTCTAAATTGACGACCTACATCAAGACGTTACTCAAAAACACGACCTTGGTCAAGGGCGTCACTTCTTGGATTTAAATTTGGAAATAAAACTTTCTTTATTTGAAAATTATGAGAAAACGCCTGAGATAATGGCGTTACTTGAAAACACGCCCTGAGGAAGGACGCCAATCAGTAATTGGAATTTATTTTGAAACCGGATAATACCAGGAATTGACGCCCTGACGTTTGGTCGTCCTTTCTTTTGAACACGCCCTAGGTAAGGTCGCTTTTAAAACAACACCCCTCTTCTGGTCGCGAATCAGAAAAATGCAAGAACAAACCAAAAAACACACAAAAATAGAAAAACTTCATATTATGAATGTATTGAAGTTCACTTTGGGGCATCAACATAGTGACATGAGATTTGATCAACATAGCGTCAATTTTGGCGTGTCTACATCGTTGGGAACCCGTCTGAATTTCAGTACTGCTTTTCATTCACAAACAGACGGACAGACTGAAAGAACCAACCAGATAGTGGAAGATATGCTTAGAGCCTGCATGATTAATTTTGGAGGTGGTTGGAGTGATCACTTGGCTTTGATTGAATTCGCCTACAACAACAGTTATCAGTCCAGCAATCAGATGGCTCCGTTTAAAGCATTGTATGGAAGAAGCTGTCGATCCCCATTATGTTGGGATGAGGTAGGAGAGAAGCAATGGCTAGGACCAGATCTCATTTCTGAATCATCCAAGAATATCCGTATTAGCAGAGATCGGTTGCAAGTAGCACAATCAAGACAAAAGAGCTATGCCGACAACAGAAGGAGAGCTTTGGAATTTCAGGTTGGTGAGCATGTGTTTGTGAAGGTTTCTCCCATGAGAGGGATTCGAAGGTTTGGCATTCAAGGCAAGCTGAGTCCAAGATATGTTGGTCCATTCGAGATTCTGGAAAGAGTGGGGGAGGTTGCTTACCGTTTAGCACTACCGCCTCAGTTATCGGGAGTACATAATGTCTTCCATGTGTCTATGCTACAAAAATATATGTATGACCCCACTCATGTCATTCAGCATGCGAATTTGGAGATGACGGAAGATTTGACTTATGAAGAAAGACCTATCAAGATTCTGCATCATAAGCAGTAGCAACTCAGGAATCGTTCCATACCCATGATTAAAGTTCAGTGGAGTCGGCGTGGAACCAAAGAGGCTACTTGGGAATCAGAAGATACCATGCGAAAGTAGCATCCCGACTTATTCTAGGTGATTTATCTCGTTCCCCGTCTTCCGTAAGTGTAGTGAATTTGGAGGACCAATTTTTTTTTAGTGGGGGAGGGTGTAACACCCCGATTTACTAAATAATAAAATTTTTTGAGAAATTAATAAGAAAATTCCTTAAGAAGTAGGATAAGTAAACTTTTGACTATTCTATAAAAATCTGAAAAAATTAAAATCTTGTAGAGAATGAAGCATTAAGTAAAATTGTCTACTATGACCAGCCCAGATAAAATTCGTAAACAAGCCGAATTAACAGATTAAGGCCCAAAACCACACCTAGCCTAATTGGACATTAAAACGTAAAATTTGAGCCCAATACTTAACCAATTAAGCTAAAACCGGATACAAATGAACGGCTAGGATCGACTCATCATTTCCCCTCTGGTTAATCTTCGAAAACCTAACCCTAGGAGGAGTATTTGGCGGCGAAATGGCGGATTGACTTGGTCTCGCGCGAATCTCGCACGTCCGAGGTGCAAGGACTCTATCTTCGCGATTAGGACTCCCCAGACCCAATTGAACCTATAAAAATGATCCTAAGCCACCCTAGAATCATTTAGAAGCTGTGGCAGCCGGAGAGGAGCTCGATCGAGGGAGGATTTCAACGATCATCGGTGGTGTGTGCCTAGCGTGATCGGCTTCCCTCTTCTTCCTTCATCCTTCGATTAAGGTAGGTGATAGCTAGCCAAACCTTAACTATTATATATCAATAGAAGCGTTGTCCTGTCCTCTTTCCATTGGTCTAGAAAGCCCTAAATTTCATCTCGTATCTTGCTAGGATTTGTAGTTTTAGTGGAAGCATGCTAGAACTAGGGTTAACTATGTTACATCTCGATTTAGGTAGGGATTTCAGGCACTAAACATTAAATTGATCATGCTATCTTGTATAACTTTTCATGCTCGTTCTATTGATAGTGAAAACCCTAAATTCCATTCTCTATGTTTTACGTATTTCACTGTTTTAGCAAACCCTAGCCGATCTAGCCGAAGGCGGGCAAGGCGAAGATAGCAGAAACCCCTGACTTGCGCGGCCTCGCGATAGACCGCCCAATCTAGGTAGGCAGCCGGTTATTGACCGTTCATGTGCTTTTACCTCCGATACGTTTTGTAGAATATGCGGCATAACCCTAACCGCCCTATTACTAAGCGGCCAGTCCCGGACCGTGCACTGTTCCCAGCGGCACATTACAGGCCGCTCAGCACCAGCAGGCCTTCGGACCTGAGAGGGTGTGAATGGCCTGTCGTGCGACTGCCGAGGCCAGTGAGCGACTCTTCCAAGACCGCCCAACTGCACCGAACAGCTTATTTTCTTTTAGCATGATTTAACTTAGTAGATTTACGATTAATGATAAGTAGCAACCCATAAGAAAAAGGAAACATATGTGAGAGTAGATTTTCATAATTTATGACTATTCTTTCGTAATAACCTTGACTTATTTCAATATGTTAAATTCAAACATGATTTCATAAACTATGCTATTATGATTGTTTGACAGTCGTTCTACTCCGGTAGGATTGACTGACTGCTATACTGGTTTTCGATGATTTAATAGCATCATTTCCTTGTAATGGTTGGGACTCTCCGCTGGATATTCCTTCTGTCGGACTAGGACCTTCATTACGGGACCTCCGTAAGCCCCCGCGAGTCTGGGATTCCCACTAGGACGCCGGGCAGGTTGTACCACCAAGACCTGAACCTATTTACGTGATCGAACCGCTTGGATTGTCATGCTGTGAGTCACGGCTCAATTTTGGACCGACTGAGTTTTGAACGGTTGGAATAGAACCTGGGGAGGGGGATTTCTGTAGCCCATCTAAGAGCGGCCGAACTAGGTCCAGCAAGATCAAACGAGGCCGAGCTCATCTAAGTGACCACCCCGCAGGGCCCACTTAGCATCAAAGCCCAACGAGATCACTCTGGATCAAGCCCTTTCTCGGTGGCCATTAGGCTCGGAAGGCCCGAGCGTCGGTCCGGTTGGAGGAAGACCCAAGCCCGACCTATCCCCTCACCGGGATAAAGACTAGCGCTCCATGCCCACTCCGACCGAGCGTCACCCGAGCTATGCCCATCACCCGGACAGGGTTGACACTCTTCATGCTTGGGTTGACCGACGACTGCTTATCCATGCCGCCGTTGAGAGCCCTTTATTGATGCGGGACGGACACGCGACTCGACTCCAAATGGGTATGCGATCCTCGGACTCTAAGCAAGCTCGCGATCGTCCCTAACAAGGGAAGCGTACGGACGTGCACGGTTGAGAAACCAGCAAAGAGCTAGGGTGGTCAACTCACAAATTCGTGCCCGGATCGGGTCACGGGACGGTCTCACTCTCTCTCGCAGCAGCGGTGATATAAAAAGTATAGCGAGCTATGATCCTAGCATGCTCTCTAGCAGCGACATAAAGAACTATATACGAAATAAAGCAGATGCCGAGTAAGGAGCGAACACGATACCTCCACGCTCTCGGCGTGGGGAAGACGACCTCGGCCGAACTCATACTCCCGGAATAATTACTACACAATAATTACAGCAAGGTAATTTCACTGCCCACTCCACGCAGGGAGGTAAAGGGCGACACAGCGGGACCTGGGAGTAGCGGTTTCGGGTTGACGGGCGGCTTCTTGTGTTGCTTCGGCTACACGCGTACGCGTAATCGTGGGCCCACGTGCTGGTCAGTGGGGCCGCGTGGGACCGGGGTGGCACCACTATGGTGGGGACACCCGGAGGAGCGCTCCCTGGGACGGCGGTATGCTGGTTCACCGGTCGGAGGCTGAGCGGCTCCGATCTTCACTCGTCGGAGTTGCTGCCCACGGATCTGAATTCTGTTTTAGACCCACGCGTCCCGATGAAATCTACTGCTGCGGTCACTCCCGACGTCGGATCGACACACAAGAGGTACCTATGGAAGCTGACTGGAAATCCTTCAATCTATGGCCAGAGAAAGAAATTTGAATTTCCCGTTGATGGCCTTTATCGAATTTTCAAGCTGCTGTCTCACATGATCTGAAAACTTAGGGCAGATTTGAGTTTTCCTGAGAGTTGTCGTTGACCGCGATGTAGACCTTCGATTCAACTTTTGACCCCTTCATGAAAGTTGTAGAGGCCGAAGCGAGGACAACGGAGATATATCTTATGAAAGGTTTGGTGGAAGTTTCGATGTTTTGGGGATTTTATACTGACTCGGGGTCGGATCTGGATAGCAGAAATAGAACTGAAGTTGGGGGAAAGACATAATTTCTAAAAATAGGTAGAGGGCTTTTGAAATTCGACGAAAATTTTTGGTGGATGGGGATGGTAGAAAAAATCTTCAATAAATTTGGGGATTCAAACAAAAGTCAAAAAGGGGGTCTAAAGAGGGAAGAACTAAGCTTCTGCTACACAGATCTGAAAAGGGATAGATCAGGAAGACAGAAAGACACGAAAATGGAAAAATATAAAAAGAAGGTGAAATGACAGGATAATTTTACTAGAGGTTGGGGATCAAGTGGGGAACCAACCTTGAAAACTCAACTACAGATGATGTCGAAGTTGAGAGTTAAAATTTATGGAGTTAATCTCTATCCAGTAGAACAGAGCCTTGGACAGCACTTCGGAAGCGGCTTCGCGGCGGCTCGATGGCAGCACGAACGGTGGCGGTGGCACCAGAGATGAAGCTAGAGATAGAGGGGCTGAGATAGAGGGGGTTTTCACCCTGAAATCTTGAAGGAAGAGGAAGGAACCAGAGGGAGAGAGAGGGCACACCCTTCTTGCTTCAAGCAATTTTCACATAATTTCTTCATTAAATCTCTAATGACCCTATACATAGGCTTATATAGAGAATGACCAGGGGTGGGGGACTGAGAATTTCGTGAGAAAGAGGCCATTTTATTCCCCCATGTGGTCAAAAACCTAAAATAAATAAATTACATATGGAGGGGACACACCTTTGAAAGGAAGGAAGGCATCTTGGACTTTTAAACCCCTTTGTCCCCTTTGAATGTCAAACCATCTAGAAGCCCACCTAGGACTTTGACCAGCCCCACATGGACCCCTATGACTTAGGTGGACCAATGGGAAAGGAGTGAGGGCCCCCTTGCTGGACCTACTGATATTTTGCACAAAAACCCAAACAATCCAAGGGAATGACACATTGACTTATAAAGCCTTACAATTGCACATATACTTTCCCAAGGATATAAAAGTAAATAAAAGGACTCAAATGTAAAATAAAAAGTCAGTGCTCGGCGTCGATTCCCATCATTTATGAGCCGGAGTTCACAAAGATAAGGGACCCACGATTCCTCAAGGCTATAAAGATCCCACGATGAGGACGTAAAGAGCCCACGTTGAGGACGTAACTCCCGCCTGAAACTCCTCAGCTTACGGTACTCATGAGGCTAGCACACTATTTAAACCTGGGACTCCCTCCAGCGAAAGATAAGGGCATTTACACACCTAAAACTCCTTGAGTAGGAACCACTTCACCACCTTGGTGGAGAGGGATATCGCTCATCTCTCTCTTCCTCCCTTCATAGCTTCCACTGCTCTATTGACCTAGGCATCGGAGGGTTTTCCCCAGGGAACCATTCCTGGGCCCCCTGATCAATTTCCCTTCCTTGCAATTCACTATTCGGTGATCATCTCATCCAGCTCAGGACTAGCGTGAGATCGCCCCTCTTCATCTGGCGCCGTCTATGGGAAACGATCAAAGAGCCAGCATGGTGCGAAGAAGTACAGGGAGGAGATCCACCGGCAATAGGGGGAAGGGCATGGTGGTGGGGAGAGAAGGCCCTTCTCAGGTCGCACAAGACCCCCCCTCCAACGCCAGCACCCCAACCAACGAACCTCCTCCACCCGCAGCAGTAGGGCAACCATCCAACGAGGGCGCTGACCCTTTCCAAGCCCTCAACGCAAAATTGGATGTCCTCGTGGAACTCATGAGGACCCAAGCGGCCAGGGAAGGAAGGTCACTCATCCCTCAGGAAAGCCCTCCCCGTGGAGACGCGTCCCAATACACTGTCGGAAGTCGCTTCACCCTCCGAGGGTGGCCGCTTATTCGCAACAGGTCAGGAGGACCTTCACAAGCCCCCCGTCTGGAGCAAGAGGCCTCCTCCACACAGAAACGGGGGAAACTTGGGGCACGCCGTCCGCACCCAGAGACTGAAGTCCCCAGGGAACGCTAGAACAGCCTGCCATCGCATCCCCTAGCCCCACGGTGCAACAACATTCGGAGTTATCCCTCGTCTGCGAGAGTTCTTTTTTTCGAGAAGCGCTTCGCAGAGCAGGAGCGCGCCTTACGCACCTTGCAGAAGACCTCCCCACCAGAGGATGAGGAGAGATCCCTGTTCTTCGACTATATCTTGAAGGAAGAGGTATCTCTTAGAACCTCCATTCCGACCTTCAAGCCTTACGACGGCCAGGATGACC
This sequence comes from Amorphophallus konjac, assembly GCA_022559845.1. NCBI lineage: Eukaryota > Viridiplantae > Streptophyta > Magnoliopsida > Alismatales > Araceae > Amorphophallus > Amorphophallus konjac. The sequence continues at coordinate 32,661,556 of CM040126.1, read as the reverse complement.
TGGCCGACCACTTCGACAGCTTCAACGCCCTGATGACCCTTCACGGGGCGTCCGACGCCATCAAATGCTGGGCCTTCGTGACCACCGTGGTCCAAGGCGTCCAAGCATGGTTTTGGGCCCTCGCCCCCGGATCCATCCGAGACTTCAAGCAGTTTGGGCGAGTATTTAAGGAGAGTTTCATCGGCAGCGACCCCCCGAGGTCGGTAGCGGGGCTATTGGCTCTCAAACAGGCGCAAGGGGAGAGACTCCGAGCTTACATCAACTGATTCAAATTGGAAGCCCTGAGAATCCCCCGCCTGGATGTAGCTACGGCCATAACCGCGCTGACCGGAGGCACCCGGGATGAGAACCTCCACCGTGAACTTGTCCTCCACCCTCCCTCGACCCTTGCCGAGTAAGTGACTCTGGCCTTACTCCATGCTGAGTGCGAAGAAGTTCTCAGCACATGCCGAGGCACAACCGGCTCGGGTCGGGAGGGGGACAAGAAGCGGGCACCCGAGTCAAGCTCGGGCCAAAGAAAAAGGCAGAATCGAGACGGGGAGCACAAAGAACCGTCCCGGAAGTACGAGAGGTACACTTCCTTAACCGCTCCGGTGTATGAGATATATGAAGACATCAAAGGCTCGGGCCTCCTCCGCCAACCCGAGCCAATGAGGTCGAAGAGCCGCAATCGCAGCAAACATTGCCTGTTCGACAGCGACCATGAGCATCACACCGGCGATTGCCACCAGCTCCAGGATGAGATCGAGAGCCTCGTCCGCCAGGGACACCTATCCAGGTTCGCGGCTAGGCATAAGGAAGACCGAGGCGCCCCATAGGAAATCAACAACACCCCTCGCGGGGTCCGCATCAACGTCATCACCGGAGGAGCTGCATCAGGAGGAGACAGTGGCCGAGGAAGGAAGCATCATGCTGAGCAGGTGAGCCGAGCCATCGAGCCTCCCAAGGCCCCACCAAGTGAGCCCCGGGTCATAATCTTCTCCGACCAAGACCTGGAAGGGCTGACCACCCCGCATGACGACACCCTAGTCATATCGGCAACTATAAACCATTGTAACGTAGACAGGATTCTAGTTGACAATGGAAGAGCCCCTGATGTATTGTCTTACGAGTGTTTCCTTAAGATAGGGGAGAATCCGTCTAACATCCACCCAATCCGAACCCCCCTTTACGGGTTCAATGGCCAGGCCACTTATCCTGAGGGAGCCCTAAGCCTGCAGGTTACTCTCGGCACCTCACCCAAAACTGTTACGGTTATGGTGGACTTCATAGTGATCAAGGGTTTGATAGCATACAACGCAATCTTTGGTGGGGGGATCCTTAGACGAATGAAAGTGGTGCCCTATACCTATCACCAAAAGATGAAGTTCCCCACTAAAAATGGGGTGGGGGAAGTCCGCGGCAACTAGGCGATGGCCATAAGGTGCTATAATATCTCGGTTGAAGCCACAAGGCTGGACGGGAAGAACAAGGGCCCCTGGGAAGTCGAAGAAAAACCCATAACCTCCGAGCCTGGAGGCGAGTTGTTAACAGTTTTCCTAAACGACGGCCCCACCCTAGGAGTAAGGATTGGAGCCGACCTACCATCTGAGGTTCAGCAATAATACAAAGAATTTCTTTCCGGGTACATCCGAGTCTTTGCATGGTCGGATGATCAACTCCCCGGAATACCGGGAGAGACGGTAATGCATAAACTCAACCTCGACCCGACCGTGAAGCCCGTACAACAACGCAGAAGGAAGCACACGCCAGAGAAGCAGGGGATCATCAAGGAGCAAGTCACCAAGGGGCAAAAGACTAGTCTTTTTAGATCGGTCTTGTACCCAACGTGGCTGGCTAATGTCATTCTGGTGCCAAAAGCTTCAGGAAAATGGCGAATGTGCGTGGACTTCACCGACATGAACAAAGCCACACCAAAGGACTGCTATCCATTACCGAGCATCGACCAACTGGTTGATTCAACCTCGGCAATGAGATACTCAGCTTCCTGGACGCCAATTCAGGCTACCACCAGATCAGAATGGATCCGGAAGACATCGAGAAGACCGCCTTCATCACCGACTTCGGCGTATACTGCTACACCCGGATGCCTTTCGGGTTGAAGAACGCTGGAGCCACGTACCTGACGCTAGTCAATCATATGTTCGAGGGACAGCTCAGCCAGAACGTCGAGGCCTATATTGACGACATGCTTGTCAAGACCCCCAAGGCCGAGGACCACTTCGCCGACCTAGCAGAGACCTTCGGCACCCTCCTGAGGTACAATATGAAGCTCAACCCCACCAAGTGTGCTTTCAGAATAAAATTCAGGAAGTTCCTGGGCTTCTTGGTGACCCAGCGTGGGATCGAGGCCAACCCCGACAAGGTCCAGGCCATCCTGGACATGCACCCACCCACCTGCACCAACGATGTTCAACGCCTTACCGGGCGCATTGCCGCGCTCAGCATATTTCTGTCATGTGCGGTCGAACGATGCCTACCCTTCTTCAAACTGTTGAGGGGGCCCAAAATGGCATCTACTACGTTCGCATGGGACGAGGAATGCCAAAGAGCGTTCGCCGAACTTAAGGAGTTCCTGGCTTCGCCCCCGGTACTGTCCAAGCCTGTCTCAGGTGAAGCCTTGCATCTCTATCTATCAGCAACTCCATCCATAGTTAGCTTGGTTTTGGTCAGAAATGACTCGGGAGTCGAGAGACCGGTCTACTACACCAGCAAGGTGCTCAACGAGGCTGAAAGAAGGTACCCCGCAACCGAGAAACTCCTGCTAGCATTGGTTACCTAATCCAGGTGCCTCCGACCCTATTTCCAAGGGCACTTCATCATCGTGCTGACCGGCGAAACCACTGAAGCGGATCCTCGCTCACCCTGAAGCCTCGGGATGCCTCGTCAAGTGGGCCATCATGCTCGGGGCCTAAGATATATCATATCGGCCTCGCTCGGCTACCAAAGGACAGGTGCTCGCCGACTTCATCGCCGAGAGCACCATCCCGATCGAAGAAAAATCTCCGTCTGCGCCCGGGCCAACCTGGGAATTGTTCATCGACGGATCCTCCAACTCGGCTGGGAGCGGCGCCGGTATCCTCCTGAAGTCCCCCAAAGGAGCAGAGCTGCAATAAGCCTTGAAGTTCAACTTCCAGGCATCCAATAATGCCTCCGAGTACGAAGCCCTTATCTCGGGAGCCCGCATGACCCGGCGGTTGGGGGCTGAGCGAGTCAAAATTCACACTGACTCCCAAATGGTCGCTAGCCAAGTCAACAGTGAGTACAAAGTTCGAGAAGCACCGATGGTCAAATACCTCCAGCTGGTCAGAACTGTGGCACAACAGTTCGAGAGTTTTGAGGTAGTCTGAATAGCTCGGGAGGAAAACTCCCAAGCAGACGTCCTATCTCGACTAGCCTCCTCCCTTGACCCTGAGGGTACTCGATCGGTCCTTCTCGAAGAGCTAGAGCGACCGAGCATTGATTCGGAGCTCCTGACTGTTGACTCGACCTCCCCAAGCGACTAGCGTACCCACTATCTATCGTGGCTCCAAGACTCTCAGGAGCCTCCCGACCCCCGGGAAGCCCGGAGATTGAAGTACCAAGCTCGGCGATTCGTCATTCTGGACGGCACTTTATACCGCAGATCCTTCTCCGGTCCCCTCCTGAAGTGCATCAGTATCGACGAAGCCAACCGAGCGATCCAAGAGGTTCACGAAGGCCTGTGCGGAGCGCATCTAGGAGGATGGTTGCTCGCCAGGATCTTGCTTCGGCAAGGTTACTGGTGGCCCACTCTGCAGCGTGACTGCTCGACCTACGTACAACAGTGTGACCGATGCCAGGGATTTGATCACTTGGTCCATCAGCCGACAACAAAGCTCCTCACCCTAACCGAGCCTTATCCTTTTGCTCAGTGGGGAATCGACATCCTTGGGCCGTTTCCCACCGCTCAAGCCTAGAAGAAGTTCATCATCGTCACCATCGACTACTTCACCAAGTGGATCGAGGCCGAAGCCATAGCTAGGATCACCGAGACAGTCATCTGGAGTTTCGTTTGGAAGTCGATCATTTGTCGCTACGGCATCCCCCGGGTGATAGTGAGCGATAACGGTCGGCAATTTGATTCTCGTTATTTCCGAGACAGATGTGCCAACCTAAACATTCGCAATCACTTCACCTCGGTCGCCCACCCTCAGGCTAACGGGCTGGTAAAAAATGCCAATAAGACTATCTTAAAAGGCATCAAGACCAGGCTCGGCAAAGCCAAGGGCAGTTGGCTTGAGGAATTGCCGAACGTACTTTTGTCCCACAGAATGACTCCCATAATGGCAACCGGTGAGAGTCTCTTTCAGCTGGTGTACGGCACCGAGGCCGTGATCCCGTTGGAGATTGGCAACCCCTCCCTCCGAGTCATCTGCTTCTCGCCCGAGGCAAACGACCAGAAACGGCTCGAAAACCTCGACCTAGCAGATGAAGTCCGAGAGATTGCCAGCATCCGAGCGATGGAATATCAACGCCGCCTCACTCGATACTACAACGCCAAAGTCCGAGATAGGTACTTTCAACCGGGAGACTTCATCCTCAGAAAAGTCGAAGCCTCTCGACCACTTGAGGCGGCGGGCAAGCTATCCCCTAACTGGGAAGGCCCCTACCGAGTGATCGAGACGCTCGGGAAAGGAGTGTACTGGCTATCTACTATGGAAGGAGAACCCATCCCTCAGATGTGGAACTCGACTACACTACGCAAGTTCTACTTTTGAGTACTTCAGACGTGTAAGCAATATGAAAATAAACCAAAGTTTCCTTCCTCTCTTATTCAAACAATTTCCTTATACATCAGAAAGGCCGAAGCCAATACAATACATGTCAAAAAAGCAAAAATCCATCTGGCACCACCATACGAGCCCATCGCTCGGCTGACTAGGTTAACCTTCCTGCGTCCAGCCACTGACTCTGTCTCGTGCAGAAACTGGCTCGGATAAAGGGTAGTCGACCCCGTTGGCTCGGGTAACTCGGAATAAAGGTGACAGAAGAAGGCTACCTTCCAAGTTGAACAAGGAAGATGAAGGGGAAGAGGAAGGAAAACAAGAGAAGGCCTTCCTCTCTGCGAACTCTTTGGAAGGAGGAGAGTGCAGGCACCCTCCGAAGAGTAAAAGGGAGGGGAGAAAAAGAAACCGGCAGTGCTGGATGAGGAGGCAGGGGAAAGCCCGGAAAGGAAGGAGCTTAATTGGCTTCCTCCTTCCCTCGGGATGGAGTCGGTGACTCAGGGACAGGAGTTCGACGTACCCCAGAATGTCGAACCTTCTTCCCGAGTAACCTCCCCGTAGGCGCCGCCGGAACTGATAAAAGAAGGCGACGCGCTTCCGCACGTCGAACCCTCTTTAAACCTGCCCGCCGGCCGTCGAACCCCCTTCAAACCCGAAGCAGCGAGGACCCTCTGCCCTCTATCGTCGACAGCTTCATCTTCCAGAGCGTCTTCTATGCTTCAAATTCGACGGCACAACGCTTCGTGAAGAAGGAGAGAGGAAACACGGCCAGAGAAAACCCTAAGCGATGGAGAGGGAGAGACGCCCTTCAGACCTTTTATAGGCAAAAGGAGGCTACTTGCCTTAAATGATTCTCTCCTCGAAAACATGCTAAAGGGACTTCTCCCTACGAACGGTCACTTCAGACTCCTCTGTTCCATACCAGCGAGACACACGGAGCGGCCAGGCAGTTAAAGCATGAGAAAACAGAAAGACACCCTGTCAGACACTCGCCCAACCATCGTGCAAGATCCGAGCAGAAAGTATCGGCACTTTGCAGCTACCGCGGATGCGCTGAACAAACTACGGCAATGATGGTACAAAAGAGTTAAGTCTTCATCATAACGTTACTGCCTTACATTTTTCTTTTACACAACAAGAAAAGTTTTTTCTTCGAAAAAGGAAAAACATACAAGGAGAAAAAGTAAAACAGATACATTAGGCCTCTGGCCCATCCTGAGGCTCGGGACTGGAAGGCTCGGACTGTCTGCCCCCGGCACCCTCGGCGATGGCTGACCCTGGCACTGACCCCACCGGCGTGGGAACTACCTCGGTTGTGCGCCCTCCCGAGGCATCCGGAGTTGGCGACCCCTCGGACGAAGAGTCCCCCTAGTCTCCTTCCTCCGACGCCGAACCAGAGGAACCGGACGATGACAAATCCGAGTCATAGCATTGCCCGGACGGAAAATTGATTGTCTCGGACACTTGCTCCTTCGCGTAAGAGATGGCCTGGTGATAGCCTTGCTTGAATCCCTTGTGGATGCCCCGGCGAAGTGCTGACTCATAATAGGGGAGGGCAGCCTCCTTAAGATCAACCCGGTAGGCCTCCAAGCATCTGTATTGCTTGAGTGCCTCCGCCCCGACCGATTCCACAGTACCAGCGAGTTCGGCCTTCTCCAGCTCCGCCTCGGATAACCTTCGCTCGGCCTCGACCATCTGCTTCTCCGCCTCGGCCCGATTAGCCTCGGCCTCCATTCGAAGACGCACGGCTTCCTTAGCTCGGTCCACCAGCTCAGCGCGCTCAACCTCCCACCGGCAATCTAACTCGACGCAGGCCGCGCGCTCCTCCTCTAGAAGCCTACTCTTCGTCTCGAGCAACTCAAGCGCCCAAGCCAGTTGCTCGGCCAGTGTCCGAGCCTCCACCTGACTTGCCCGCTCTAGCTCTCTAACTGAGGAGAGCTCCTGTCGAAGCTCGTCACGCTCCTCGGTGAGCTGAGCCACCTTCCTGTCCGACCCACCAAGGGTCCAGGCAAGGGTCGCCCGCTACGACTCCGACCAAGCGTAAGCTTCAGCCAGAGTGGCCCCCATCTGAGCCAAGATCAAGCCGCCCTCCATAACCAACTCGAGGGCCACGGGCGGGGAGCGTTGCCTGTCTCCTCCCTTCACCACCTTCACAGCTATGTTGCGACATACCTGATACAGAGGCCCCAAGATACCCAGCCTCTCCAGAGCCGCTGAAATAAGGGGCCCCCCTCCGGGCGGCATCTCCGCGAGAGCCCCGCCGACCGGCCCGGATCGAGCTATTGCTTCATCCGCCCCTCTTATCTCATTCGGTTGGGCTTGTGTCATCGCTCCTCGCGACCCCCCGGCCTTGATCGGCACGGCACCTGCGCTGCCACCCGGAGCGTCGCCCGCCTCAATCGACGCCCCAGTCTCTGCCATGGTCCCATCGTGGCCCGCTTCAACCCCGGCCCCCTCGGTTCTTGCAGAGGGGAGAGCCAATCCAGCGCCACCGCCACCAGCAGAAGCGGCCTCGGCCCCCTCGTCTCCTACTGAGGGGAGAGCCGATCTAACGCCGCCACTCCCAGAAGCATCCCTGGCCTCCTCGGCCCCCTCTCGCTCGGCAGATAGGGGAGCCGTCCCAACAGGGTCGGCCCTATCTCGCTCGGAAGAGGGGAGAGCCGCCGAGCCAGAGTCCCCTTCGACAACGGGGTCAGACCCGGCCTTCTTGGCTCGCTTCTTGGCCTTCACGGCATCCCGTATCATGCCCTCCACGAGGTCTTTACGCTTGGACCCCCGCGGCTTGGAAGACCCCTCCTGGGCCATCCCCTTGCCCTTATCTCGGGCTCGGGAGCGCCCCTCGGGAGCTCGCGACTCGTCGACAGCCGAATCATCCCTGAGGTCGATCACCTCCCGTTCGGCCACCGGCTCCTCCTCCACCGTCGGCCGCCTGACGTCTGCGCAGAAGAAAATGTGGTCAAGAAAAGAAAATGGTCTCATCATCCGACGAAGAAGCTGATTCGTGGCGCCCGTACCTGTCGGTCGTAGCCGCATGAGAAGACACCGCTCGATGTTCTCCGGAGTAACCAGCTCCTCCGTGGACTGGTGATAAGTGTCCATTTCTTATGACAATTCAGTGCATATACACCATTTTATATGCATATAATTAGGTAATTATGCATATTTCATAGTTAACCTCAACTCCGCATTTAAATTGGAGCTTTCACGTAAATTGATTAATTCGATTATCTTATTTAATAATAAATTAAATTTGAGGGCCATGAGCATTAATTCTCCATTGCATAATCATGAGCATTAAAGATTTGTGTGCACATTGTGGTAATTTTTATGGACTAAAGTGCAATTATGTGTGTGTAGGACACCGAAGGTAATTACAAAAGAAGCCGGGGGCAAAACTGTCACCACCATGTTGACCAAGTCAAAAGTACATATTTTGATTGGAGGGAAAAGAAATTCTAAAAGTTTGAAATTGAGTAAAAGAAACACATATTTCGGTTGGAGGGAGAATTGAATTCAAAATTTGAAATAAAGGAGAGGAATGATGAGTCTTGGGAAGGGGGTTGTCCAAAGCCCAAGGAGGGTGTACTCACCTATTTTTTCTCTTCCCCATGCATCATATTCTACTTAAATCCTATCCATCCATCTCCTTTGATACAATCTCCACCCTCCATCTACCCAACTTTTCCTATAAATAGCCCATGACAAGAAGGAGAAGGGTGTTCTTCTTTTGGCAATTTCTCTCCCAACCTTAGGCCTCCGAGTTCTCTCACGTAAGTTTATTTTCAGCTCATGCACTCTTCATCAAAGTTCGTTTTCTTTAAGTTATCTACAACTTCTTCTTCTGTCTCATCTTCTAATTCCTTCTTGTTTTTAATCTATTTCGTATTTTTCACTGTACTATCCTGTTCATCTGTGAACCAGTGTTTCTCCCTGTTCTTCCCCTTGTTTCTCACCCTTCTCATCATTTTCTCCTCTTACTATCTTCATGAAAGTCCTTTATTTTTAAATGTTCTATAACTTCTTTTTCTACACCGTCTTCTAATTCTCTACTGTTTTTAAGTTATAATCTCTTTTCAAGGTGCTGTCCTGTATTTTTACTGTTCATCCAAGGTTTTTACTGTTTCACGCAAATTGATTAATTCGATTATCTTATTTAATAATAAATTAAAGTTGAGGGCCATGAGCATTAAGTCTCCATTGCATAATCATGAGCATTAAAGATTTATGTGTACATTGTGGTAATTTTTATGGACTAAAGTGCAATTATGTGTGTGTAGGACACCGAAGGTAATTACAAAAGAAGCCGGGGGCAAAACTGTCACCACCATGTTGACCAAGTCAAAAGTACATATTTTGATTAAAGGGAAAAGAAATTCTAAAAGATTGAAATTGAGTAAAAGAAACACATATTTCGGTTGGAGGGAGAATTGAATTCAAAGTTTGAAATAAAGGAGAGGAATGATGAGTCTTGGGAAGGGGGTTGTCCAAAGCCCAAGGAGGGTGTACTCACCAACTTTTTCTCTTCCCCATGCATCATATTCTACTTAAATCCTATCCATCCATCTCCTTTGATACAATCTCCACCCTCCATCTACCCAACTTTTCCTATAAATAGCCCATGACAAGGAGAAGGGTGTTCTTCTTTTGGCAATTTCTCTCCCAACCTTAGGCCTCCGAGTTCTCCCACGTAAGTTCATTTTCAGCTCATGCACTCTTCATTAAAGTTATTTGTTGTTAAGTTATCTACAACTTATTATTCTGCCTCATCTTCTAATTCCTTCTTTTTTTAAGCTATTTTATATTTTTCACTGTACTATCCTGTTCATCTGCGAACCAGTGTTTCTCCCGATTCTTCCCCTTGTTTCTCACCCTTATCATCAGTTTCTCCTCTTACTGTCTTCATGAAAGTCCTTTTTTTTTAAATGTTCTACAACTTCTTCTTCTACACCATCTTCTAATTCTCTATCGTGTTTAAGTTATAATCTCTTTTTCAAGGTGATGTCCTGTGTTTTTACTGTTCATCCGAGGTGCTAGCTTCGGTTATATCTCCATTTTGAAGCCCTTCTTCTCTTCTTTTCTCTCTGAGTTATTCATTAAAGTTTTTCCTCTCTTCCCCCTCTTCAACTTCTTCTTCTTGGGCATCCCCTAATTCTTCTTGAGTTCAAAGTTATTCACCCTCCAAAGACTGCTTCAACGACGAGGGTGACTTCCTCCCGGCGTAGACGACATCTTCCACAAGGTTGTTCGTGATCCAAGGCCAAGAGCGGACGGTGCTATTATCACCATTGCTGCTACCATCTCCAAACTCCAAACTCCAGGCTTTTCTTGTGTTATTACTTTTGTGATATTTTACTTCATTGTAATCTCATTGTGTCATTAGTATAAACTTGTTTCACATTTCATGTACACTTTCTTTTAAGTTAATGAAAGGAGTTGTTCTCTTGATCTAGTTCTTGCTCTTCTTCCCTCTATCTCTTTCTTCTATATCTTCTTTCCACTTCATGCAATTATTTTCTATAGCATAAGCGCATAGTCATCGTGTGTTCAATTAAATATTTGGTTTGTTCATCATTTCACTATTTTCTTTAAGCAAATCCAAATCACAAGTGTTTTTCAAAGGACTCTAAGGTTTTTAACTCTAAAAATCTCTTCTTCCCTGTGGATTCGACCCGTGCTTGCCATAGTACTACGTTCTCTTTTGATCATTTTGTGCGAGTTCGGTTTTAAGATTGTTATACGCGTGTTTTAAACGACGAACTTTCGCGTTATCAATTTTTGGCACCGTTGCCGGGGAAGAATGATGATTTTTGATTTAAGAACTTTATTTTCCTTGTGTATATTGTGTTCTAATAAAGCACTCTTTTCTATTTTTTTTTACAGGTTAAAAAAAATTAAAAAAAAGAGAGGTAAGTTTGTATTTCTTTCTTTCATCTTTTGATTTTGTCATTTCATTTCAAAAAAAAAAAAGAGAAGAACGGGGGATTGCGCATCAAGTAAGTCTTCAAACTTATTCCTCTCATTTTGTCTCATTTCCTTAATGTTCTTGTATATTGTGGTTAGAAGGTTCACAAAAAAAAAAACTCTTCACTTAATGATGGGAATCGACACCGAGCATGTACTTTTTCTTTTGCATTTATGTCCTTTTAGTTTGTGTTTATATCCTTGGGAAAGTATGTACGCAAATGTAAGGCTTTATAAGCCAATGAGTCATTCCCATGGATTGTGTGGGTTTTTATGCAATTGTGTAGTAGGTCCAGCTAGGGGGCTCTCAGCCCTTTCCCATTGGTCCATGCCACCTATGTGGGGCTGGTCAACCATCCTAGGTGGTCATCTAGAAGGGTTGAATGCCAATTGACCACATGGGAGACAAGGGGTTAAACTTTTCAAAGGTAGGCTACCTACCCATTCAACCTCTTTACCTTGGTCAAGGGGGCGCCCCTCTCCCCTTACTATTTTATTATTTTTTGTGTGTTATTCACATCCAATCTAGGCCCTCCATTCCCCACCCCCAGATCTAATGGTGTAGATTAGATTTGACACATGGCATATAAAAGGTTGTATTTTCCATTTGTTAACATTAATGAAGAGAAAATTGTTAGAAAATCAAGAGTGATTCTTGAGCCCCTCCCCCCTCCCCTGGTGTTCATCTCTTCCAACCTCCAATTCTAGAGTGGTTTCTACCTCTTATCCCCTCCCCTCAATCTCCGGTGATCATCTGTGCCGCCGCCGCCGCCGTTCGTGCCGCCTTCGAGCCGCCGCGAATCCGTCTTCGGTTTTCTATCTTGCTAGATAGAGGTGTCTTCCTGAAATTCCTGATACCAGCCACAGCCTCTTCGTGGTTTGTAATTTTTATGGTGTGTTTCTATCTTCCATCCATCATCCACAAAACAATTCAGGTCGAAAAGCCTTCGTTTGATATTTTTTCAATTTCGGTCTTCAATCACTCCCAGATCTGTCCTGTCTCTATCTACAGTGACAGCAGCTCTGAGTTCCCCATCCCCGACCTTCTTTTTGATTTTTCCAAACCCTCCCAATTTTACTGCGAGTTTTGTCTATCATCCCCTACATCCACCATTTTTCTTGATTTTTGATCCGCCCTCTATCTATTTTTCAAAATTCGTGTTCTATCTCTACTACAATCCTTTCAGCCAAGTTCCAGATCCGACCACCTTCCAGTTAAAAAATCAGAACACATCACAGCCACCACCAAAACTTTCATAAAATATATGTCCGTTTTCCTAGCTTGATTTCCTACAACTTTTCTGAAGACCACCACTTCAGATTCGGACGTTCACATATCGGTCAAAGGCAGTTCTCAGACAAGTTCTCTGCATATCTGAGAATCCGGTCACTGTACAATAGAAACTCAAAAATTCATTAAGGCCAAGATCCATGCAGATCCAGACCAGATCTCCAGTCCTAAATTGAAGGATTTGAAGTTAGCTTTCCAAAGGCGCCCGTTTCGTGTCGATCCGACATCGAGGCTGATCGCTGCGTCCGTTCTCGCCGGGACGCGCGCTGAAACCCAGAAGCTGTAGATCCGTGGCCGGTTGTTCCGACCGGTGCCGATCGGAGCCGCCCGGCCTCCGGCCGGTGAACCAGCGCACCTTCACTCCAGGGAGCACCCTTCCAGGCATCCTACACTACAGCGGTGCCATCGGGTCCCACACGGCCCCTCCGGACAGCACGTGGGCCCCATCGTCACTAGTTCGGGTGTTGCCGAATCAACGCGAGAAGCCGCCCGTCAACCCGAATTCGGTCCTCCCGGACCCCATTGTGTAGCCCTTTACCTCCCTGCGTGGAGTGGGCAGCGACTTGTATTGCTGTAATATTGTGTAGTATTGTTTCGGGAGTACAAGTTTCGGCCAGGACCGTCTTCCCCACACCGAGCGCGTGGAGGTATCGTATTCGCTCCTTGCTTGGCATTTCACTTATTTTCATATATGCTTTATATGCCGCTGCTAGAGAGCATGTTTTAGGACCTAGCTTGCTATATATTTTCATATCACCGCTGCTGCGAGAGAGAGCGTGACCGTCCCGTGACCCGATCCGGGCACACGAGAGAGTCGACCACCCTAGCTTACTGCCGATTTCTCAACCGTGCACGTCCGACGCTTCCCTCGTTAAGGGACAATCGCGAGCTTGTCGTGTCCGTGGTCTCGTCCCGCATCAATTTGGTATCAGAGCGAGGTGAGTCTAGGGTGTCCAAAAAAAAAAGTGTGTCATTTAAGTCTAAGTGTCTAAGTCGGTCTTAGGAGTTGCATTTGCATACCATTAATCGGTATATAAAAAGGTGTTGTCCGAACGTTAGGCTACGCCTATCGGGAAGGCCGCACACTTGCGCGAGTGATCTTCGGATCGATTAACTCCGTCACATACCGAGTCTTGGTGTCTTGTCCTTAGTGTGCATGCATCCCAACCTTGCATAGTCGGTCTAGTGTCTTGTCTAAATGGCCTTGCATACCCATTCCTAGGGATCCATTCCCACCTTTTCGGCACCAATGGCCAACCCATGTCGACCCGTCCAAGGTGATAGGTCCGTGTCCGAGTACATCCGGGACTATGATAAGTACCGGTTGGAATATGGCTTGGGAGAGGAGAGCACCACGACTGCATTTTAGTTCTGGAGAGGTTTGCGGTTTCACTTCCAACTTGAATGTCTTGTCCGTGACGCGTTCTCACTGGCGCAATCTTATAAGGTCGCTCTAGAGGTCGAGCCCTTTGAGTCTCATTTTTCTCGCTCTAGAGGTCGAACCCTTTGGCAAACATCTACCTCCCAACCGAGTCCCAAACCGATCGGACTACCTAACCCAATTCCTTCACCACCCGAGAGTGCTCCATTATCACCCTCACCTTCCGATCTTAATTCGGAACCCTCTCATTTGGAGCCACCCAAGCCCCAGCCACCCGTGTTTCTAACAGGTACGCTTTTCTAACAGGATGGCTCGGTCCCACATCCCTTCCCATCCATGGACCCCACCTTACCTTTAGTGCCGGTCAACTCATTCCATACCACATTTCGATCTAGTCACTATGTTGACACGTTGGATGATCTTGTTATGGGACTAGACACTCAATGGAAGTTGACACATATGTTGGCCCGAGACTTCGACCAACCCACGAGTCGTAGCTTCACCCATCCGACCTTCGGGTCCATTACCTCCAAGTGCACCGTGGGTTGTATCACCACGGAGGTTCTTCTACTTTTCCCGCTACCGGATGAGCCCGACTTCATGACTTTACTTCCGAGGGAGGAGTCATATTTCCTATACACGGTCCCATCTACCATGACGGAGGAAGGTGACCACCCGCACCTTCAAGAATTTCACGATTGAGACCATGTCATGTTGGAACCCACCATAAGGGGTCATACCTTCTTTGATCCCTTTGACCCCTTCCCTAGTGGATCCCTAGACCCTTCATATTCCCTTTACTTCTTCGGGGAAGTCCAGCTTCATACCCCTTTCCTACGGGTCGGGTCCTCCATACCCACCAAACCCATACTCGATACACCCACACCCGGCTCTTCCACATCCGGGTCTTCTAGCTCTCTCAAGTTCCCCAAATCCAAAGGGCCGTCCATGCATGACTGGGTCATACTTGGACATTTAGGTGTACCCCATGCCACCCATCTCCGGTTACGTCAAATGCATGTATGGCACATATTCGGGTGTCCTGGTCTGCCGTCATCCATGTACGGGTCTGACTAACACTAGTTTTGTCTAGAGTCATGCATGAGTCCGTTTCTTATTTGTGTTGTTTGCATGTGTGTTAGTGTTTGGTGAGTCTACATGTGTCTTGTGCAAGCTCGTTGTCGTTCTCTTATGCGTAAGAGGCGAGTGGACTCATTCGATGAGTATGGGATCGGTTCCACATCTATACCCGGATCAGTCACCTATAGGGACTCAGCGGTGATTCCTAGTGAGTCTTCGAGCCTGCTCCCTTCCCTTTGAGAGTGCCCCACCCGGAGTGTCCACCTCTAGCCCATAGCAGTTTACGCATATCGAGTATATATAGAATGAGTAGGTGACGATCACTTGGAGTGGAGCGTACCCGTGTTACTTGGCACGGTGACGGATCCGCCGGAATACTCGAGCATCCCTACCCCTACTCGACGGGGTCGAGTTCCTCCCACCCGGGGAGAGTTGATGGGAATCGACACCGAACATGTACTTTTTCTTTTACATTTATGTCCTTTTAGTTTGTGTTTATATCCTTGGGAAAGTATGTACGCAAATGTAAGGCTTTATAAGCCAATGAGTCATTCCCATGGATTGTGTGGGTTTTTATGCAATTGTGTAGTAAGTCCAGCTAGGGGGCCCTCAACCCTTTCCCATTGGTCCATGTCACCTATGTGGGGCTGGTCAACCATCCTAGGTGGCCATCTAGAAGGGTTGAATGCCAATTGACCACATGGGAGACAAGGGGTTAAACTTTTCAAAGGTAGGCTACCTACCCATTCAACCTCTTTACCTTGGTCAAGGGGGCGCCCCTCTCCCCTTACTATTTTATTATTTTTTGTGTGTTATTCACATCCAATCTAGGCCCTCCATTCCCCACCCCTAGATCTAATGGTGTAGATTAGATTTGACACATGGCATATAAAAGGTTGTATTTTCCATTTGTTAGCATTAATGAAGAGAAAATTATTAGAAAATCAAGAGTGATTCTTGAGCCCCTCCCCTCTCCCCTGGTGTTCATCTCTTCCAACCTCCAATTCTAGAGTGGTTTCTACCTCCTATCCCCTCCCCTCTATCTCCGGTGATCATCTGTGCCGCCGCCGCCGTTCGTGCCGCCTTCGAGCCGCCGCGAATCCGTCTTCGGTTTTCTGTCCTGCTAGATAGAGGTGTATTCCTGAAATTCCTGATAGCAGCCACGGCCTCTTCGTGGTTTGTAATTTTTATGGTATGTTTCTATCTTCTATCCCATCATCCACAAAAAAATTTAGGTCGAAAAGACTTCGTTTGATATTTTTGCAATTTCGGTCTTCAATCACTCCCAGATCTGTCCTGTCTCTATCTACAGTGACAGCAGCTCTGAGTTCCCCATCCCTGACCTTCTTTTTGATTTTTCCAAACCCTTCCACTTTTACTGCGAGTTCTGTCTATCATTCCCTACATCCACCATTTTTCTTGATTTTTGATCCACCCTCTATCTATTTTTCAAAATTCGTGTTCTATCTCTGCTACAGTGCTTTCAGCCAAGTTCCACATCCGACCACCTTCCAGTTCCAAAATCAGAACAAATCACAGCCACCTCCAAACCTTTCATAAAAAATATGTCCATTTTCTTAGCGTGATTTCCTACAACTTTGCTGAAGACCACCACTTCAGATTCAGACGTTCACATATCGGTCAAAGGCAGTTCTCAGACAAGTTCTCTGCAGATCTGAGAATCCGGTCACTGTACAACAGCAACTCAAAAATTCATTAAGGCCAAGATCCGTGCAGATCTAGAATAGATCTCCAGGCCTAAATTGAAGGATTTGAAGTTAGCTTTCCAAAGACGCCAGTTTCGTGTCGATCCGACATTGAGGCTGATCGCTGGGTCCGTTCTCGCTGAAACCCAGAAGCTACAGATCCGTGGCCGGTTGTTCCGACCGGTGCCGATCGGAGCCGCCCGGCCTCCGGCCGGTGAACCAGCGTGCCTCCACTCCAGGGATCGCCCTTCCAGGCATCCTCCACTACAGCGGTGCCATCGGGTCCCACACGGCCCCTCCGGACAGCACGTGGGCCCCACCGTCACTAGTTCGGGTGTTGCCGAATCAACGCGAGAAGCCGCCCCTCAACCCGAATTCGGTCCTCCCGGACCCCATTGTGTATCCCTTTACCTCCCTGCGTGGAGTGGGCAGCGACTTGTATTGCTGTAATATTGTGTAGTATTGTTCCGGGAGTACGAGTTTCGGCCGAGACCGTCTTCCCCACGCCGAGCGCGTGGAGGTATCGTATTCGCTCCTTGCTTGGCATTTCGCTTATTTTCATATATACTTTATATGCCGCTGCTAGAGAGCATGTTTTAGGACCTAGCTTGCTATATATTTTCATATCACCACTGCTGCGAGAGAGAGCGTGACCGTCTCGTGACCGGATCCGGGCACACGAGAGAGCCGACCACCCTAGCTCATTGCCGGTTTCTCAACCGTGCACGTCCGACGCTTCCCTCGTTAAGGGACAATCGCGAGCTTATCGTGTCCGTGGTCTCATCCCGCATCACTTAAACTTCATAAAAGTCTTCATTCCAAGAGTAGAAATCACACTTTCATGTTTTAGGTCATGCATCATTTAGGATAGTATTTATTTTTCCTTGTTATTTAATTATTGTTAATTACATTGTTGAAGATTGTGGGAGGCAAGGTGAGCACTCTAACTTTTTCAAAAGCATGCTCATGCATTTTCATGCGTGCATAGAACCCCTTGTTTGAACTTGCTTTGTTGAATATCATTTCAAAATATCTTAAGGGCAACACCCATAAGCAAGATAAGGTGGGAATTTCATCACCCTTCCTTAACCCACAAATCACAATTCTCTTGCATCTTTGCATCACCTAGACCTCAAAATAAAATTCAGTAGACATTTGCCCTAGGTTCACACTGTGGTTCTTGTGTTATTTGGGCTTACCCTCTTATGAAAACCTGTGCCTAAGGCAAGACGGTCGGACGGTAAACGCCTTAAGCGGGCTAGTGGTTTGGCATAATTAGGTCCCTACGAAAGTAGGGGGAACCTCCCACTACCCCACCCCTTACCTGGCCGGTGGAAATATTGAGGGTGAACTTAAGTTTCACGTTAGCCATTTTGTGAAACCCAATTTGTAGGTTTAGGTCACATCTAGGGCATTAAGTAATTTGTGTGATAACTTGTTTGTGTTTGCATAAAAAAAATAAAAATAAAAATAAAAATAAAAATAAAAATAAGAAAAAAATCTCCTCTTATCTCTCTTCGTCCTTATTTGAGTCAAAACAAACAAAAATAATTTTTTCTCTCATCTTTAACCTTGGTTTATGCAAGGGAGAAGATCTCAACACCTTGACTTAGTTGAGCCCATTAGTGAGATTGAGCGATTCATTTTTAATCCGGCTCAAAATCAAACCCAACCTATGGCTGAACAACACCAATTAGGGGTGCCCAAACAGATAAAGGAATATTTCATTCCTTCGAATTATCAGCCATCCACTTGTATCCAACTGCCTAATGTCCCTGCTTTGCACTATGAGATCAAATCTAGCACCATTCAGATGCTCCCATCCTTTTATGGGAAGACCAATGAAGATCCCTATAAACATCTAGATGAATTTCTAGAAATTTGTTCCACTGTGAAAATTTAAAATTTCACAGATGATGCTCTCCGCCTGACCTTATTCTCTTTCTCACTTAAGGACAAAGCCAAATACTGGCTAGGGACCTTAGGGAAACCTATTGGCACATGGGCAGATATGCAACATGAGTTCCTTAAGAAATTCTACCCCATCGGTAGAACCAACACCATGAGACGTGCAATCACAGGATTCGCGCAACTCCCAAATGAACAAATACATGAATCATGGGAGAGATTAAAGGAACTCCTCAGAAAATGCCCACATCATGGGCTTTCCAAATGACAAATAGTGCAAGCTTTCTATGAGAGCCTAGATGATCAAGTTAGGCAGATTGTGGATGCATCATGTGGAGGGGCCTTTATGAGTAAGAGTGAGGATGAGGCCTATGCCTTATTTGAAATGTTGAGCGAGAATTCAATCAACCATGTTTCCTTATCCTCATATGAGAGAACCATTGGGCCCTCTAAACGGGCCGGGTTGTATCGTGTGGAACCTGAAGCTAGAGTGGATGTGAATTTCATCCATAAAAATTGGACAAGGTGGACATCATGGCCCAAAAGCTAGAACATGTTGATATGCTAGCCCACAAATTAGAACAGCTCTTGACCCAAAATAAAAAAGAAACCACTATCCCACCTACGTCCAACCCATACCCGGACCCAACACACCTTGAGGTGTGTGTTTTATGTGCTAGCTCGGACCATCATGTGTCTGATTGTCCAACATCAGCCCAATTACCACCTTTTATACAAGAGCAAGTCCAAGTAGCCCAGGGGTTCTCTAAGCCCAACTATGACCCATTTTCTAACACCTATAATCCGGGCTGGAGGAATCACCCTAATTTTAATTGGAGAAATCAACAATCTTCCAATTAGCCCATCATCCCCTCTATGTCTCAAGCCTACAAATCACCCATCCAACACCAATTCCAAACTCAGCCACCATTTCAAGGAAATGCTTATGGTCGAGGACCGCAAGCCCAACAACCACTCCCCCGATTCAACCAGGGTCAGGCCCCATACCAACCTCCTCAGCCCAATTATGGGCAGTCTTCCAATTCTCAACAAACCTATCAACCTCCTCTGCATCACCACTAGGACTCTCAAACTGATGATCGATTCCATCAGTTACAACAACTAATTCTGGCCCAAAATCAATCCTTCCAACAAACCATTCAAGCCCAAAGTCAATCTTTCCAACAGACCCTTCAAGCCCACCAGCAAACTATCTCTAAGTTGGAAACCCAATTAGGCCAATTGGCTGAAGCCACCATGAGAAGGGAAGTGGGCCAACTGCCAAGTCAGCCCATTGCCAACCCACGAAATAATCCCCCGGGCTTCCCACAACAAAACTTCCCCATGAACTAGCAAATTCCTCCTCTCCTTCAACACCCATCAGGCCAAGTACCACAAAAAGGCCTACAACTCGAAAATGCAAAAGCAATTTCAGCCTTAAGAAGTGGTAAAGTCCTCCAAGATCTCCAGGAGTCTACTTCTACTTCATTGATTCAGACCCCAGAAATATCTTCTGATAGTGAAGAGGAACCCAACCAGGAAAAGGATGTCAAGGGAAAGCGAAAACTAGATGAAGGGCCTAGCACTTACCAACCTACAGTGCCATTTCCCAATGCCTTAAAGCCCAAGAAGAAACAACCGGCCCACAATGAGGAGTTGATGGAGCTCTTCAAACAAGTACACATCAACATCCCTCTCCTCGATGCCATTAAACATGTCCCAGCCTATGCTAGATTCTTGAAGGAAATGTGCACTCCTAGGCGGGAGTCACGAGTGACCCCGGAAAAGGTTCGGCTTCCTGAGAACGTTAGTGCCGTAGTCCTCAACCAACTTCCAAGGAAGTTAAAGGACCCTGGAGCGCCCCTTATCTCTTGCAACATTGGGGGTGTGACCTTTGATAAGGCTCTCCTTGATTTAGGAGCCAGTGTGAATTTACTTCCCACCTCCATCTATGAGCAGTTTGGCATCGGTGAGCTCAAGCCTACACCCATTATTCTCCAGCTCGCCGATAGATCAATCAAGACTCCAAAGGGCCTTATTGAGGATGTCATTGTTAAACTGAATGAGTGCTACTTCCCTGTCGACTTTCTTATTTTGGACATGGTTTCTCCCCAAGAAATCGAGCATACTCCTATCATTTTGGGTAGACCATTTTTAGCCACGGCTAGAGCTAATATAGATTGCGCTTCAGGAGTTATGGACATATCTTTTGGGGACAAAAAAGTTAGCATCAATATTTTTAAGGCATCCAAATTTTATGATCAAAAAGGAGATTGCTATGTTGTTGACACCATTGAGGAGTTATTGGAGATTGAAGGGGATAGTAGGATCAGAATGAGAGAAGAAGTTGACATCATGTCAACTCAACTTGGGACGTGGCCCCCAGTTGAACCCTTGCCTCAGCTTAAATCTGAACCAGCTCTGCCATCTTTACAATTTTCTCCTCAGGTTGAATTAAAACCATTGCTGGCCTCCCTTAAGTATGCATTCCTAGGTCTAGACCAAACCTTGCCAGTCATCATAGCAAGCGACCTTGAACCTAACCGTGAGGAGAAACTAGTTGAGGTCCTTAAATCTCATAAAGGGGCTATAGGTTGGTCTGTCGCTGATCTTAAAGGGATTAGTCCATCCATTTGTCAGCACCACATTTGTATGGAGGAGAATGTAAAACCAAGCAGAGACATGCAGAGGAGATTAAACCCACACATGAAGGAGGTGGTCAAAAATGAGGTGGTCAAGTGGCTAGATGCCGGTATCATCTACCCAATTTCTGATAGTGGGTGGGTAAGTCCAACCCAAATAGTCCCAAAGAAATCAGGACTGACTGTGATCGCCAATGATCAAGAAGAGTTGATACCTACTAGGTTGACCACGGGATGGAGGGTCTGCATTGATTATAGGAAGCTCAACTCCATGACAAAGAAGGACCATTTTCCACTCCCATTCATTGACCAAATTTTGGAAAAACTAGCTGGGCAAAAATACTTCTATTTTCTAGATGTGTATTCTGGGTACAATCAAGTGGCTATCTACCCAGAAGATCAAGAAAAAATCACATTCACATGTCCCTACGGAACATTTGCTTTTCGGAGAATGCCCTTTGGATTATGTAATGCGCCTGCAACATTTCAAAGATGCATGTTAGCAATTTTTTCTGACATGGTGGGTAACTTTTTAGAAGTTTTCATGGATGATTTCTCTATTTTTTTGGGACACATTTGATTCCTGTCTTGATCACTTAGCCAAAGTAATGAAGAGATGCATTGACACTAATCTTGTCCTCAGTTGGGAAAAGAGCTATTTCATGGTTAAAGAAGGCATTGTTCTGGGACATATAGTGTCGACAAGAGGAATTGAGGTAGATAAAGCCAAGGTTGAGCTCATTGCCAAACTACCACCACCCACCTCAGTAAAATAAATCCGATCATTCCTGGGTCATGCCGGCTTCTATCGCCAGTTCATCCAAGACTTCTCCAAAGTTTCTAGACCTCTCACTAATCTGCTGGCTAAGGAAGTCCCATTCCATCTTGACCTATCATGTCTTGAGGCTTTTGAATCGTTGAAAATGGCGTTGACCGATGCCCCAATATTGCAAACTCCCAATTGGTCATTACCTTTTGAAATTATGTGTGATGCCTCAGATTATGCTTTAGGTGCTATTTTGGGACAAAGGGTTGACAAAAAGCTTGTAGTGATTCACTACAAGAAAAAGCGCGATTTGGGACGGAATCTTGGGACGGAAATTTGAGACAGAATTTTCGTCTCAAATTTGGGACGGAATATTTTCCGTCGCAAATTCCGTCTCAAATATGGAATTTGGGACGGAATTTGCGATGGAAGGGCCCCCTTGCGAAATCCGTCGCAAATGTGTTTTACGACGGATTTTGAGATGGATTTCCGACGGAGTCGGTCCGTCACAATTTCTTGGTCAAAAATTTCAGACGGTTCTAAAAATATGTCACAAATTCCGTCCCAAATTTGGGATGGAATAGTTTCCCTCCCAAATTCAGTCGCAAATTCCATCCCAAATTCCATATTTGAGACGGAATTTGCGACGGAAAATATTCCGTCCCAAATTTGAGACGAAAATTCTGTCTCAAATTTCTGTCGCAAAATTTCGTCCCAAATCGCACTTTTTCTTGTAGTGATTTACTATGCGAGCCGCACACTCGCTGATGCCCAACTTAGGTACACCACAACAGAAAAGGAGTTACTTGCCGTTGTCTTTGCTCTTGAAAAGTTTCGATCCTATCTGCTAGGGGCCAAAGTCATTGTGTTTTCTGACCACTCAGCCCTTAGACACCTGCTGTCTAAAAAAGATGCCAAACCAAGGTTGATTAGATGGATCCTTTTACTACAGGAGTTCGATTTGGAAATTCGGGATAAAAAAGGAAGTGAAAATGTTGTTGCAGATCACTTGTCCCGAATTATAACATCAGACACCACACCCTTATAGGACTCATTTCCAGATGAGCACCTCCTTAGTGTATGCCACATTTCACCCCCCATGGTATGCGCACATTGTAAATTACTTAGTTGTGAATAAAATTCCTGAAGGTTGGTCCAAACAAGAAAAAGATCATTTCTTTGCTAAACTCAAGTACTTCTTTTGGGAAGACCCTGAGCTATTCCATTTAGGACTATACCAAATCATTCGGAGGTGTGTCCCTGAGAGTGAGCAACATAGCATTCTGACATTTTGTCACACCTTATCTTGTGGGGGACATTTTTCAGGTAAGAAAACAGCAGCCAAGGTTTTGCAGAGTGGGTTCTACTGGCCAACATTATTCAAAGATGCATTCATATTTTGCAAACCTTGTGAGCGCTGTCAGGCTGTAGGAAACATGTCACGAAGGGACATGCTGCCTTTAAACCCTATCCTGGTTGTGGAAATTTTCGATGTATGGGGAATTGACTTCATGGGACCGTTTCCACCATCTTTTGGTTATGAGTACATTTTGGTGGCGGTGGATTATGTGTCTAAGTGGATAGAAGCTATAGCCACAAGGACTAATGATCACAAAATTATCATGAAATTTTTTCGTAAGAATATTTTCTCTCGGTTTGCGTGTCCTAGGGCTATCATTAGTGATGGGGGTTCACATTTCATCCATTCTCAATTCCGGACTTTACTTAGGAAGTATGGGATAACACATAAGATTGCTACCCCCTACCATTCCCAGACTAGTGGCCAGGTGGAGGTTTCTAATAGGGAGATCAAGAACATTTTGCAAAAGTCTGTTAAGCCTGATAGGAAAGATTGGTCAGAAAGATTAGATGATGCTTTATGGGCCTATCGGATTGCCTACAAAACTCCCATTGGCATGTCCCCTTATAGGCTCATTTTTGGAAAGCCATGTCATTTGCCAGTCGAATTGGGACATAGGGCCTATTGGGCAATCAAGCAATTCAATCTTGATTCAGCATAGGCTAGTTCTCATAGAGCCCTTCAACTGAATGAGTTAGAGGAACTTCGCAATGAGGCCTATGAGAACACTAGGATTTATAAATCCCAGACTAAAGCATTCCATGATAAACACATTTCACGAAAAACTTTTCAAATCAACCAAAAGGTCTGGCTTTTTAACTCTAGACTGCGATTATTCCCTGGCAAATTGAAATCCCGATGGGATGGACCATATGTGGTAATTAAAATATTTGACCATGGTGCAGTAACAATTCTTGATCCTAAAACTGGTCAAACTTTCACTGTCAATGGTCAACGTTTGAAACCTTACATTGAAAATCTTCCAATGCTGCAGGAGGACTCTCTCAGGCTGAGTGACCCATTGTGAGCTACATTGCGTCTGGCTGAAGACGTTAAACTTAGCACTTCTTGGGAGGCAACCCAATTATCCTCTCTCTTTTCAAAAAAAAATTGTGATTGATTTTCTTCTTTTTTTTACGGAGCATGGAGCATGAAGCAATATTTCTTTGACGACGGCATCTCTCTCTCAGGTCGTATCTATCCTTCCCTCTACTTTTTATGGCTTTATATCTTATTCATGTCATTAGGGACAATGTCACCTAAGTTGGGGGGTAGCTTGAGCTCTAATTTTCTCAAAATAATTGCAACATTTCATCACATCTCTAACAAGTGTTTCATGTTCATATTTCATGATGAGAAACTTTTCTTAAAATGATAGGACTTAGAGTCTTACTCGTGAAAGTTACAAGTTAAAGGAATGAATTAATTGGTTATGTCTTTAGCCTTTTCCTCAGAATACACTTAAAAATTCTATTGAACTTGCACACAATTGCACAATAACAAGATTGGTGGATGACAAACATTAGGATGATGGGAATTTTGCTGGACACTTAGGTGATGATGGATATTATGCCCATTCGGTGAAAGTAATCGTGAGGAAAAAGCTACCTGCCAAAAAAAAATAATAATACATGGAAAATGTCCCTGAATTTAGTAACTGGCCCTGCTTCTCCTAAGGCAAGAGTTGAGGTTCGCGTCAAACGGCAAAGGGATGTGCAGCACCGTGTGTCAAAAAAAAGAGAATAAATAGGCAGAGTGAAGCTACCTGTAATTCGAGAAGCTTAATTCAAGATGTGGGCAGAATTAAAAATCATCTTTAAGTGAAAGGTAGAAGACTCATTCATCTAGACTGTTTGGTAGTCATTAGTCAAGTTATATCACTCATACACAAAGAGATATTTAATTTTGAGTGTATCCTGAGGAAATGTCTAAACACATGGACTGATGAAATTTGTACCGAATATATTCTACTTGAATTTGTAATACTCCAAAGTCTAAATCATTATGCATAATGTTCTTGCCATGAACTGTGACACATAAGTGTTTGCTAGTCCTAAATTTTCTAATTGTTTACATTGCTAAGGGACTAGCAATGAGTAAGTTGGGAGGTGTGATAAGTGTCCATTTCTTATGACAATTCATTGCATATACACCATTTTATGTGCATATAATTAGGTAATTATGCATATTTCATAGTTAACCTCAACTCCGCATTTAAATTGGAGCTTTCACGTAAATTGATTAATTCGATTATCTTATTTAATAATAAATTAAATTTGAGGGCCATGAGCATTAATTCTCCATTGCATAATCATGAGCATTAAATATTTATGTGCACATTGTGGTAATTTTTATGGACTAAAGTGCAATTATGTGTGTGTAGGACACCGAAGGCAATTACAAAAGAAGCCGGGGGCAAAACTGTCACCACCATGTTGACCAAGTCAAAAGTACATATTTTGATTGGAGGGAAAAGAAATTCTAAAAGTTTGAAATTGAGTAAAAGAAACATATATTTCGGTTGGAGGGAGAATTGAATTCAAAGTTTGAAATAAAGAAGAGGAATGATGAGTCTTGGGAAGGGGGTTGTCCAAAGCCCAAGGAGGGTGTACTCACCTACTTTTTCTCTTCCCCATGTATCATATTCTACTTAAATCTCATTCATCCATCTCCTTTGATACAATCTCCACCCTCCATCTACCCAACTTTTCCTATAAATAACCCATGACAAGAAGGAGAAGGGTGTTCTTCTTTTGGCAATTTCTCTCCCAACCTTAGGCCTCCGAGTTCTCCCACGTAAGTTCATTTTCAGCTCATGCACTCTTCATCAAAGTTCTTTTTTGTTAAGTTATCTACAACTTATTCTTCTGCCTCATCTTCTAATTTCTTCTTGTTTTTAAGCTATTTTATATTTTTCACTGTACTATCCTGTTCATCTGCGAACCAGTGTTTGTCCCTGTTCTTCCCCTTATTTCTCACCCTTCTCATCATTTTCTCCTCTTACTGTCTTCATGAAAGTCCTTTGTTTTTAAATGTTCTACAACTTCTTCTTCTACACCATCTTCTAATTCTCTATCGTTTTTAAGTTATAATCTCTTTTTCAAGGTGTTGTCCTGTGTTTTTACTGTTCATCTGAGGTGTTAGCTTCGGTTATGTCTCCATTTTGAAGCCCTTCTTCTCTTCTTTTCTCTCTGAGTTATTCATTAAAGTTTTTCCTTGCTTCCCCATCTTCAACTTCTTCTTCTTGGGTATCCCCTAATTCCTCTTGAGTTAAAAGTTATTCACCCTCCAAAGACTGCTTCAACGACGAGGGTGACTTCCTCCCGGCGAGACGACATCTTCCACAAGGTTGTTTGTGATCCAAGGCCAAGAGAGGACGGTGCTATCATCACCATTGCTGCTACCATCTCCAAACTCCAAACTCCAGGCTTTTCTTGTGTTATTGCTTTTGTGATATTTCACTTCATTGTAATCTCAATGTGTCATTAGTATAAACTTGTTTCACATTTCATGTACTCTTTTTTTTAAGTTAATAAAAGGAGTTGTTCTCTTGATCTAGTTCTTGCTCTTCTTCCCTCTATCTCTTTCTTCTATATCTTCTTTCCACTTCATGCAATTATTTTCTATAGCATAAGCGCATAGTCATCGTGTGTTCAATTAAGTGTTTGGTTTGTTCATCATTTCACTATTTTCTTTAAGCAAATCCAAATCACAAGTGTTTTTCAAAGGACTCTAAGGTTTTTAACTCTAAAAATCTCTTATTCCCTGTGGATTCGACCCGTGCTTGCCATAGTACTACGTTCTCTTTTGATCATTTTGTGCGAGTTCGATTTTAAGATTGTTATACGCCTGTTTTAAACGACGAACTTTCGTGTTATCAACTGGCGACGCTTCAGTAAAATGGCCGCATACTCCTCCACGTCCGGAGGGAACTCATCTTGCCTCATAGGAATATTCGGGGGGAAATTAGGGATTACAGGACACCTCCAAGTCTCCTCCACCGAAGAAATCCCCACCCAGAAGAACTGAGTTTTTCATCCCTTGTGTGAAGAATCCTTCACGGCTAAGGAGACACAGCTCCTGTTCCACCTCGCCTGGATGAAATAGAAGCCCTTCCTGGCCGAGGGATGCGCCCTCAACTCAAAAAAATAATGGAAGAGGTCCAAGGAAGGAGGAACCCCGCATTGGCGACAGAGGATGCGAAAGGCGGAAAGAAGAAGATAAGAGTTGGCTACCAACTGTATGGGCGCCAACCGAAAGAAATCAAGTAGCTAAAGAATAAAGGGCTCGAAGGGAAGGCGGAACCCACCCTTCCACGACAGAAGGAAGGAGCGGATATGGCCCGTACAAGAATCCAAGCTCGCCTCATGTGGGGCAGCCGCGGCGAAGAAAAACTTATAGGGCAGGCGAAACAGGTGCTCCAGCCGTTTCACCTCCGCCTCCCCCAGCTCGCTGCAGTTTGGAGCCGGCGGTATCACTGTCACCCTCGCCTTAGGCTCACCCTCCCACTCTTCGACCTCCAGACGCTGATCCCCCATGGAATCTGGAGAGGAGTTTGAAGAGAAATGCTCCCGAGACTCCGAAGACTCTGGAGGAAGAGGAAGCTGTCGGACCGCCTCCGTGGTTATCTCTGCCATCTCTACGAACGCCGGTGCAAGCCTCTGCTCTTCCATCGTGTACTCACGACACATCAAAGAGCCCCAAAAGCAAATACGAAGGAGAGCAAAACCCTAAAACGGAGGGAGTCTGGAGCGAGAACAAGCGCACAACGCCTATATTCCCATGCGGAAGGCGGCGCGTCGTTCCGACCTCCAAGAAAAGGGGGCCCCTTCATTTCAAATCCGTCAAGATTATCATTATTACGGTCCCAGGTGGACGCATGGCTTCTTAACACCGCCAGATCTTCACCCACCCGAGCCACGCTGGTCTAAAACCCTAACAGCTACTCTGCCGAGCCTGCCAAGGCTTGGGAGTAGGAGGGGGACAAGTGGATAGGGGGATTTCTATAGCCCATCTAAGAGCGGCCGAACTAGGTCCAGCAAGACCAAACGAGGCCCAGCTCATCTAAGTGACCACCCCGCAGGGCCCACTTAGCATCAAAGCCCAATGAGATCACTCGGGATCAAGCCCTTCCTCGGCGGCCATTAGGCTCGGAAGGCCCGAGCGTCGGTCCGGTCGGACGAAGACCCAAGCCCGACCTATCCCCTCACATGGATAAAGGCTAGCGCTCCGCGCCCACTCCGACCGAGCCTCACCCTAGCTATGCCCATCGCCCGGACAGGGTTAGCACTCTTCATGCTTGGGTCGACCGACGACTGCTTATCCACGCCGCCGTTGAGAGTCCTTTATGAGCCGGAGTTCACAAAGATAAGGGACCCACGATTCCTCTAGGCTATAAAGATCCCACGATGAGGAAGTAAAGAGCCCACGTTGAGGATGTAACTCCCGCCTGAAACTCCTCAGCTTACGGGACTCATGAGGCTAGCGCACTATTTAAACCTGGGACTCCCTCTAGCGAAAGGTAAGGGCCTGAACACGCCTAAAACTCCCTGAGTAGGAACCACTTCACCACCTTAGTGGAGAGGGATCTCGCGCATCTCCCTATTCCTCCCTTCATAGCTTCCACCACTACTCTACTGACTTAGGCATCAGAGGGTTTTCCCCAGGGAACCATCCCTGGGCCCCCTGATCCGTTTCCCGTCCTTGCAGTTCACTATTCGGTGATCATCTCATCCAGCTCAGGACCAGCGCGAGATCGCCCCTCTTCGGAACCGTTTGACTCAATAGGCGGCCCATTATGAACCGTGCAATTCTGGCCAAGAGCCACTTACATTGGTCAATTTACCTTGTTCTATCTTCGACCAAATCATGATTTGATCAATCCAATAAGCCCTAGGCTGACCAGTGGAGAGTGGGCTGGACCCTGGTTCAGTTCTGCCCCACCTATGGTAGCCCGGAGCCCATTTTTGGGTTGATGTCTAGTCTTCTAGTTAGGCCCTATTGAACGGACTAAATTGGACAGTCCATGTTCTCGAGTGGATCTTACTGGACCGTTTATCCATTGAGCGGCCCTACAAGGACCGTTTACCTTGTTCTTGGGCTTCCAGCTCTCCTAGCCATGAGCGGCCCATTATTGACCGTCCATTTATTTGAACGGCCCGATATGGACCGTGTATCTTCTGCAAAAAATGATTTTCGTGGTTATTGTGTTTGAATTCAAGGACCTGGTTGGTTCTTGATAACTTGAACTTTCTGGTCAAAGTATCTCTTTACTTACCCTTGGAATTTTTTGAGGTAAGTTCTATACCTTGTCATTATTGGCCATTTAATTTGATTAATGTCTAGACATAACTTGGGATCTTGGATCCATTAAATCAATGCCAACGCATCATAAGGGCCTGGTCTGGTCCTGGGAGGAGCGCCCGAAAAATACTTGTGCCCCGGAGAGTTTGAATGACATGGTGAGGTATTGCACCGAGTGCATGACTATCGTGATGTCTATGACAATAATCTATTACTTGAATATTTTCTTGACTTGGTTAGTTCTTACTTGTTGGCCAATTTCCAGTTATATCATGATCTTGCCTTCTCTTATTATGTTGTTTCGTGATATCGTCATTTAGTTTTGTTCCTTATTTTCTCGCATAAAATTGAAATTAATTGGTTAATCACTTAAACTTGCCTATTATTACCTACTGAGCGTTCACTCACCCAGTTGTTCTCCTCTTTTCAGGTAGCTCAGGTGAGGATTCACAGATTGATGGGGGCGGGCAAGAGTGATGGCCAAGGAGCTAACCAGTTAGAAGCGTGTAGAACCAGTCATAGTTGTTGTGTTTAGTTATGTTTAGTTTGTGTGTGTTTGAAAGAGTTGTAATTCCAAGATTCGCGATGGTATCATTGTCGAGTGGATGTTATGTTGGAAGTTTGTTTAAGAGTTATGTGATTGGAACGTGGATCGGTTAAGTAATTTAGTTATGGAGTTATTTTCTGTTATGGTGTTGTGTTGACTCTTTAGCTTTAGTATAGCATGTCTGGAAATCAACATATTATTAATTATTTCTATTGTCAGTCCTGATATTCCGTGTCGGGGCATGACAGTTAGGTGGTATCAGAGCCTAGGTTTTTAATATTCCTAGGTTTTCTATGTTCTAGGATCTTAAGTGATGTCGTAGGACCTATAACCTTGTTCGAAGTCTAAGAATCCAACCTAGTGAGATGTGGGTAGAGACTTGGGTTGAGTTAATAATCTCATTCTAAACTATCCCGTCTAAATGATCCTAAATTAATTTATTCTACGTGTAGGACGTTCAAATAGCAGCCGAACATGCGCAATGGCGAGATATGCAGCGAACGGTTCAAGGACTTACTCGGGCCTTGCAGCAAGTGGCCCAAGGAGGAGGAGCGAACCACGGAGCTGGCGATCTTCACAGAAACTTTTGTGGGATGAATCCCCCGCGTTTTGGAGGCTCGACCGATCCCGATGAAGCCAAGCACTGGCTAAAGGAGATGGAGAGGATTTTCGAAGTGATGCAGTGCAGTGACCAGGAGCGTGTTATTTTAACGACCTTCCAGTTGGAGTGTGATGCTAGAACATGGTGGGATGCAGTGAAGGCTACCCATGGCGACAGACAAGTTTCATGGAAAGAATTTGAGGAGCTCTTTAACAGTAAATATTTTTCTGATAGAATACAAGAAAAGAAAGCGGCTGAGTTTGCTACTTTGAAGCAGCGAAATCTTTCAGTAGTCGAGTATGAAGCTTAGTTCTCTCGGTTATCTCATTATGCTACTCACTTGATATCTACAGAAAAAATGAAGGCCAAGCGTTTTCTCAACGGGCTGAAGTTACATTATATTAATCAATTGGCACCATTGGAAATTCAAACGTATGCGGAGATGGTAAGGAAAGCTCAAGTCTTAGAAGACACTTTAGAGGTGACGGAGAGAATCCGTGGAAAGACTGTTAAGAAGGAACAGCCTACTGGATCCGGGAGTGTCAAACCCGGCAATGGCAAGAAGAGGTCCAATGGCGGGTCTGGATCGTGGAAGAATAAAATGCCGAAGAACGAAGGCAAAAAGCCTGGCCCGATTGTGCCGTTTAAGGGCATGTGTAAGTATTGTGACCGTCCAGGTCACAAGATGGAAGAGTGTTGGCGCAAGTTAGGTGCCTGTTTACGTTGTGGTAGTAGGGACCATCGTATCCCTGAGTGTCCCCTTTTGTCAGATCAAGCTACCCCGACTAAGCCCCAAGGAAACAAGAAGCAATAGGGCAAGCTCCAAGCCCTACAGGAAGATGATGTAGGAACCACCGAGGAGGGTGGACTCGTTGAAGGTACTCTTATTATTCATGATAAGCCAGCATTCGTTCTCTTTGATACCGGTGCCACTCATTCTTTTGTTTCTCGAAAATTTGCTAAGTCTTTTACTGTGAAGCCGGTCTTGATGAATTCCCCGTTAGTAATTTCAACCCCTATCGGTTCCAGTTCAGCAATTAAGTATTTCTATTCTTCCAGTAAGGTTATGATTAATGAACAGAACTTGCCAGCCGATTTAGTATGCATGGATATGAAAGATTATGATATAATTCTAGGAGCAGATTGGTTGGCTAAGTATGAGGCCAATGTTCATTGCAGTTCGAGTTCTGTTTCTTTTTCTGGACACCCTGAACTCTCTTTTATAAGGGTTAGGCACCATAGGTCTGTGCCACTTATTTCGGCCCTTCGAGCTGATAAGTTGATGAGGAAGGGATGTCAGGCTTTTCTAGCCTTTGTTTATGTGACCCTTGAGAAGAAGATTGAGATTAAGGATATTCCTGTCGTTCGAGATTTTCCGGATGTCTTTCCTGAGGAATTGTCAGGACTTCCGCCAGAGAGAGAGGTTATCTTTTCTATTGATTTAGTTCCTGGCGCGACCCCTGTTTCTAAAGCTCCTTATCGTATGTCCCCTGTGAAGTTGAGGGAACTGAAGCAACAGTTAGTGGAATTACTTGAGAATGGGTTCATTCGTCCAAGTACATCCCCGTGGGGAGCCCCAGTATTATTCGTCCAAGTACATCCCCGTGGGGAGCCCCAGTACATCCCCGTGTGCATCAATTATCGGCAATTGAATCAGCTGACTATCAAGAATAAATATCCATTGTCGATGATTGACGAATTTTTTGATCAGATACCAGGAGCTCAGTATGTTTCTAAGATCGATCTTCGATCTGGATACCATCAGTTGCGGATCAAGGATGAGGATATCTATAAGATGGCATTTCGTAGCAGGTATGGGCATTTTGAATTTGTAGTTATGCCTTTTGGACTAACGAATGCACCTGCAGCTTTCATGCAGTTGATGAACAATGTGTTTCGGCCCTATCTTGATCAGTGGGTCGCGGTGTTTATTGATGACATCTTGATTTATTCTAAGAATGGGAAGGAACATGTTGAGCATTTGAGGATGGCGTTGCAAATATTGAGAGACCATCAGCTATATGCCAAGTTTAGTAAGTGTGAATTCTGGTTGCAAGAGATGTCCTTTCTAGGGCATATTATTACAAAGGAAGGTATTTCTGTTGACCCCTCGAAGGTAGAGGTAGTGAAGAATTGGGATAGGCCTACTAATGTAACAGAAGTTAGAAGTTTCCTAGGCCTAGCAGGTTATTACCGAAGGTTCATTAAGGATTTCTCCAAGATTGTGGTTCCTTTGACAAGATTAACCCGCAAGGAGAACAAATTTGATTGGTCAGAGGATTGCGAGAGAAGCTTTCAAACCTTGAAGGAATGTTTAACTACTGCCCCTGTTTTGGCTTTACCATCTGGAGAAGGAGGTTTTGTGGTGTATACTGATGCTTCAGGCATTGGTCTAGGTTGTGTGCTGATGCAGCATGGAAAAGTGATAGCCTATTCTTCTAGGCAGTTGAGGAAGCATGAAGAGAACTATCATGTTCATGATTTGGAACTGGCTGCGGTGGTTTTTGCCTTAAAGATATGGAGGCACTACTTGTATGGAGAGTCATTTACGGTGTTCTCAGAACATAACAGTCTGAAGTATTTATTTTCTCAGAAGGAACTCAATATGAGGCAGAGGAGATGGATTGAGTATTTAAAAGACTTTGACTTCTCTATAGAGTATTATCCTGGAAAGGGAAATGTAGTAGCAGATGCCTTGAGTCGTAAGCCAATAGCTAAGTTGTCACATTTTATGTTGCAACAATGGAGACTGTTAGAGCAGTTGGCTAGTTTGGATCTTAATGTTGATCAGGACCGGGATACGATTGCACAGATTCAGCTCGGAGCAGAATTGTTAAGGGAAATCAAGTCCTTGCAAGACAATGACCCAGATTTGGTAGAGATCATGGAGAGTTTGAGTAATAGACCTGATTTCATGGTACCTGATGAGGGCAGAATGTTGTTTCAGGGAAGGACCTGTGTGCCAGTTGTAACTGAAATAAAGAATAAAATTCTCGAAGAAGCTCATAGATCCAGATACACTATTCATCATGGAGGTACCAAGATGTTTAAGGATTTGAAAAGATCTTTTTAGTGGCCGAATATGAAAAGGGAAATCGTAGAATTTGTGAGTAGATGCTTGGTGTGTCAGCAAGTTAAGGCTGAGTATTTTAAACCTGCAGGGAAATTGAAACCACTTGATATACCTCAATGGAAGTGGGAGAGTATTTGTAAGGACTTTATTATGGGTCTACCTAGGACTCGTAGTGGATTTGATGCAATTTGGGTTATTGTTGATAGATTGACGAAGTCTGCTAATTTCTTATCCATTAAGTCTAAGTGGACAGTGGATGTTTTAGCTGCTCTATATATGAAGGAAGTTGTAAGACTCCATGGTATTCCGGTCATCATTGTGTCAGATAGAGACCCTAGATTCACCTCACATTTTTGGATAGGATTGCAAGAATCGTTGGGAACCCGTCTGAATTTTAGTATTGCTTTTCATCCACAAACAGACGGACAGACTCTAAAAACCAACCTGATAGTGGAAGATAAGCTTAGAGCCTGCATGATTGATTTTGGAGGTGGTTGGAGTGATCACTCGACTTTGATTGAATTCGCCTACAACAACAGTTATCAGTCCAGCATTCAGATGGCTCCATTTGAAGCATTGTATGGAAGAAGCTGTCGATCCCCATTATGTTGGGATGAGGTAGGAGAGAAGCAATGGCTGGGACCAGATCTCATTTCTGAATCGTCCAAGAATATCCGTATTATCAGAGATCGGTTGCAAGTAGCACAATTAAGACAGAAGAGCTATGCCGACAACAGAAGGAGAGCTTTAGAATTTCAGGTTGGTGAGCATGTGTTTTTGAAGGTTTCTCCCATGAGAGGGATTCAAAGGTTTGGCATTCAAGGCAAGCTGAGTCCAAGATATGTTGGTCCACTCAAGATTCTGGAAAGAGTGGGGGAGGTTGCTTACCGTTTACCACTACCGCCTCAGTTATCAGGAGTACATAATGTCTTCCATGTGTCTATGCTACGAAAATATGTGTATGACCCCACTCATGTCATTCAGCATGCGGATTTGGAGCTGAAGGAAGATTTGACTTATGAAGAAAGACCTATCAAGATTCTGGATCATAAGCAGCATCAACTCAGGAATCGTTCCATGCCCATCATTAAAGTTCAGTGGAGTCGGCGTGGAACCAAAGAGGCTACTTGGGAATCAGAAGATACCATGCGAAAGCAGTATCCCGACTTATTCTAGGTGAGTTATCTCGTTCCCCGTCTTCCGTAAGTGCAGTTAATTTGGAGAACCAAATTCTTTTTAGTGGGGGAGGGTGTAGCACCCCGATTTACTAAAGAATAATTTTTTTCGAGAAATTAATATGAAAATTCCTTAAGAAGTAGGATAAGTAAAATTTTGACTATTTTATAAAAATCTAAAAAAATTAGAATCTTGTAGAGGATGAAGTATTAAGTAAAATTGCCTTTCTATGACTAGCCCATATAAAATTTGTAAACAAGCCAAATTAACAGATTAAGGCCCAAAACCACACTTAGCCTAATTGGACCTTAAAACGTAAAATTCGAGCCCAATACTTAACCAATTAAGCTAAAACCGGATACAAATGAATGACTAGTGTAGACACGCCAAAATTGACATTACTGTGAGTGCATCTCGTATTACCTTGTAATGCCCCAATTTGACCCTCCAATTAACTTTGTTTGAGTTATTTTTCCTAATTTTCTTGGATTTCTCCCTTTTTTCCCTCTTCTTATTTTTCCCTATTTTTTTTGATTTTTTGGGCAGTTTTCTCTATTTTTTGGAATTCACGACTTGAAGTGGGGCGTGTTTTAATTAACGGCCTGATCTGAGGCGCGTTTTGAAGAAAGGACGACTAGAGGCAAAGGCGTCAGTTTCTGGAATTTTCTGATTTCCAAAACAGAAAAATAAGAATTAACGACCCTCCTTGGGTCGTGTTTTTAAATAACGCCTCTCCCTCAGGCGTCTCTTCATCATTTTTAAATACAGAAAGTTTTTATTGCTAAAATTAAATCCGTGAATTAACGCCTTTGTCCCAGTCGTGATTTCAATTAACGCCTTGACCAAGGTCGTCAATTCTTGTTCAATTTCGAACTCCAGCAGCACCCCTTCCTTTCCTCACTTACACTCCTTTTTCACTTGCGAGAGGGTTC
Source organism: Amorphophallus konjac (assembly GCA_022559845.1). Classification (NCBI taxonomy): domain Eukaryota; kingdom Viridiplantae; phylum Streptophyta; class Magnoliopsida; order Alismatales; family Araceae; genus Amorphophallus; species Amorphophallus konjac. The sequence goes on along the minus strand of CM040126.1, from coordinate 32,626,084 downwards.
CTATGGCTTCCTAATATTGAAAGGACACTTGGAGAAGGATCCCCCTTTCCATCCTACCAAAACTAAGTTTTCTAATTTTTTAAGGAATTAATTCCGAATTTCCATTCCTTTCCTTATTTAACCTCCTTTTCCACTTGGGAAAGAGTTCCTATGACTTTCCCAAGGTTGAAGGGACACTTGCCTAAGGTTTATCTCTTCCAAATCTAACTAAAACATGTTTTCTTATTTTCTCTTGGAATTAATTCTGAATTTCCCTTCCTTTCCTCATTTAACCTCCTTTTCCACTTGGGAAATGGTTCCTATGACTTTCCAATGTTGAAGGGACACTTGCCTAATGTTTATCTCATTCCAAATCCCACTAAAACATGTTTTCGTAATTTCCCTTGGAATTAATTCTGAATTTCCCTTCCTTTCCTCATTTAACCTCCTTTTCCACTTGGGAAAGGGTTCCTATGACTTTCTAATGTTGAAGGGACACTTGCCTAATGTTTATCTCATTCCAAATCCCACTAAAACATGTTTTCGTAATTTTCCTTGGAATTAATTCTGAATTTCAACCCTATAAATAGAATCTCTCTCTCCCTTGTGAAAAATCATAAAGATCAATTCAAGAGGAGGTGCTGCCGGACCAAAGGCTCAAGGAGGAAGACTCCCATGCACCTAAAAGTTTCATCCATGGAGTTCTTCTTCCTCTATTGAAGATTTGAAGCCTCTACATCCATGGAGTTCTACATCATCTTCTTCCTCCATTGAAGATCTTCATCCTAGCTTGAAGCCAAATTGGAGAAAATCACTAAGCTTTCCCCTCCTATCTCTTATTTTTGCTTTAGTTAATTGCATGCATCATATCATTTTTTCTTTTATTTCTTTATTGAGATCTTCCCCTATTGTGCACTCTAGCACATCTCCATAGTGCAACACTTGCACATCTCCCTCTATTCTTCATCATACATCATCTTTTACCTACCCTTTTGCATAGGGGTTTAAAGGCCAAACACCAATAAGGTGTGTTCATATCCATGCTTTCTATGTCCATATTTACATTTGGATTTCATGCTACACATCTTGATTTCTAATCCATGTTTGTTTATTGGTGTTTGTTAATTTTGCAAGGGTAATCAATCAAGGAAAACTCTCTTCATCGGCCGGCCGATAGAAAGAGAAGGTGCACTCACAATCTCCCCCGCATTTAAGATATTTATATCGCGATCCCTCCATTGATTATTTGTTATATCCTTTGAGGCCCTCGCGTCTCTGGTGATCACATTCCCCTTAGCATCCTCTCATGCTCCCCTTTTCTCCCTCTTTTCCCATTCTTCTATTCATTTTCTTTTTCCTTTTAATTGTTCTAAGTGGATTTCTTAGAATCTACAAATTGGCGATCACGGTGGGACACCTTTTATTTTTCTTTTGATTACCCTTTCCCCTTGGGCACCCACGTGTGCCATCTCCCCTTTTGCACCCACGGTGCGTCTCCCTTTGTGCTCCATGTAGCACTCTCCCTATGTGATTTGTCAGTTTGATAGGTTTTTAGAAATTCCATTTATCCATCTCTTTTTTTAAAAAAAAAAAAATTATGAGCATGCTATATCCCTTGTCATGTTTGATTGCCATGATTCTTATACTGAGATTGTGAGTGTTTTTCATTTCTGTCGGTATTTTCCACTGTTTGAGCCCTATGGCCGTTGAAGTATTGAAGTAATTAACGCCCCTCTCAGAGGCGTCTTTTATCAGTATAACGCCTCACATCAAGGCGTCTTTCACTTGAATAGCGCCTTACTGTAAGGCGTCATTTTTATTATCATTGTTTATTCGTGCTGATTACTGGCATTTGACGCCCCTGCTCCTGGGCGTCCATTCTAGAGAAAGCGCCTCACCCTAAGGCGCTATTTTGCTCTGCTTGCACTATTCACAATGACTAGCGACTGACGCTCAGACGTGATTTATGGATGTAACGACCCTTCCCAGGTCGTCATTTGTTTTTGTTATGTGTTGTTATCTGCTTGATACTGTCTGCTGCATTCATCCTTGCATTGGTTTGGGAGACCTCCTCTCCCCACACTTTTAGGAGTCACACCACCCTCTTGGTGAAGGAATGACCCTCCATTGAGCACTCCGTCTCATTGGACCGAAAATTCCTAAACCAAGCCTCCATAAGTCCCCGCACCCGTGCATTCCCTCACGGACGTTGGGCAGGTTGTACCTTTGAAGTCCCGGGTTTAGTTGGCCTATGCATGGTGAGAGAGTGTTCCTAGTTGGCATCGGAGAAAACCACATTTGAAACTAGGTTCCCCCCTTGAGTGATCACATCAATTTGCATAAAATCAATTAATTTGCCAAGGTTCAAATAAAAGAAATCAAAGGTAACCCCATCCTAGCTTGTTTGCTATCTATGTGAGCTGTTTTGATTGCACATTGAATTGTTTGGGTTACCTTGATAAGAAAGTCAACATGTTTAACTCAATTAATGTTCATGAGGGTGATCAACCTAGCACATCTTATTCCCTTCAATTTCAACATATTCATCACAACTCTCACCATAATCTTTTAAAGGGACCACGCCCTCATCTTCACGGTTTTGCCCCACCCATGGGCAATATCCAATCCCATGGTCCCTCGCCTCAATCGCGAGCCACTACTCCTACGGGACCGTCTCCTCCCGAAGATGAGAAGGTCTCCCAGATCTTGCATGCATTAGATCATCTCACCCCTCAACAAATCTAAGCCCTTAAGGCCGTTGTTGAGGGTGCACCTCATTCCCCTCATCCTCCTTCCAATCCTACGCGGGTGACCCATCACCCACTTCCCTCTTCTATTCACATTCCTACCCGGGTAGCCCATCACCCATCTCCTCCTATTCACACTTCTCCTCGGGTGGTCCAACACCCGCCTCCTTTTATTCCTCCTCCACCACAGCCCCAAGGCCCATTTATTCCTTGCAACCCGGCCCATCCGGGTTCTTCTATGGGTCATCCCATTAATCCCCTTCCACGGCCTTTTTGTGCGGCCCCTCCTTCAAGGCCCTGCCGACCCTCTGTTGCTCAAGTCACACCCCTCCAACGAACTCTTCTCGACAAAGTCACTTTGTTGGAGGAACAATTAAAGAGGGTTACGAGCCCACGGCCCGCTCCTCCTACTCCAGTCAATCCCCTTTATGCAGCTCTAAATGACATTACAAAGATGGAGAAAGATTGGAAGGATAGGAGAGACGGCTACGGCGTCGACAGTTCAAGCAAGCAAGAGCCGGCAGATTTCAACGTTCAAGTGGACGTTGTCCATCCTCCACCCATTCACCCCGTTCATTCATATGGCCCTCCGCCTACGCATTCACACTTGCATTCACCACATCATCTGCAATACCATTACATTCCACCACCTACTAATACATCTCCACCATGGCATCCACTTGAACTTGATAATGAAGAACCGGCAATTGAAGAATTCAAGACGGCACATGATGATGAAGCTCTGCAGGCATCCCTTCCGAGTTTTCTTCGTTTTCCTCTCCCTCCGCTACCACTGGATGAACCCCCTGCTCAAGACGATGCCATCATCCTTAATATAACCCCCGCTTCTAAGACTTATTGGTGTTATGACGAGGGATCAATACTCCAATCACCCATGTCGGTGCACCAAGACATGTCTCCTACCCCAGACACCGCTCGCCCCATCCGGCGTTTCCTCCGGACCAAACCTTATACTTTTACACCTCCTGCTATACCATCAGCCTCCACAGCACCGGCCTCCGCTAAACCTCCACATGCTATACCATTAGCCTCCACTTCATCAGCTAACCTCCTATTACCGCCACCTCGGCCCTCCATTACACCTTTAACCCCAAACCTAGCCACTTCTATTCCACCACTTAACCCTTCACCTTTACCCATGGTTAATCCTGAGCAGAATCTGTCTCTTTTTGCACTCAAGCCAACCCCAACTGTCTCCGAGCAAAGGGGGAAGCTCGACGTGTTTGAATCTCCACTTCCACTCATCCTTTCTCCAACACTTTCCATTACACCATCACCAACTATGGAGCCTTTCGCCTCCGCTTCACCCCCCCTTTACTACTCGGAATGGAAGTGCTTCTGCAAGTACTTGTACTGAAGATGATCAAGAGCCGGAAAAGAAAGATTTGGCCGCGGCCATGATGTTCAAGATGCAAGAACTTATTTGTCGAATGCCAATCCGGGTTGTTGTGCCAAGAATGGTCGAAGAGGCCAAGCCCCCGCCGCTGCTCACCAGAAGAGAATGCCAAGCGTTGATGCCGTATAAGTCTATGTCCAAGGGCCAGACAGGGCACCCCTTGTTCCGATCCTTCAATCTGGAACCTTCTATTTCGTACAAGGGGCGAACGCCCGCTTTGTTCAACACTTTTCAAACACCACAATCCTTGGATATGACAATACTTCACGCTCTAATTTTCCAATTCTCTCACATTGTCACTCTTCACCCTCCAAGGGAGTTGGCAGTGATTGTTAAAGCTTCATCACAGACTTTGATTTTATCCGGTTGTACACTTTTGCTACCGTGGAGGGGTAGACATGCTTCCACTAAGGGACCTTCCACCTTCTATTCAACTTCACCCACATTCACATCTATCATCGATTTTTCATGGGCCACTCCACAGGCGAAGAGGAGGATCTCATCCTCTCATCCCTCGTATTCTTCACATTCTTTGCATTTCATGCATTCATTGCATCTGTTGCATTGCATCCGCATACATTTGCACTTCTTCTTTCCCGGGTTTCCGGACCCGTATCTTCCCCGCCTTCCGGAACCTCCGGATCTTCCGCATTTCCCATCTTATTCATCTTCAACCTCAGGATCTGCGGGTCCCCTTACACTGCCCGGGCATTGCACCCTCTCCAATCTTTCCTCAGGGCATCGCGCCCCTTTCCAACCATTGCATCCGGACTCCCCGAATTTCTCTCCCGTCCTCCCTGGGCATCGCGTCCCATGGTATCTTCCTCCTCCGGAACCTCCGGATCTTGCTCTTTGGGCATCGCGCCCCTGCACACCCTCAAGTCCGGATCTTCTGGGCTTCTTACTGATTCTCCCTGGGCATCGTGCCCCTTTCCGTCTTCTTCCTCCGGAACCTCCGGACTTTCTCCCAGGGCATCGCGCCCTTTTCTATCTTCTTTTCCCGGAACCTCCAGATCCTTCACCCCTCTCTCAATCCCTTGGGCATGACGCCCCTTTCCATTTTCTACCCCCGGAACTTCCAGACCTTCCATCTTTCCTCCAATTCATCCTCTTGCTTCTCCAGGACATCATGTCCTTCATTCTTTTCTTCCTTTTCTATCATCTTTTTCTATTCCGAGGGCAACGCATCCCTCGATATTTCCCTCCGGAACCTCCAGACCCTCCTGATCCTTTTCATCCACTCTTCCCTCGGCACCGTGTCCCTCGGCATCTCATTCCTCTGGAACCTCCGGACCCTCCATCTTTCTTCCGATTCATCTTTCTGCTCCTCCGGGACATCACATCCTTCATTTTCTTCCTCCTTTTCCATCATCTTTTTCCCTATTTCTTCCCTGGGCACCGCGTCCTTCGATATCTTATCCCTCCGGAGCCTCCGGACGATTCCTCCTATCACGATTCTCCTCCTTTACTCCCAGACCCTCCAGATCCGCCTCTTTCCATCTATCAATTTCTTCTTCTGATTCCCCATAATCCTGGGTCCGACCCAACTTCTTCCACATCCACTGCCTTGGGCATCTGCCCATTCTCTCACTACTTTCGAGGCTTTAGTCCTCACTCCTCCTTCTAATTCTCCGCTTCTTCTGTAGACCTTTCATGTGATCAGGGTCTTCACACCTTAGTGAGGGAGTTCTAGCCCTCGCCTCTCTTCCTTTTTTCCTTATTCGTCTGAGTCTGGTCTTGGCACCACTCCTTCTTGTTAAGCCACTTTCAAACCCTTTGCTTCCAATCCTTTTGACTGCCAAAGAGGACTATCCCACGATGATCAACCTCGCCTCTGACAGCTGCTTCTACAAAGGTTGCAAGGTAACATATTGGCGTAAGTACTCATTTCATGATATCATTATCTCATTGCTTCACGATGATTTTCAAAATAAAGTGCTTCTTAACAAGATTAAGAGTGGTAGTCAAGACCTTTATCCTAGGTCGAATCATTATCTTTACTAAATCATTCTCAAAACAGCCTTTTAGGCTTGTTTTTGCAGCACCTTTGGTAATAAAAACCCCACGCTGGGAATTCAATGTTCTCTCCCTGCTTGTTAAGAGTAACCTTCAGCTGGGCATTCCACACACTTCACGGCGTCCTTAGCCGGCTCCTTTGGTTAAAACATTGTTGCTACTTTGGCCATGCCATGAGTATATCTAAAAGTCTTTTCTCTTCTTTACTCGGCTGAATGCAGGGGCAAGAGGTTGACGGATGAGATGACCCACCCAGGGTAATCCCCAATATGAGAGGAGTCTCAAATAGGGGCAGTCTTGACCCAAAATCAATATGAGTTTCATATGAGTTTTCGTGATATACATCTCGCCAAAAGGGCTATTATGAAAATCAAGTCAAAATTTCGATAAAAGTAAAATTGTGAATTATGGCATGTCAAGAGTGGCAAAGTCCCCGTAGGGAAAACCCTGGTCGTATGCATGTCAAGGGTCTAAAAATCAAAGGCACAAAGCCCCGGCACAATAGACTACCTCTTTGAGGGGAAACACCTTGGAAGGAATTCAAGTCCCGACATCTCCCATCCTGCATAAAGCTTATCCTCAATTATTCTTCTCTTCTCCCTCGAAGACCGAATGTTTCTCGGGTATGGCCTTGGTAGGAGCACCGTTAATCAAGGGCAGTCAATTATAGGGCGCCACCCTTCAATGCACGCTCGGCTTCAGGTAATTTTAGCAAAAGGGGAAGGAACAAGGACCCCTAGCCAGTGGTTCAAAAACACCCTTTGATGCTGCATTAACAATGTCTAAACCAAAAAAAAAATCAAAAGGAAAAAAAACTTGAATATTTCCTAAGTCAAAATCTAAAAAAAAATTTGAATATTTTCTAAGCCAAAATCCAAAAAAATTGAATATTTCCTGATCAAAATCCAACAAAAATTGAATATTTTCAAAATTCATAATAAAAATTCAAATATTTTTCAAAATCCACATAAAAATTCAAATATTTTCAAAACTCATAAAAATTTGCATATTTCAAAATCCAAAAAAAAATACATTGTATTTTTCTGATGGTGTTTTTGCAGGAACAACAACTTTGCAAGGACCAAGAGCACGGGATGAGTCCTCTCCATTCATTGCCATCTACCTTTTGATTCTTCCCATGTTCACAATTGATCACATCTTCATAATTTGCTACGCATTACTCCGATTATTCATCTCCAAATCTTTTTTATCAAATCTTGCTGATCACTCCGCCGATGGGCATTATCAGATCTTGATTATTCAACTCCAAATCTTGATTAGCCAAGTTGTCATCCTCATGACAAATGACAAACAATGATGCTATGCTATCTATGCTTTAATGATGCTATCTATGTTATTCATGCCTTTCACGCTGTGCACACTTGAATGCTATTCATGATATGATACATACATGCTATTGATACTTTGATTCATGCTATGCTTGCTATGCTTAAATGCCTTATTCATTGCTTCTTATCTTTTATATCTTGGCTGATGAATCTTTGAGCGCAGGAAGAAGCTCTTGGTCCCACCGACTGGGCATCATCATCCAAGCCCCACGGTGCTTACACCTCATTTCTCAGTTCCCCCATGCTCATTGCTATCACCATCCCCCCTGTATGCATTCTACTATATGTTACATACGCTACTAGATTATATCAAGGACCTTGTGACTTTGGTAAATCTGGGATTTGAGTTCCCCTTCATCAAAAATAATGATGATTCCAGAGGAGTCTTAGTCACACGGATAGGCCATTGAGCCGTACAAGACTGGGGACGATGGTTCCCTTTTGCGAGTTGATGCGTGGATAAACGGGCTTCGGCTTAGTATCGGCTCGCAGAATGGGTTTCTTGACCCAGTTTTGGCAGTTTAACAATATTATCCTTGATTATCTTATATTTTCATTTGTTTTAATTTTTTCTTTTAAACCCAGCATGCATTCATATAGGAGTTTGAAATAATTTTTGGAAAATCATTCTGATAAGCTGATTTGGAGAGTCAAATTGATCTTAATCTTTCCAGATATGAGATATTCATTGCTGATGGAATCCTCAGTTCGTTTTGTCACTGTTCTGGGTCATTTTCTCGAAAGCTCATTGTTTGGATTTCTATCATCTTATCTCAATCCTTTTACTTTGATCCACCTGGGCTGCAGCACGTCCACATTGGCTGGTAACTGCTCCCCAATGGTGAAACCTACAAGTTTGTGACCCGAGGTACTTCCACCGCGCTGGAAGTTGATCATTCTCCGTCGTGCCCGCGTGCACACTCCTCCTCTTATCCAAACATCGTTGATTTCATTAAATTTCCAGGGATTGCTTCATCTCGAGCTTTTGATTACATTCTCATCAAGTGATGTTGATTGCGTGTCTCATCACACCTTAGCATCTACTTTTCAGTTTGCTCTGCTCCCTTGCAAAGCAGATGCCAAGGCGGGGCAGCTGTAGACACTCCAAAATTGACGTTACTGTGAGTGCATCTCGTATTACCTTGTAATGCCCCAATTTGACCCTCCAATTAACTTTGTTTGAGTTATTTTCACCAATTTTCTTGAATTTCTCCCTTTTTTTCCCTCTTCTTATTTTTCCCTATTTTTCTGGATTTTTTGGGCAGTTTTCTCTATTTTTTGGAATTCACGACTTGAAGTGGGGCGTGTTTTAATTAACGGCCTGGTCTGAGGCATGTTTTGAAGAAAGGACGACTAGAGGCAAAGGCGTCAGTTTCTGGAATTTTCTGATTTCCAAAACAGAAAAATAAGAATTAACGACCCTCCTTGGGTCGTGTTTTTAAATAACGCCTCTCCCTCAGGCGTCTCTTCATCATTTTTAAATACAGAAAGTTTTTATTGCTAAAATTAAATCCGTGAATTAACGCCTTTGTCCCAGTCGTGATTTCAATTAACGCCTTGACCAAGGTCGTCAATTCTTGTTCAATTCCGAACTCCAACAGCACCCCTTCCTTTCCTCACTTACACTCCTTTTTCACTTGCGAGAGGGTTCCTATGGCTTCCTAATATTGAAAGGACACTTGGAGGAAGGATCCCCCTTTCCATCCTACCAAAACTAAGTTTTCTAATTTTTTATGAAATTAATTCCGAATTTTCCTTCCTTTCCTCATTTAACCTCCTTTTCCACTTGGGAAAGAGTTCCTATGACTTTTCCAAGGTTGAAGGGACACTTGCCTAAGGTTTATCTCTTCCAAATCTAACTAAAACATGTTTTCTTATTTTCTCTTGGAATTAATTCTGAATTTCCCTTCCTTTCCTCATTTAACCTCCTTTTCCACTTGGGAAAGGGTTCCTATGACTTTCCAATGTTGAAGGGACACTTGCCTAATGTTTATCTCATTCCAAATCCCACTAAAACATGTTTTCGTAATTTCCCTTGGAATTAATTCTGAATTTCCCTTCCTTTCCTCATTTAACCTCCTTTTCCACTTGGGAAAGGGTTCTTATGACTTTCCAATGTTGAAGGGACACTTGCCTAATGTTTATCTCATTCCAAATCCCACTAAAATATGTTTTCGTAATTTTTCTTGGAATTAATTCTGAATTTCAACCCTATAAATAGAATCTCTCTCTCCCTTGTGAAAAATCATAAAGATCAATTCAAGAGGAGGTGCTGTCGGACCAAAGGCTCAAGGAGGAAGACTCCCATGCACCTAAAAGCTTCATCCATGGAGTTCTTCTTCCTCTATTGAAGATTTGAAGCCTCTACATCCATGGAGTTCTACATATCTTCTTCCTCCATTGAAGATCTTCATCCTAGCTTGAAGCCAAATTGGAGAAAATCACTAAGCTTTCCCCTCCTATCTCTTATTTTTGCTTTAGTTAATTACATGCATCATATCATTTTTTCTTTTATTTCTTTATTGAGATCTTCCCCTATTGTGCACTCTAGCACATCTCCATAGTGCAACACTTGCACATCTCCCTCTATTCTTCATCATACATCATCTTTTACCTACCCTTTTGCATAGGGGTTTAAAGGCCAAACACCAATAAGGTGTGTTCATATCCATGCTTTCTATGTCCATATTTACATTTAGATTTGATGCTGCACATCTTGGTTTCTAATCCATGTTTGTTTATTGGTGTTTGTTAATTTTACAAGGGTAATCAATCAAGGAAAACTCTCTTCATCGGCCGGCCGATAGAAAGAGAAGGTGCACTCACAATCTCCCCCGCATTTAAGATATTTATATCGCGATCCCTCCATTGATTATTTTTTATATCCTTTGAGGCCCTCGCGTCTCTGGCGATCACATTCCCCTTAGCATCCTCTCATGCTCCCCTTTTCTCCCTCTTTTCCCATTCTTCTATTCATTTTCTTTTTCCTTTTAATTGTTCTAAGTGGATTTCTTAGAACCTACAACTAGGATCGACAAATCATTTCCCCTCTGGTTAATCTTCGAAAACCTAACCCTAGGACGAGTCTTTGGCGGCGGAATGGCGGATTGACTTGGTCTCGCGCGAATCTCGCACGTCCGCGGTGCAAGGACTCTATCTTCGCGATTAGGACTCCCCAGACCCAATTGAACCTATAAAAATGATCCTAAGCCACCCCAGAATCGTTTAGAAGCTGTGGCTGCCGGAGAGGAGCTCGATCGAGGGAGGATTTCGACGATCATCGGCGGTGTGTGCCTAGCGCGATTGGCTTCCCTCTTCTTCCTTCATCCTTCGATTAAGGTAGGTGATAGCTAGCCAAACCCTAACTATTATATATCAATAGAAGCGTTTCCTTGTCCTCTTTCCATTGGTCTAGAAAGCCCTAAACTCCATCTCGTATCTTGCTAGGATTTTGAGTTTTAGTGGAAGCATGCTAGAACTAGGGTTAACTATGTTCCATCTCGATTTAGGTAGGGATTTCAGGCACTAAACATTAAATTGATCATGATATCTTGTATAACTTTTCATGCTTGTTCTATTGATAGTAAAAACTTTAAATTCCATGCTCTATGTTTTGCGTATTTCACTGTTTTAGCAAACCCTAGCCGGTCTCGCCAGAGGCGGGCAAGGCGAAGGTAGCATAAACCCCTGACTTGCGCGGCCTCGCGATAGACCACCCAATCTAGGTAGGCGGCCGGTTATTGACCGTTCATGTGCTTTTACCTCAGATACATTTTGTAGAATACGTGGCAAAACCCTAACCGCCCTGTTACTAAGCGGCCAGTCCCGGACCGTGCACTGTTCCCAACGGCACATTACAGACCGCTCAGCACCAGCAGGCCTTTGGACCAGAGAGGGTGTGAATGGCCTGTCGTGCGACCACCGAGGCCAGTGAGCGACTCTTCCAAGACCGCCCAACTGCACCAAACAACCTATTTTCTTTTAGCATGATTTAACTTAGTAGATTTATGATTAATGATAAGTTAGCAACCCATAAGAAAAAGGAAACATATATGAGAGTAGATTTTCATAATTTTTGACTATTCTTTAATCATGACCTTGACTTATTTCAATATGTTATATTCAAACATGATTTCATAAACTATGCTATTAGGATTGTTTGACAGTCGTTCTACTCCGATAGGATTGACTGACCGCTATACTGGTTTTCGATGATCTGATAGCCTCATTTTCTTGTAATGGTTGGGACTCTCCGTCGGATATTCCTTCCGTCAGACTAGGACCTTCATTACAGGACCTCCGTAAGCCCCCGCGAGTCTGGGATTCCCACTAGGATGTCGGGCAGGTTGTACCACCAAGACTTGAACCTGTTTACGTGAACGAACCACTTGGATTGTCATGCTGTGAGTCACGGCTCAATTTTGGACCGACTGAGTTTTGAACGGTTGGAATAGAACTGTTTGACTCAATAGGCGGCCCATTATGAACCGTGCAATTCTGGCCAAGAGCCACTTACATTGGTCGATTTACCTTGTTCTATCTTCGACCAAATCATGATTTGATCAATCCAATATGCCTTAGGCTGACCAGTGGAGAGTGGGCTGGACCCTGGTTCAGTTCTGCCCCACCTATGGTAGCCCGGAGCCCATTTTTGGGTTCATGTCTAGTCTTCTAGTTAGGCCCAGTTGAACGGACTAAATTGGACCGTCCATGTTCTCGAGTGGATCTTACTGGACCGTTTATCCATTGAGCGGCCCTACAAGGACCGTTTACCTTGTTCTTGGGCTTCCCACTCTTCTAACCATGAGCGGCCCATTATTGATCGTCCATTTATTTGAACGGCCCGATATGGACCGTGTATCTTCTGCAAAAAATGATTTCCGTGGTTATTGTGTTTGAATTCAAGGACCTGGTTTTTTCTTGATAACTTGAACTTTCTGGTCAAAGTATCTCTTTACATACCCTTGGAATTTTTCGAGGTAAGTTATGTACCTTATCATTATTGGCCATTTAATTTGATTAATGTCTAGACATAACTTGGGATCTTGGATCCATTAAATCAATGCCAACGCATCATAAGGGCCCGGTCTGGTCCTGGGAGGAGCGCCCGAAAAGTACTTGTGCCCCGGAGAGTTTGAATGACATGGTGAGGCATTGCACCGAGTGCATGACTAGCATGATGTCTATGACAATAATCCATTACTTGAATATTTTCTTGACTTGGTTAGTTCTTGCTTGTTGGCCAATTTCCAATTATATCATGATCTTGCCTTCTCTTATTATGTTGTTTCGTGATATCATCATTTAATTTTGTTCCTTATTTTCTCGCATAAAATTAAAATTAATTAGTTAATCACTTAAACTTGTCTGTTATTACCTACTGAGCGTTCGCTCACCCAGTTGTTCCCCTCTTTTCAGGTAGCTCAGGTGAGGATTCACAGACTAATGGGGACGGGAAAGAGTGATGGCCAAGGAGCGAACCAGTTAGAAGCGTGTGGAGCCAGTCATAGTTGTTGTGTCTAGTTATGTTTAGTTTGTGTGTGTTTGAAAGAGTTGCAATTTCAAGATTCGCGATGGTATCATTGTCAAGTGGATGTTATGTTGGAAGTTTTTATAAGAGAGTTATGTGATCGGAACATGGATCGGTTAAGTAATTTAGTTATGGAGTTATTTTCTATTATGGTGTTGTGTTGACTCTTTAGCTTTAGTATAGCATGTCTGGAAATCAACATATTATTAATTGTTTCTACTGCCAGTCCCGATATTCTGCGTCGGGGTGTGACACCCTTGCTCTTCCAGAAGCCCTCTAGCCAATAAACTGTCAGATAAGTGGGCCATCCAGAGAGAGAAAAATGAACCGCAAATCATTAAAATTAAGGATTTTTTGGGTCTGGACCACGTCCCGAGGTCTGATTCTTGCTCTACCATCTTTTCACTCACTTGTCTACCATTTGGAGATGGTTCGTTCAGAAATCTAGCTGGAGAGCCATTTCTGTCTGCCACTATGTAAGTCTTCAATGTCTGCCTGTCCATACTATCTGCTACTGGGAATAGGACAGTCTGCAGTCTGCCACCATCTTGCTGTCGATCAATGTGCTATCCAACCAGCCATTGTAAGTAGAAGAGTACACTTGAATAGAATGAGAAGACTGCATATCTGAGGGAGATTTATTGTGAATATCTAATACTATCTAAAGGGAAATATGTTCTGCTCTTTCACATTGTCTGCCATCGTACCCATCCTTGTACTTAAAGCTGCGACCAGCCAATAGGGAGATCACAGCAAGTAGCGTATTAAATATTATGGGATATGGTCACCTTCCTCTTATTGATTACCACCATCACACATGGCATTCGCTCTAGAAGACGTTCTAGCTCTCACTATCTGGCGCACGTAATATTCCCAGGCTTTTCAACTAGTCTTCTTATTTATACCAAGCTTCCTCAACTAAAGAAAGTGGCTGCAGCTGCCGTCCACAAAGTGCCACGCACTAGACCAATCTACCAAGAATATTCCTAAGAAGCGTGAGAGCAGCCTCAGCACCTGTTTGACATAGTCCAGTGCTGTGAGAGAAGAAGAAGATAAAGCAGCCTTGAGAGAAAGTAAAATTCCTGCAGTCTACCAGTGCTTGAAGAAAAGGATCCTTGGATCCAATCAAGTAGCTGCACTCACCATCTCCGATGTCTTGATCCATTCTTTCAGGTGGTGTCTACATTGTCTCTATTATTTCTCCATTGCACTTGCAGTATTCAGTTTCTATTTGTTACGGTTCGTCTATCACCAATACATCAAGCTTTTCCGATCCCCTGTTTAGGGACCAGGTTCCCTCTGTGGTTTCAGAGGAAGAGAGGATCAGATCCTCTGAATGGTTCAAGCTGTTAGTCAGCAGAAAGCAAGATGTGTTGCTCAGTTGTGTAATCAAGCTGTGCTGGTAAGCGGATCAAGCTGTGTGTCTTTCGGAAAGCCTCACCAAGTTTGGTGAGGGGTGGACGTAGGTTGCGGGCTAACAACCGAACCACCTTAAAATCCTTGTGTTGTGGGTTGTATACATTATGAGCTTGTTCCATATCCTTTATGCCTATTTCACAGGTTCGTGTGCTTCTAATCTTGGTTATCTCATTTGCACACTCAAGCACTCTTATTAGCACTTTTTGTTTTATCTGTGCTTTATTTGGCCTTAGCCCTTTGACTGCATTGCTTGGGCGGCCTGCTGCAACCTTGCATACATGCGCCGAGGTAAAAGTCTTGCTAAGAGATTCCCTTGCTTAGACTCGCATGCATCTAGGTTAATCACCACTACATTCACACACATATGCACTCTGAGTGATCAACATAGCATACACACACACATGCTCATTGCAAGCCATCTCATGTTCTAGTGTTGTGCTTCATGATCCCTGCACTCCAAGGCTTAGACCTCTCTCCAGTGAAGAGTCGACCTGTGTTGTCCTGATCTGTTAGAGGTGTTGACCTCACTGCCCTGAAGAACAGACCCCAGTTCACTTCATAGCTGGATCCTGCTGAAGAAGTGTCGACCTGCCTGCTGGGAGTGTCAACCTGTCTAAACTGGGCAACGGGTTTTAACATTATTACTTGTTCCATTCCTATCTATTCCACTGTGCTGTGTGCTTAAGTGATTCATTTACCTTATTGGAGTGATTTATGTGTTTAGGAGTCAAGATTTAAATAGGCCAAAGTTATTAATAGGATCTATTCAACCCCCCTTCTAGATCTGATTGCACTCCGTGGGACCCATCAATTGGTATCAGAGCCAAGCTCTGCTATTCCCCGATCCTACGATCTACAGGGAAAGTTCCCAGTGCATTTTGAGAAAATGGCTTCATCTGCTACACATGCTTCGAAGGCTTCTCCGCCTATTTTTGATGGTTCAGATTTTTCAATATGGCTGAGAGGAATGCACGTCTATGTCAAATTCACAGATCCACAATTGTGGAACCTTATATACATTGGTCCAGATGAGCTACCATCAGATTCAAATAAATGGTTAGCTGAACATAAGACAAAACATAACAATAACCTTGTTGCACTCAATTTAATCAAAGCTGCGGTTGATGACAGGTTACTTGATCTTGTGTCTACCTGCAGCACAGCTAAGCAAGTTCTGGAGGTGTTGATGAACTTCCATGAGAAAGAAGATCGAGAGCATCAATGCCTTATGGCCGACCGATTAGAGCAGTCAAGCAATCCATCCTCATTGCAGGTAAGCTCTGATTCTGAAGACTTTACTTTTGAAGAGCTTATGGGTGCATATGACCAGTTGATCGAGCAGTACAAAAAGATGAAATCTGAAAATAAAAGATTAAAAAAGGATTTGAAGAAAAATAGTCAAGGTAAGAGTCGTGTTTGTGAAAATTGTTCCAACCTTGAAGAGCACAACAATACTCTTGCCTTTGACTTGGATCTGAACAAACAAAACTTCGTTTGTCTAAAAGATGAAATCAGAATCCTTCAAGAAGAAATCATAAGGTTGGAAGAGACTGTTCGAAAACTTAAAATCCAACCAATCCATCAGAATGAAAGCTCCTTCTGTAACAATTGTTCAGCTTTTGAAGAGCTAAATGACACTCTCACCTCTGACATGGATGTGAATAAGCAAACCATTACATGCCTAATAGATGAAAATGGAATCCTTCAAGCTGAAATCACTAGGTTGGAAGAAATAATAAGATAACTTCAAAACCAACCTAAATCAATCTCTAATGAACAAACCATGTCGGACAAGCTAATCCCTAGTAAGAGGTTGATTGAAGAAATAAAAATGGTAAAAGAACAAAATGACATGTTGCTTGAAAGATTGTCCATTTATGAGAAAGGCAAGGGTATTGCCCATGACAGTTCTGAAAAACTGAATGAACTTCAAATGGAGATTGAAAATTACTAGGGGGTTAATGCTATGCTTAATGAGCAATTGGCTGTGTGTGAGGAGGATCTCACTGAAGCCGAGCTGCACGTCTCCTCATTGGAGAATGAAATCAAAGATTTAAATGACTCTCTGTCTAAGTGTATGCATGATAAGGAAAGCATGGACAAACTCTTGGTAACAAGAGTGAGTCATCATACGGGAGATTTGGGTTATGAACTCGAAGACCAACAACCCTTCAGAAGCAAGGCCTACATCACTTCTGTCGAGGGTAAGAATGAAGCCAGCACTTCTTACCACCTCCCAAAACAGCATACTGCTCAGAAAAACCAAAAACGCATTGGTAAGCAGAAAGGGAAGGCTCTTATGTAAAAATAGAAACCTAAGTATGCTAGTCTTAACATGCACAATAGGAAAAGCCATGATGACTACCATGCCTCTCATAAAATGAATATTTATTGCTTTCATTGTGGCATGCTTGGTCACACTATACATGACTGTCTCACCTTGAATAATGATGTACTAAGAGCAGGAAAGGATTCAAGAATTGCTGCTGAAATCAAGGGCAAAAGACAGATCAACTCTGGCAGAGGATGTATGCAGCAGAACTTTGCACAGAACCGCATGGGGAATCAGAAGAGTCGACACTTCCATTCGAACAGGTCAACACTCCCCATGGCTTTCAACAGAAATCACCCTCCTTGCTGCTACCACTGTGGAAAGATTGGCCACACAGTCCAGGACTACTGGCGACTGAGGGGTAGGAGCTACTCTCATAATCAACAAGACAATATACTTGCTCACTTGCAATGGAACAATGCCCATGTGCACAGAAAAAATGGTAAACACCCTGTGCGTTGCTTCTATTGTGGTGAATATGGACATACATCCAATTATTATCCTTGGAAGAGAGTGCGGGACCAGAAGGCAGCAAAGAAAAGAAGATCAATTGCTAGAACTCCTGCTAACCAACAAGGACCCAAGCAAGCTTGGGTACCTAAAAATTTCAAATAAGAATTTTGGGTGTAGGGTGCCTTGGAGCTGAACACTGGATGCTCACATAAATAAATGCTCAAGGCACAGGTATGTAAATAATTTTTATTTGTTCAACCTTTGCATGATAGGCTTGTATCATAGTCATTGCATCATAAAATGGTCTTGTTATCAATAAATCATGCAAGCTGAAATTGTCTCCCTGGACTGATGAACCATCCCTCATGGTGTGAGATGAACATCTAAGCTAGATTACCTGCTTTCACCATGTTGATCTCTTGGTATATAAAATGGTAAGCTGGGAGAAGGGCAAATCTCTTATGTCTGGAAACCTACATCATGCGTGAGGTGGTCTTAAGACTTCAGTTCTCCGCCAGGTACCAAGGGTCAGCCCATTATTAGAACAGTCTAGATGTTCATATGAATAATTCATCAAATTCCCTGCATTGATTCCATTGCATGTGATGCACTCAGAATTCAGACACTCAATGCACAAAGTCAGGGGGAGTTCCTGCATTTCATGGTTTACCAACTTGCATGTCTGTTCAGAATGCATTTCAGAAAATCCATGATTGCATCATTTTGTGGTCTCATACATTTAATGTTAAAAAGGACCCAACAATGGCATCATTTTTCATGCATCATGTGTTCACTTAAGTCATTGGTTGCATACTCCATGCACATGCTCAGGGGGAGTCAACATCAGAAATTAAGTCTGCACTCTTGCATTCATTTCTGTTGACACCTGCATAGAATGCATCTTCTTAGGGGGGCATATTTTTTCTTGAAAATCCGTCAAAACTCTGTTCTACAGTCAAACAGGTCGACCTCACAACCCTGACAGGTCGACCTCTCAGCTTAACCTAGCTGAAAATTGCCTTCTACCTGTGCTCAGGTGTCGACACCATCTAGTGCAAGTGTCGACACTTCCTTGCATATGTTCTATATATCTCATTCATACCAATCTGAGCTCAATCCACAACCTCAGGGGGAGTGTTCCTCATCCATTCTTGATCTCCACTCATGCAACACTATCTTCTTGAACCAGACCATCACATCATAATGCCTATTTTTTTTGGTTCATCTCAGATTCAAATGCCTTGAACTTCTTGGAGGACTCTCTATCTGTTATCAAGGTTATTTATCAGAGTAAATCTTTAAGAAGAATCTTCTTTTATAGAGATTTGTGACTGTCTCGAACATGAATGATTTTGGTTTAACGTTAATGATTTCTTGTGTCTTGAAGTCTAACTGTCTTGAAAATGTTTGTGATCGGACGTAATAGACTTAAACCAGTTTCTCATGTTGTTGACCAGTTATGCCTTCTGAAATCTAACAGTTTATTTTAAGTACAAAGGCATTTATGATTGAGAAACTTCTGTCTAAGTATTGTTTTTAAACAATCTAATTTTGTGGGATTCCTAATGGCAAAAATCATCTGAGCAATGATATTGGCTCACTGAGAAATATGTCTCCTCATAAATGAATTGAGATGAGACATGTCATGAAGTGCACTTGTTAACTCTGCTGTGTTATAAGGTATGTCATGAGGCAGAGCAATGGCAAAGTTGCTGAGAAACATGTCCCCTCATCAAGAATATGTGGTACGATATGTCATGAGGTGACAATGCTATCTCTGTTCTATTTGAAGCATGACAGTTAGTCTTACCAATTATCTAGGGATACTTGCGTCTAAACAATATGTGTCCTTACGGATATGAGGCAAGCACCAGACTTAAATGCTCGTAAATTTTTTTCCTGTACTCAATGAAAATTATGGTTGAGATTGCGTAAGCTAAATGCACATCTATTGAAATTCTAAAAATACATTTAGTCTTCATGTTTGTTTAATCTCAATACTTTTTAGAGTATCTCTCAAAGGAGCCAATGGAATTGAATGAGTAAGATAAGAGGAGATTAATCTGACTTTCATATGCATTTCTGGTTCATCTCTATCAAACTTGAATGCAAATGTTTTCATGTGATTCTACTGAGTAGGCCAGAATTCATTAACATTAAAGCAATCTAAGTGTAAGGGCTAGTTCATTCAGGTTCTATAACTGAAAATTCTGATAATTCCTTAACTCTGATTTATGAACTTTATCTCAGGTTAAAGAACCTTCATCCTCTATAAAGACAAGCTATCTTTCTATATCCCTTGATCTTTGTCCTCTCTAGACAAATGGTATCAATGCTCTTTGATGACTTCTAACATTAGATATCATTACATTCCTATCAATTAAATGTCAGAGCATTCCTTCTTGAAATATCATATCTTGATGCTCCTTGGTGTTTACCTTGCATGAGACATATTTGCATCAATCATTGCTAGCATTGTTGCATGTGTATAACTTTGTAATCATCCCTTAGACATAACAATTGGAATCATCATCCATGGACATCTGGCATAAGTCCTAGCATCATTGGCATTATGTTTACAATTCAACTGGTTTCAGTTTTTCATGCAATTGGGTGGATTGCATTCTTCAACTTTGTACACACATATCTTGCATTCTGCATTCCCATGCATTGCATAGAAAACCCAGAAAGTCTGAAAAATAGAAAACCACTAAAAATCTTTTAAAAAAATCTGAAATCAAAAAATGTGCTCTTTGACTGCTATATTGCATCATAATACTGTAACCATGCCTTTCAAATTACAACTATCTTTGCCAAGCCAATGGATAATACCATTGATTCTAACAATTGGCCATGTTCGATAAATCCATATCATTCATTGGTGTCTGTCCTAAAACTAACTTTTCAAGATTTGTTATTCACAATGGTTATTTTGTCAACTTTAATAAGTGTACAACCATTGGCATGTATCTCCACATCATTTTCTGGAATTCTGGAATAACGACTGCACTGCTTGTGATCAATTGGCATCCGAAAGGAGGAAAGAATTATGTACTTTCAAAAAGGTATCTCAGGTTGCTGCACTTTAAGTTGCTCCCTCCAGGTATCTAATCTCTTTTACATTGTACATCATATGCTAATAATTTTCAACAATTGGTGTGCTACAATTTCCTTCACTCCTACCTTCCAAATTATGCCATATATTTTCTCTAGTATGATTTTTTAATGATGTCAAAGGGGGAGAGAATTGTATGTGTCAATAACTAGGGAATGCATAGGGGAGAGAGTCTTGAATACTTGCATAAGAATATGTGGGGAGAAAATTATATGTCTTAAAGGGAAAATTATCTGGAGAGAAAATAATTGAAGGTCATTGTGCTTTTATTCACGATTACATCCTTTTAATCCTTGACTTTCAATATACTCATAATGACTCAAAGCTGGACATCATAATGACTCATAGTTCATAGTTGTCATCATCAAAAAGGGGGAGAATGTTGGGCTATGTATAACATTGGTAGCTCTATTGTTTTGATGATGTCTGACTATGTATGTTGGGCTTGTGTGTAACATTCCTTTATTTCGATGATCTCCGACTATGGTTCATTAATATAGTTTGACCTACATTTGATAGAGACAAACACTCATGCATTACAGGTCAAGACCACACCGGCAACAAAGTGTGTCTGCAAAGAAAGAAAGAAATCAAGTAAGGCACAGAGATTGAGGCATTATGCTGTACAAGAATCAAGGTATAATCATGGTTTCACAGAATTCCATGCAGTCAAGGCCAATGCAACTGCTGGAGATGATACACACACTGAAGTATAACAAGAGAAGTGTCGACTCCTACAACAGATGTGTCGACACTGCAGCCATTACTCAGCAGACCAAGAAGGACCAAGGTCGATGCTAGTAGGCCAAGGAAAGCGACTAAGGTCTGTGCATGTCTTTATTGTGGTGCAGCCAGTGCAACACCAAGTTGGTGCAACTTCTAGCTAGCACGCTCTATGGTCTGTACACATTTGCCTCAAGGCCCGTGCACATCCGTAGCAGGGTCGGCACACACTCAAGCCAGTGACAGACAAAGTCGGTGCACATCTGCTATGAAGTCGGTGCAATCTTCTTGACAACAAAGGAAGGTTGGTGCACATTTGGCTCATATACAACAAGATCAGTGCAAGTTTCTGTAACAATGAGACAAGGTCTGAGCACATGTGAAAATCAAGGTCCGTGCAACCCCTGGCCAACACAGATGAAGGTCAGTGCATGTATGCTATACAACGTCGGTGCACATTCTTCCTTAAACACCAGAATGTCCGTGCACATATGAAGACAAGGTCTGAGCAAGACGATGAAGGTCGGTGCAATGGTTGCTTCAACATATCAGGCCTGTGCATGTTTACCTTATGGCAAGACAAAGTCAGTGCAAGTTGCTCAAGGTCCAAACATTAAGGTCTGAGCATACTCCAATCATGGTCCGTGTATACTATTCCTAAGTGCCTTCTATTCAAAGAAAGGTCAAAGGAATGTGTCGACCTGTCCCTCCCAGGAGGTCGACACCTTTGCCTCTCCTGAAGGCGTAACAATTGGCTGTCTCACTAAGTAGTGTAGGCACTTACCTCATAGGAGGTCGACACCGTTTGTCTCCCAAGAAGCGCTCTATTGACTATTCTACTAACAAGTGTCGACACTTACCTCACAGGAGGTTGACACTATTTGTTTTTCAGGAAGCGCTCTATTGGCTATTCTACTAAGAGGTGTCGACTCTTTTCATGCAGGAGGTCGACACCCTTGCTCTTCCAGAAGCCCTCTATCCAATAAACTCTCAGATAAGTGGGCCATCCAGAGAGAGAAAAAGGAACCATAAATCATTAAAATTAAGGATTTTTGGGTTTGGACCACGTCCCGAGGTCTGACTCTTACTCTACCATCTTTTCACTCACTTGTCTACCGTTTGGAGATGGTTCTGTCAGAAATCCAATTGGAGAGCCATTTCTATCTACCACTATGTAAGTCTTCACTGTCTGCCTGTCCATACTGTCTGCTACTGGGAATAGGACACTCCGCAGTCTACCACCATCTTGCTGTCGATCAATGTGTTGTCCAGCCAGCCATTGTAAGCAGAAGAGTACACTTGAACAGAATGAGAAGACTGCATATCTGAGGGAGATTTATTGTGAATATCTGATGCTATCTAAATGGAAATATGGTCTGCTCTTTCACACTGTCTGCCATCTACCCATCCTGGTACTTAAAACTGCGACCAGCCAATAGGGAGATCATAGCAAGTAGCGCATTAAATATTATGGGATATGGTCACCTTCCTCTTATTGATTATCACCATCACACATGGCATTCGCTCTAGAAGACGTTCTAGCTCTCACCTTCTGGCGCACGCTTCAAGGAAGCTTTAGAGGGAATACTTCGTTGATCCACTAGTCCAAAGGAAGACCTCTTGGCGTGCAATATTCTCAGGCTTTTCAACTGGTCTTCTTATTTATACCAAGCTTCCTCAACTGAAGAAAGTGGCTGCAGCTGCCGTCCACAAAGTGCCACGCACTAGACCAATCTACCAAGAATATTCCTAAGAAGCATGAGAGCAGCCCCACAACCTGTTTGACATAGTCCAGTGCTGTGAGAGAAGAAGAAGAGAGAGCAGCCTTGAGAGAAAGGAAAAATCCTGTAGTCTACCAATGCTTGAAGAAAAGGATCCTTGGATCCAATCTTGTAGCTGCACTCACCATCTCCGATGTCTTGATCCATTCTTTCAGGTGGTGTCTACATTGTCTCTATTATTTCTCCATTGCACTTGCAGTATTCAGTTTCTATTTGTTACGGTTCATCTATCACCAATACCTCAAGCTTTTCCGATCCCCTGTTTAGGGACCGGGTTCCCTCTGTGGTTTCAGAGGAAGAGAGGATCAGATCCTTTGGGTTGTTCAAGCTGTTAGTCAGTAGAAAGCAAGCTGTGTTGCTCAGCTGTGTAAGCAAGCTGTGTTGATCAGCGGATCAAGCTGTGTGTCAGCCGGAAAGCCTCACCAAGTTTGGTGAGGGGTGGACGTAGGTTGCGGGCTAACAACCGAACCACCTTAAAATCCTTGTGTTGTGGGTTGTATACATTGTGAGCTTGTTCCATATCCTCTATCCCTATTTCACAGGTTCGTGTGTTTCTAATCTTGGTTATCTCATTTGTACACTCAAGCACTCTTATTAGCACTTTTTGTTTTATCTGTGCTTTATTTGGCCTTAGCCCTTTGACTGCATCACTTGGGCGGTCTGCTGCAACCATGCATTCAGGCGCTGAGGTAAAAGTCTTGCTAAGATATTCCCTTGCTTAGACTCGCATGCATCTAGGTTAATCACCACTACATTCACACACATATGCACTCTGAGTGATCAACATAGCATACACACACACATGCTCGTTGCAAGCCATCTCATGTTCTAGTGTTTGTTGACACCCGTTTTATGACCAATAAGTTGGGTCATCTCCTTCTTCACTCTATATGATGCTCCGAGTTGTTCACCTTTTGATCAATTTGAGGTCCATTTCTTGAGTCATGTCTCCTTGGTTGAGTCTGGTTCCTTGCCTTTTTTCCGTTGGACGAAGCTTAGCAAGCTTTCATTTTTTTTGGCACTCTATTGTCTCTAACGGTCCTTTGATGGTGCGTTACAGTACTCTAACGCATCTACCCTGGTGCGTTACATTCTTCCAGAGTCCTTAAGCTTAGGGCTTCTTTCCAAAGCTTATCTTTTGCCTGCCCGTTGAGTGTGACGGTCTATCCTGCGACCGTTACCTTGTTGTAACGCGTCTACACTTGACCGTTATATCCATCTAGAGTCCAACATTTGAAAACTTCCCCCGTTGATCTTATCTTCTTAAGGGATAAGGTTGTGTGATGGTCTCTTCCTAGAGCGTTACATACCTATGGCGGTCTATTGAGCAGCTGTTACATCAAACAGAGAGTTCTGACAAGCCTAGCCTTTTCTCTGCTACTCCGTGGCCGACTTGAGAGTTTGTTTCCTTGATTTCTCTTCCAAATCTGATCCTCAGAACCTTCTATTTGTTTCTGTGGACTCTTGGGAGTATTATCTTCAAGAGTTTGCTGAGAAACATCCTACTTTCTAGCTAGATTATCCTCAACTCAAACCTAGACTTTGAGGGCCTATAAATAGAACCCTTGACTTCATGGCTTGAAGGGGGAGAAATCTGGAGTTTACGTCGAAGTGCTGCCACATCCTGGAGCTAGAACCAACCAAGGAGAGTTGCTTCCCACATCCATCTACTTCTAAAGTTCAGGGAGTATCAGTTTCAAGGGTTTAATTCAGTCAAGTCATTGTTCTTAGTGCTTCTCCCTCTTCTAAGCAGTCATAGCATTGTCCCTCTCCATCTCCCACGTTCTTTCATCGGTTGCATTCATTTAAAACATCCTCCTATCTTTTAAAACGCCCAGGGGGGTTTAAAAAAAACAATCTCCCCGGTATTTCCCTCTCCTTTTGCGTGTTCATAAGTTCTTTGGATTATTGATACTACTTTGTGAAAGGGCTAATCTGGGTTATTTTTCTTGTGTCTTCCACTCTTTTGCAGGTTTATAGATTCCTTAGCGCGAGGCCCAAGCTCTATGGCCGGATGGAAAGCTTGGAGATCAAAAGATTCCCAATCTTATTCTGCAAAAGCTCTGACGATCTATCACAAGCGCATTAGAGTGTTGTAGCGGTCTATCATGAGACCGTCACTGTCCTGTGACGCACCATCCTTCGACCGTTACATCTGACGGAGCTGCAGTTTCCTGATTGTTTTCTCTCTCCCGTGGGCGGGTGCATCATCCTCATATTCCAAGGTATTTATCAGGTCTTTGGCTTATTTTTACCTTGGTGGCGATCACATCTTTCCTTAGTTTGGGCATTAGCTTTCTCTTTCGCCATATCTCTTCTTTACTTTTGCTTGTTCCACCTCTATGGTGTGTTTTCCTTTATTCTTTATTCCACGCTCCAACGTGTGTTTTTCTTTCCTTGCTTAGTTTAGTTTTGATTGAGATAGCATGCCCATGCTAGAGCTTGTTTTGGTTACCTAGGTTCATGATTCGCATGTTCATAGGTTGATTGATTTCATTACTTGGCTCATTATCTGCTCATAGTTGGCATCATAGCCCATCTTGCAAAAGAAGGGGCACTTTAAAACCAACAGTTTTTTTGGCGATCATGGTGGGACTTCTAGTGCCAATCGTGCTTTGATCTCTGTTAAACCTGCTATCATCTCCTTGTCTTTGTTGTTCGTGTTTTCCCCGGATTTTCCTTTTACCTCCTGTCGTTTCTGGTTCTCTGGCTCCTCTGACGGTCATGTGTCCCCGCGTTACACTATTCTAACGGTCTGGTCTTCGACCGTCACACTTCTCTGACGTAGGGGTTATAGACCGTCACATTCTCCAGATAGGTACGCATCCCGAGGTGCAGTTTACTTCCACAGTTTTTGCTATGATTTTCATGCTTGGATGCTACTTGGTCTCCCCCTTGGTTGGTTCACATATTTATATCATTGTGTGCATATTTGATTGTTAGATCTTAGGCTAGAATTTGCATGCACCCCGGTGCACATAGGTTCATGCATACTTTCATACATTAGATTGCATTCTCCTACCTTGGTGCGTGGACCTCTCGTCTCCATATTCCTTGGAGCCGACTAGGAAAACACATCAGGGACCTCCATAAGTCCTCGTGAGCCGTGGATTCCCACACGGACACCGGGCCGGTTGTACCTTTCCTACCCCGTGTCTAGGATTGCATAAGTGAAGGAGTGATTACATTTAGAGTCAACCAAGCCACACATCCTTTCCTATTAGGAACCTATTGGTGGAGAGCACATCTTAATCAAGTCACTAAGGTTGTAAACGAAGAAATCGTAAAAACTTTATTGCATCATCTAAGTAACTTGGTTGAATTTGAGTGTTGTCATCTCGTTTTCACTTGCATCTTTGCCAAAGTTATCTAAGTCTGATCACTCATTGTGTGTTTGTTGTGTGTTGTTTGCTATTTTTATGCCAAGATTTCCGTTGCATGTGGAGTTGTCTTCGTCCATTAGAGTCACTTCCTAAGGCCAATTCCTTCTCCAAGTTCTACTCCAATCCGCTCTTTGAACCCATGATGGCTTCTTTCAATCCTCCCCGTTCCCAAGAGGAGTCTCTCCCTCAAGGGCTTCTTGAAAACCCTCCTAGGGTTGTCTCATTCTCGTCTGGAGAGGGCTCCGCCCCTCTTCCGTCCTCCGTTCCCATGGAGAGCGGCCAGACCACTCCTTCCTTTTCTCCTCCTTCTGCTGGCTCCATTCTCCAAAGGATGGCCCAGTTGGATCCGGCCCAACTCCAGGCTGTCTATCAGGCCATGCAGGGCTCCAATACCCCACCTCCCACGATGTCACAAGGCCAATCCAATCTTTCCATCGACCAGTCTAGAGTTGATGGGCCCTCCATTCGGCCCATTCCAATTGATCTTACTCCGGTCCCACCATGGACCATTACCTTTCCTGGCATGGAAACGGGCCAATCTTCCGCTTCAGCCCAGTAGTTCTCTGATAAGGGAAAGTCCGCTCTCCCTTCTTTTGTTCAAGTGGATCATCACATGTCCAGCTCATCGGTGCCACAAGTCCTTGTTGGCCCTTCGGATTTCTTGCGCCCTCAGCAAGGGGTTGCCCAAGGCCCTTCTAATCTGGGTCAGTCTCCGGCCCAATACCCTTCTTATGGGCTTCCTACCTTGTCCGTTTATCCTTCTGCTCCTTCTTATGGGCTTCCACCTCCTATGACAGTCCATCCTTCTGCTCCTCAATTCCAACCTTCGTCTCTCACTATCCCAACTCCATCTAGGGAGTAGGAACTCCTTGACAAGTGGGCCGCCATGCAATAACAGCTTGATTTCCTCCAAAAATGGGTTGGCCCACAATCCTTGGCAGATGTTCTAGTTCCCAGCTTCCAAAACATCCGATTCCCTCTGCAATCTGAGCTCCCCAATTACCGCAAATATGATGGGAACGGCAATCCCTTTATTCATGTGAGGGGCTTCTTATATGAGTCGGCCCAATTTCAATATGATGATCGCCTTATGGCGTATTTGTTCCGCCGATCATTAGATGGTGTTGCACTGGAATGGTTCTACTCTCTGCCATTGGAGGACGTCGAAAGCTTCAAGATAGTGAAAGACAAGTTCATCCAGCGGTTCCAAGACAGAGTCGGCCCAGAATATTCTTTCACAGATTTGGTGGCCGAAAAGATGAAGCCAGTTGAGGAGTTTGCAACTTACGCCGACAGGTGAAGGCAGATGGCCGCCAGGGTGCCAGGTCATATTCCAGAGGAAGATAAGGTCAAGCTACTTATTTCCAATGCTACCCCGACCTTTCGAAACATTCTGGCCATGAATGGTATAGCCAACATGCACCAACTCTATAGCCGGGCGCGGTTCATTCAAACACAGTTCAAGGACTCCCCCATCCACTCGCTCTTTGAGAATCAAAAGCCAAAATACCATAAGAAACCTCAGGGGCCTGTTACCAAAGGGGTTCAGACTAATGAAAAAGTTCAAGCCGTTACCTTTCCCTTCCAAGCCGCACCCCTCCCCTTTCGTAAAACCCCCGCACTCCTCAAAACCCCGCACCCCAAAACTTTCAACCCAATCCACAAAACTTTCAAAACCCTCTGCCTTCCTTTGCCACTCCGCAAAATACCTTTACCGCTCCACAAACAACTCCACAGCCTTCGCAATACCATAATGTCCCTCCACCCAACGGCTACAACAACAACAACAAGCGCCCGACTCCTAAAAGGGCACAGTACCCACCCCTGCCAGAAACCCTCATAGATATCTTCTCAGCTCTCATGTCAGTCAATGCTATACAACTCCCTCCAGAACGGCCCAACTGGAACCTGACCGTTGATCAGACAAAGTAATGTATGTTCCACAGGCAGCCAGGACATACTATTGAAGGGTGTTTTCAGTTCAGGGATTTGGTCTATGACCTCCATGAAGGACAAAGGATTGATTGGGACGAAATGCATAGGGTCATCATGGAAATCAAAGAGAAAAGAAGGCAGCCGCTGAGGCAGCAAGTGCTGCAACAACAGGCACCGCAGCCGCAGCAGCAGTCGCAACAGCAACAGTAGCCAGTTCAAGACTTGGGGATCCATTAGAACCCAATGCCGAACCATCTTCCCACTCCGCAGCCTCAGCAACTAGCATCGGCCCAGGTCAATGTAGTTCTACCCCCGACCCCTGATGCCGGGTGGTCCTTTGACGATGACAGCTCTATGCCGCAAGTTATGGCCCTTCACCACAACTTTCGCATTCCTTCCACTCCTACCATCCTTACGCCTACATACAAAAACCCTCCTCCGCCTACTACACCATTTATCCTTCCATCTATTCCTACTCCACCGCCCGCCTGTCACACATTACTCACCCCCGCTATCACCACACCTCCATCTAACCCTCCACTCATTGCACCTCCGCCTACTTTTATATCCCCGCTTCCGCTCACACCCGCTACCACCAACCCCTCACCTATCATCCTTTCCACCACGCCCTCTTCCGCACCACTCATCCACCCCATCGGGCTAACTAAGTCGCTTATCCTGAGCCCATCCAAGGCCGCGGCAGCCTATAACTTCGCCCTGCGAAGTGGGCACATGTTTCACCGCAATTTTCCTTCCACCTCCAATCCCCAGTCTTCCCAACCGGCTGCTGAGTAGGAAGAAACTGAGCCACTGTCGGGTACCCAATATGATCTGCTACATCACCTTGATAGGGTGCCCGCTAAGATATATATCCGTGCTGGAGCTTATCAAAAGATCTACCCTTCACCAAGATCCTCTCAGGGATTTTCTTCATAAGGTGATGGTTAGTGAAGATATGGCAGTTGACAACTTACCTACCGCACTGGCAACAATCTCCAAGGGGCCAGCTATTACCTTCTCTGAAACTGAGCTAGCACCACCGGAAGCTCGGCAAATGCCGCTTTGCATCACTATTATTCTGAACAAAGTCAGTATTGAGGCGGCACTAGTTGATACAGGGGCATCTATCAATGTGTGCCCACTCAGCACCTTTAGGGCCTGCAATATACCAGAAGAACTTCTACACCTAACCCCCACGACTATAGCTGCATATGACAACTCAAGGAGAGCGTGTCATGGGTTGGTCACCATTCAAGCTGAGCTTGGGCCTCTTACTATGCCCATTGAATTTTATTTATTGGACATTGACCCTATGTTCAAGGCTATCCTGGGTCATCCGTGGATCGATACTCTCAGTGGCATGCCATCCACCGTGCATCAATGTCTTAAATTCCCTTTTCAAGGGAGGGTGGTCAAGGTCAAAAGCATGTCCACGATCCAGTCTGTAAAAGCCATTTCAGAGAAGAATTTGCCCACATTGTGGCCCAGCAGTCGGCCCGTTATTTCTGTGCTAGATCTGGATTTCCCTTGGGCTTATGCACCACGCAAGCCCGTCACTACACCTGTCAGTATCAAGGTGAAACCCCAGATCCGAGATTCCAAGGGTTGGGATATCATATTGAAGCTGGGTTATCAACCGGGGAGAGGCCTCAGTGCGCAGTTACAAGGGCGTACTAAGCCAGTACCCAAAGGAAGAAAGATGATCAGGCGTGGTCTCGGTTATCGGGAGACCGCATTATCAGTTTTGGGCGATTCAGGGCCACTTACATAGGACTATCATCAACACTTTGTCAAAGGTCCTCTCCAGTCGGGCACCCTAAATTCACAGCTGGCACAGTCAGAAAAGAAAGATACAGCTTGCACGAT
This sequence comes from Amorphophallus konjac, assembly GCA_022559845.1. Classification (NCBI taxonomy): domain Eukaryota; kingdom Viridiplantae; phylum Streptophyta; class Magnoliopsida; order Alismatales; family Araceae; genus Amorphophallus; species Amorphophallus konjac. Next base: position 32,596,039 of record CM040126.1, on the reverse strand, counting down.
TTCCAGTCCACCTCTGCTACCAAAAGGGCCTGTTGATGATATGCCAGATTTCAGTCAGTCAGCTCCCAGGATGTTCAGCGAACCAGATGGCCATGGTCAGAGGATGAATCAAGAAACCCAGCTTGTTCAGTGGAGGCCGAAGAAACCAATTCCCCATCTACAATAAAAGGGGAGCTCACCCGTCATCATTTCTTGGTCTCCCTCCCGCCTCTCGTCTCTCTTTCAGCAATTGGAGTCCATACCCCATTCACCCCCAATTATGGTCAATCCGTATTGCACGGAAAGACCACTTGAAATCTTGTTTGTCCCATGTGCATGTGGACGCTGCCCACCCATTGATCTGTCAACTCTATTCACTCCTCCTTCCTTCACCACCCCACTCCACGAGATGTGGTTTCGATCCTCTGACCCATTCTTCGATTGCATCTTCCCCGAGTTGTTCCCCATGCAACTCCCTCCTCCTCCATCCTGCTGTATGATCTCCACTAATCTCCAAAAAAAACGTCAAATTTGAAACAAAGATTTCAGTGGAAGATTATGCTACCTTGTCTCCATCCTCCTCCTAGGGGCACGAGTCCCCTGCTCCTTCCTTTCCACTAGATTTCCTTTCTCCTAGGTTAGGCGTAGGGTCCGTCGACTCTAGAGAAGTAGAGCCAGTTAGAACTAGAGAAGTAGGGTCCTCTTCTAGGTCGTCCAAACCTTCCAAGCTTGAGCCGTGCCCGCTTGCACGTCCTTCCAAATCTATTTCTGATAGGTTCTTGCAGGATCTAGCTCAGCGATGTCATGCTCTTTTGAAGTGTCCAGAGTTCGTCGCTACGGCAATCATGATAGAAGACGAAGAGGAAATAAAAGGGTGTGGAGCGATGATAGACTCGGTGTCTATGAAGTCTTGGATGAGAAAGACCCGATTGATGATGAGGACAGCAACGTAGATGACACTGTCGATCTATATGCGCAAGGATTAAAGAGATTCGACGAGCCATCGTCGGCAGTGGATGAACCTACGAAGGAAATAAACTTGGGAACGGAAGAAGACCCAAGGCCCATCATTATTGCCGCTAATCTCCCTCCACAAGTGGAAGAAGATCTAGTCGAGGTTCTGAGGGAGTATAGTGATTCGTTTGCCTGGTCTTACAAGGATATGCCGGGTCTTGACCCCTCTTTAGTGGAACACCGTCTCGTGCTTAAACCAGGGGCAACGCCCGTAAAATAGAGGTCGAGAAGATTTCACCCCCACATGGCCTTAAGGATCAAAGAAGAAGTCGATAAATTGTACAAGGGCAGGTTCATTAGAGTTGTCCTATATCCCCGGTGGGTGGCGAACATAGTCCCTGTTATCAAGAAGGATGGAAAGGTGCGTATTTGCATCGATTTCAGGGATCTTAAAAAAGCATGTCCCAAAGATGATTTCCCGCTGCCTCACATAGACGTCCTGGTCGATAACACTGTCGGGTACGAAGCTTTGTCATTCATGGACGCTTACTCAGGCTATAACCAAATCTGTCTCGCTCCGGGAGATCAAGAGAAAACTTCCTTTACCACGCCCTGGGGCACGTACTGCTACGTGGTTATGCCGTTCGGTCTGAAGAACGCAGGTGCCACCTATCAGAGGGCCATGATGGCTATTTTCCACGACATAATGCACATTTACATGGAAGCCTACGTGGATGACATCTTGGTGAAATCAAGAACCAAAGAAGAACACCCCTCTATCCTGTCTAAGGTGTTGCAGAGAGCCAGGGAGTACAAGCTGAAAATGAATCCGAAGAGGTGTGTTTTTGGAGTCTCTTCAGGGAAGTTGCTAGACTTTATAGTTAGCAAAAGGGGGATCCAGATTGATCCTACTAAAGCAAAGGCCGTCATGGACATGCCTCCGCCAAAGAATATTACAGAACTTCGAGGACTGATTGGTAGACTGTGATTCATCAGAAGATTCATATCCCAGCATTCTCAGAGGTGCCGCCCGTTTTATGAAATTCTAAAGGCGGGAGTCAAATTTGAATGGAATCAGGAGTGTCAAAAGGCCTATGAGGACCTAAAGGAATATCTATCCAATCCCCCGATTTTGCAATCTCCTGTCCCTGGGAAACCCCTAATCCTATACATCTCGGTTATTGAGGACTCCTTAGGGGCGGTGTTAGCACAAGTGGATGATGAAGGGAAAGAGCGAGCATCTTATTACCTCTCCAGGTTGTTCAACCCAGCTGAGGAAAAATACACCGCTATGGAGAAGACTTGCGCCGCCTTAGTATGGGTAGCTCAGAAGCTTAAACACTACTTCCTTACCCACCCAGTTAGGCTGATCTCTAGAATGGACCCGATCTGCTATCTCTTAGAAAAGCCTGTTCTCTCTAGTAGGTTAGCTTGCTGGCAGAGCTTCCTATCTCAGTTTGTATCACGTTCGTTGTTCAGAAGGCGGTCAAAGGATACGCCATCGCTGAGCATCTTGCCAATCTCCCAATTCCGTGCACGGATTCTATCCAGTATGACTTCCCTGATAAGCATCTCTCTGTCCTCACTCATCACCCCTTATGGTCTCTGCACTTTGAGGGTGCACTCAATTCTCAGGGCCGAGGGATAGGCGCTGTTCTGCTCACTCCGGAAGGAGTAACGATTCTTTTGCTTATCAACTGCAATTTCCTGCTACAAACAATATTACTGAGTATGAGGCTCTCTTAGCTGGATTGAAGCACGCTTACCTCCTAGGCGTGCGTTACTTGAATATCATAGGGGATTCTCAGCTCGTCCTACGGCAAGTTCTGTCCACTTACCGCACTCGTGACCTTAAGCTCAAACCTTATCAAGATTTGGTCACACTCCTTGCTAGGCAATTCCGTAAGTTGATCTACATCCACACTCCTAGGTCTCAGAACATTCTAGCTGGCGCTTTAGCTTCGCTTGCTTCCTCTTTATCTTTCCATCTCAATCGGAATACTGAGACTATCGTCGTTCAGAGATTGGACGCACCCTCTCTTCATGACCTTTGGTATGTCAACCTTAGGAAGACTGTAGAGGCGAGGGCTGAAAAGAAGAGTTGAAGGAAGTATCTTTGATAGAGTTAGAAGAGATCTTGGAGGAAGAAGAGTTGCCCTGGTATCATGAGATTGAGTTGTTTTGTAAAGATAGATCGTTCCCGGAAGGGGCAAATGCTGAGCAGCGCAAGTCAATAAGGAGAGCCACCTCAAGGTATACTATGGTCGCAGGAGAACTATACAGGTGCGCTACTAATGGAATGCTCATGAGATGCTTAGACGATGATGAAGCTTGGAAGGTGGCCGAAGCAGCCCATTCTAGTGAATGTGGAGGTCATGTTAATGGCCAGGCTCTAGCCAAGAAGATCCTTAGGCATGGTTACTATTGGCCCACTCTAGAGGAAGATTGCTCCCTCTATGTTCGGAGGTGTCTTAAATGCCAACTCCATGCTGATAAAATTTATGCTCCAGCTTCATCTCTTCATCCTCTATCTGCTCCTTGGCCATTCTCTATGTGGGCTTTCGACATTGTCGGCCCGCTCGGTGATCCCAACTCTCAAATCAAGCAAAAATCCTTCATCCTTACCGCCATTGAATACTTCACCAAGTGGGCTGAAGCCGAAGCATAGGTAGAGATCAAAGCTACCACGGTGTGCCGCTTCATCATGAAGAACATTATCTCACGATTCGGAGTGCTAAGCAGCATCATCACCGACAACGGACCCCAATTCATCACTCAAGAGCTCAAGGACCTATGTAAGAAGTTCAATATTACATTGCATCATTCTTCTCCATATTACCCACAAGGTAACGGTCAGGCCGAAGCTACTAACAAAACACTTCTCAAAATCATAAAGAAAATGTGCGAATCTCATAAGTTTTCCGATTGGCCAGAAAGACTAGTGGATGCTCTATGGGCTTACCGTACCTCCGTCCGCACTCCCACGGGGCAAACCCCCTATGCACTCACTTACGGGATGGAGGCGGTGCTCCCATATGAGATCTTAATCCCTTCCCTAAGGGTACAGCTCGATAAGGAACTTAATCTCGACGAATGTCGAGAGGCGTTGCTCGTCCAACTGGAGCTCTTAGACGAGAAGAGGATGAATGCGACCGATCACATATCTGTTTATCAAAAAAGAGTTTCACGTTATTTTCAAAAGAAGGTAAACGAGCGTAAATTTCAAAAAGGTGATATGGTTTTGAAACGCAAATTCATTCGGTCTGCAGGTCCTAGGTATAAATTGCAACCTAACTGGGAAGGGCCGTTCGTTGTCAAAGAAGCTTATCCAGGGAATGCTTACCGCTTGGTGAACGCTGAAGGTGAGGAGCTCTCTCACGCTTGGAATGGGTTGTATCTTAAGCGTTTCTTTCCTTAGAGTCTAACCACGTGCCACCCCAGTAGCGAGGTAATCTTCCCTTTCACCCCAAGAGAGGACCCTGAGTATGGCAATCACACACTACACGACGTCCCTGGTCGGGTTTTCCGCATTGTAGACACCGTTTCTCCTTGGCCATGCTTTGGGGGAAAGTCAAAGTCCATGTCCGTTTCTTTCTTCAGCTGAATCCAGGGGCAAGAAGTAAATAAAGAGGAGATGATCGATCCAGGCACCCTGACGAGAGGAGGTCTCAAATAGGGGCAGTCCGTTATGACCTGACGCCACAAGAAAAAGAAAAAGAAAAAAGGAGTAAAGAAAAGGAGTGTTCATCATGACTAAAAGAAAAAGTCTATCTTAAAGTCTATCAATCATAATCTCAAAGCTCCAAGAAAATAAAAACTAGGCATGGCAAGAGTGGCAGTACAGTTTCCCCACGGGACACTATGAGCCCGGTCGTATGCTTATCTAGAGTGGACAAAGGTTCGATGACGGACATAAATCCCCGGCGCAACAGACCGAGTCTCTGAATGGGTTGTCAAGAAAGGGACTCAAGATCTAAAAACTTCTATATCTGGCCTAAGCTTACCCCCGTATTCTTTCTTTCCTTTTAAGACTAAGACAAGTACCCTGGGTATAGCCTTGGTAGAGACACCGTCATGCAAGTTGGGCCCTGGCCAGGGGCTGTCACCTCCATTGCACGCCAACCGCGGGAACTCTTATTGATATGAGAAGGACCCACGTTGCTAGGGGAGGCACTGTTTTCAAAATCCAAAAAAATCATATATGTCAAAATCTAAAAAAATCACATATTTCAAAATCCAAAAAATCACATATGTCAAAATCCAAAAAAATCACATATTTCAAAATCCCAAAAAATCATATATGTCAAAATCCAAAAAATCACATGTTTTCAAAATCTGAAAAAATTATATATTCCAAAATCCAAAACACCAGATATTTTCAAAAAAATTGACAAAAATCCAAATGTTTTCAAAATCCAAAAAAATGCCATCATATGCACCGCATGCATTGCATTGTTTCCATTTCATATTCACCTAGTTAATAAGGCTCCACCCCTTGACCAAGTATCAAGAAGGGTCAAATTTTAACTTGCTTTAGGCAAGGGGTTGTGTCTAAGAACGGATCTAACTTGTTTCTTGTCTAAGTATGTGCAGGATGCAGGTTCAAGCCCAAGATTGCAAAATTCCAGGCTCAAGTCTGTAACGCACCAGCGTCAGACCGTCATAGATTTGTAACGGTCACCATGTTGACCGTCACAGCCTTCTGAACTTTGAAATCCGTTGCTCTTCAGCAACCTCTCTCTGACGCGTCCAAGGTAGACCGTCAAGTCACTCTGACGGCCTATCGATAGACCGTTACATACTCCCGAGGAATTCAGCCCTCTCAACTCGTTTACTCTAACGGCTGATTGTGAGACCGTCAGGCAGTTGTGACGGCCCTGTGTAGAACCGTTACACCTTCCAGGAATTCTACTTTCCAGAACATTCAAGCTAAGCCAAGCAACGACCTCGCTTCCATTCAACTAAGGCACTTCCCATATCATTAAATTGAACTCAATGAAACTCAATTGATAAACTTCAGCCTATCAATTACACCATTCATGAAGCAAGCTCAAACTACATTCAATTTTCTATCAGCAAGAGGGTGGATCTTGCGCAATTCTTTCACATAGCTACGGCGTCCCTCGTCATCTTCTTTCACTTCTTCTTGCCACGGGCGCACTTTGCTGATCTCCCACATGGTCAGTGCATTCCGGATCGCTCTTTCATTCTCCTCGGTCCCCATCTTCCTAGCTAGAAGGGGAGGGTTGTGTGATAGTGCAGGAACCTCGGTTCGGGGTTGCCCAATTTGAAGATAGCACCGGTGTGGGTTTTAGAGCACCATGGTAGTATTCCCCACTAGCTGAAGATCAAGGCCTAGTCGCCGTGGTACTCTAAGCAAGGTGTTCCGAAGGACTCTTGGACGCATCATGAACTTCTCTATTGGCAAAGTGTTGAGAAAGAGGCGCCATTCATCCTGTGTTTTCTTGTCCGCCGTCTTGCATTCAACCTGTGAAGAAAATCCAAAGGCACCTCCAATGAAGAACAGAGGATGGCTCCCAAAGATCCGGCTGGCCGAAGTTATGTTCTCCTTGGGTTGGAACTTGATTCTCACACCCATCCAACACTCGAGGAGTATCATAGAGCCAAATAAAGGTCCTCCTAAGCAAGCGGAGCTAAGTCCTTCATAAAGGTATGAAAGGATTGCTTGAGATATGGACAAACCCTGCCACAACCCGCTGATGATGCTAAGGTTTTGGATATCTAAGAGGTGGTCGATGGTAGTGAAAAGGAAGACTCTGCATAAGCAAACCGACACGGCTTTGGCAATGGCTTCGTATCTCTCCCACTTGTTCTTACAATGAGAGACTATCCATTGAGCCATGGGTATCAAGTGAATATGGTTTGGGCTGATCATGGTCCTCACGTCCTTTGGGTTGTGTATGAAATCGCTTAGGATCAAGGATGGGTCAATGGGTTCGACCGTATGGCACACTAGATCTTCATCCCCCACTTTAGTCTTAACAAGGGCTAGGTAGGTCTCTACCTCCTCCAATAGGACTGTAGCTTCAAAGAAAGGGAAAACGAAGGTATGTGTTTGTAGATGCCATAGTTCTATAAGGGCTGAAATGCTTGACCAATCTAAAGACAATTTCTGGAAGTTTTTGGCCAAAACTAGCAAAGGTTGGAGGTGCCATGCCCTAAGAAATGAAGTTACTTCTAAAGGGAGTTCTTTGACCATGGGAGCCACCCACTTTATGTTGGAGTAACACCTTGGACCAGGCAAAGGCTAGGAAGAAGAAGAAGGAAGAATCATGAGAAGCATAAAAGTGTAGCAAGTTTTGAACTTTTGAGGATAAATTGGAACTTACCACCCTTTGGGAACTTAAGCTCAGGTGCTTGGGGATTGATGTCAACCGTTGCAGCTCCCCATGCTCCTTCTTGGCTGCTTTAGGGACGCTGTAGACCCTCTCTTCCATGCTTATCACTTCGAAGCTTCTCTTCATGGTGTTCCTTGCCCTTTGATGGAGGTTTTCTGCCCTTGTAGCAGAGGATTAGTGAAAGCTACGATTTTTAGGGCTTTGTTCTATCTTTTAAAGGCTTGATTTTGATCAAAATTGGGTTAGAAGGCCTTATCCTAAGCCTAGGAGAGTTCTAGTATGGATTAAGGTATCCTTGCTTTGAGTTTGGGCTCTCACGGTAGAATCCGTCTCGGAGTACACTTTGTTCTCTGGCGGTCTATCGTACGACCGTCACATATCCCTGACGCTACATGACTGGGCCGTCACATTTTCTACTACACGAGTTTCAGTCAATCAGGCTCTGTCATGTCTGACAGTCTCATCTATGACCGTTACCTTCTCTGACACTTCTTCAGTGGACCGTCACATTTCCTACTACATATTTAGCCCAACATCGTTCTGTCAGATCTGACGGTTTCACCCTGGACCGTTACTTCTCTCTGATGCTCCTTTAGTGGACCGTCACATTTTCTGTTGCGTAGTTTTCAGTCCCCCTCTGTCGTCTCTGACGGCCTGTTCCTGATGCGTTACGTCAGTCTGACGCTCCCCCTCTAGACCATCACACATTCTGCTGCAAGTTTTTTGTTCTCTCCTTTTTCCTCTTGTTCGACCTGCCAGCCCTACACTTTGCCCCTGTCCATTCATTTACACTCCCGTCCACATCTATTTTCATCCATTCACACACATTCACATCCATTTCATACTCACATTCATTCATTCATCCACATAAAAAAACAAAACATAAAAAAAGATTTGCATGCATTTCATTTATCATTCACATGAGTCATGTACAAGTGTGGGTGTCAAAAGAAGAAAAGTAAGTACATCATTCAGCCGGTCTATCTCCCGGGTCCTCGCTATCACCAGCACCCTCTCGCCGCTTGGCTAGCGGCTCCATGGTACTGTGATCTCCCTCTCGTGGTCGTCTCCTATCCGCCTCCTCGTTCCTCCGTTGATCGGAAGAACTAGCCAGGTAGTTTCCTACCGAACCTGATGCGGGACGGGACCACAGACACGACAAGCTCGCGATCGTCCCTTAACGAGGGAAGCGTCGGATGTGCGCGGTTGAGAAACCGACAATGAGCTAGGGTGGTCGGCTCTCTTTTGCGCCCGGATCGGGTCACGGGACGGCTTCGCTCTCTCTCGCAGCAGTGATATTATAAATTGAAGGCGAGCTAGGTATCCCTACACATGCTCTCTAGCAGTGGCATATAAAGTATATAAAGAATTAAGCTAATGCCAAGTGTAAGGGTGAAGGCGATACCTCCACGCTCTCGGCGTGGCGAAGATGGCACCCGGCCGAAGCTCGTACTCCCGGGAACTTAGTACATTATGTTTACAGCAGTACAAATAAGCCCACTCCACGCAGGGAGGTAAAGGGAGACACAAGTGGGCCCGGGAGGACCAAGTTTGGGTTGACGGGCGGTTTCGGGCAATGCTTCGGCTTCACGCGTACTCGTGCTAGTGGGGGCCCACGTATTGACCGGAGGGGTCGTGTGGGGCCTGATGACTCCTCTGTTGTGGAGACACCTGGAAAGCGTTCCCCTGGGATGGCGAGCTGCTGGAACGACCGCCGGACGCCGGGCGGCCCTCGGACGACGCTCGCTGGGAACTCGGCCACGAACCTGAAAGTTCTGTTTGCAGGCGCGCGACTCGGAGAAAACTGCTGCTGCGATCAGCCCCGTCGTCGGAATGCGACGAGATTAGCTCCGTTGGAAAGCTGACTCAGAATACTTCGATGTAAGGGTCTTCAAAAAAAATAATCAGATCTGTATTTTTGATCATGTATTTTACAAGCTTGCTGGAATCTGGCCAGAACTGCAGGGGCAGGTTCTGACTTCTCTGAAGATCGACATTGACCGGGGAGAAGACCTCCGAATATAGAAATAATCTCTTCATCAAAGTTGAATATCTCTGAGAGAGGAATCCGGGACTATTTTTGGTTTTCTGATTGGAGACGAAATGGATTTTCTGGGATTTGTTTACTAGACCTGGGTCGAATCTGGGAAACTGTGGGCAGACTGTTCTTGGGAACTTGGACGGTTTTTGTAAAATACTTGGAGAGTGAACCAAAAATTAATAAAATTCCTGGTGGTAAAGGGATGTGGACAGAGATCCCAGTAAATTTGGGCGACCCAAAAAAAATCAAAAGCTGGTTCGACTGGGGTAAACTCAGAGCTGATGAACAGTAAACAGAACCAGGACAGATCTGGAACTTGAACTTGGACGAAAATCAAAAAAATAGCTAAAGGATGAGTTTTGACGTGATTTTTTTTTTGGGGATAAGGGTTCTAGAGGGGAACCAACCCTGAAATTTTGAGCTTCAGAAGACGAAGGGAGTGACAGAGGAATTCGGAGAAGAAGGGTCTGTCCTGGGTGGACAGAACACCGAAACCGTTGGCGACGACGCGTCGGCGGCGAGACGATGGCGGCGGCGATCACCGGAGTTGCTTCAGATGCTGGAGGGGATCAAGGGGGAAGGGATTACACTCTAGAAAGGGGGCTGGAGGTGGAGGAACCAGAGAGAAGGAGGGGGAGGGGCGCAAGATCCTATGGGGGCAAATGCCTATTTTTCCTTTCATTAATTCATTCAATATGAAAATACAAGTATATATATGCAAGGGGTCTAACCTATTCTAAGCCCTTGGATCAAGGGTTGATTGATGAAGGGTTGGGATGTGGTTTGACAACCACATTAAACCCCATTAAACAACAAGGTTCGCCCCCCCCTTTAAGAAGGCAATTAGCATTTGTCTTCTTTAATTAATTCTAGGTCCAAGTCCAAGGTTGGACCATGGACCAGCCACCTTGGACCCAGGAGTCCAGGTGGACCAATAAGGAGGAGGGAGGGGGCCCCTGCAGGGCCTACATGCACATTTGCAAAGAAACCCAATGGCCTTTTGCAAATAAACCCACTAGGACCTACTATTGTGTACCCATATATCACAAGGGCGTACATACAAATACAAAAGGACGTAGATGCAAACACAAAGTGAGCGGGCTGACGTTGATGTCCCCATCAATTCTCCCCGGGTGGGAGGAACTCGACCCCGTCGAGTAGGGGTATGGCTGCTCCGGTACTCCGGCGGATCTGTCACCGTGCCAAGTAACGTGGGTATGCTCCACTCCAAATGATCGGCACCTGCTCATTCCATATATACTCGATATGCGCACTGCTATGGCTGAAGGTGGTCACCCCGAAGGGGCACTCTCAAAAGGAAGGAAACAGCTCGAAGACTCACTAGGAATCACCGCTGAGTCCCTATAGGTGACTGATCCGGATATAGAAGTAAAACCGATCCCATACTCATCAAGTGAGTCGACTCGCTTCACACTCATAAGAGAACGACACGAGCTTGCATAAGACACATGCAGACTCACCATGCACTGACACATGAATGAAAATCACACAAACAATCGACTCAAAATCACCACACAAACAAACCACACAAAGAAAACACACCGACTCATACACGACTCTAGACTAAGGTGGTAGCAGCAAACCCACTAGGTGGCGACATCCTGGGCGGCCGAAGGGTCGCCCAGCTCTTCCCCCATGGCATAGTATTCATCGGCCAGTGCCTCATCGGCCTCGTAATCGACATGCTCAAGCTCGGGAGGTGCGGATCCTCCAACACCTAAGGCTAGGGTGGTGCGAGCGGGACACTCACTAGCAATGTGGCCGTACCCGTGACAGTGGAAACATTGTATTCGCGATCGACTACTCTCCCCGATAAGAGGGGCCTTACCCTTATCATCCCGCCGGGTAGGGGGTGTAGGCAACAATGGGGGAGATGTAGGTGCCTTGGACAAGAGTGGAGGGGGTGCCGGTGCCAGAGGACGGGCTATAGGAGTTGTGGAACGGGCAAAGGGTGCCGATGGTTGGGATGGAAATAGATCCCGGGGTGGAGGAGGGCGAGGCCGTGGAGCGAAGTGCTCCTGACGGGTGGGCTCCTGAGGTCGAGCCATGGGAGGCCGCTGATGCGGGCCTATGGAGTGACGGGGCTCGGCACTACGGAGAGGGGTGGGGCCCAACCGATGGCTAGACTCGAACTCTCCCTCAAATTGCTCCATCTCGAGAGCAACCTGGTATGCCTCTTCCAACGTCTTGGCATTGCGGCGGAAAAGCTCATACTGATAGTGTGGCCGCAAACCACGTCGAAAGCGGGACACGGGCATGGTACTCTCCTCCGTGACACCACATCGGAGAAAGTACTCATCAAACTCCGCGATGTATTCGGAGACGGACCGGTCTTCCTGGCTAAGACTTTGCCATCTATCGATGAGTCGCTGGCGGTATGTGGGAGGAAGGTACTTTTGCCGAAGTTTATTCTTCATCTCGGCCCATGTGTCGATCGGGGGTTCTAGCCGCTGAAGTAGCAGGCTCTCCACATTCTTCCAATAGGTTTGTGCCTGCCCCATGAGTTTCATGGTGGCAAATCGGACTCTTCGACGCTCCGACATATCATACCATTCAAAATAACGGTCCATGCCAAACTCCCAATCTAGGTAGACTTTCGGATCCAAAGACCCGTAAAAAGCGGGAGGATCCGCTCGCACGGTCTTAAGGACCCGATCATCATCCTCATCTCGTTGTGGCTGAAAACCACGACGGCGTTGACCATACCCCTCGTAGGCATTGTCGGACCCATAGTCCTCGAGACCAAGGTCACGGTGTGATAGTTGGGGAACCCGAGGAGGGGCGGGTGGAGGAACCAGTGGTGGCTGGTTTTGGGCCGCGGGAGCCGCCTGGACTTGGGCCATGGGAGCGGGTTGGACTTGGGCCCCCGCGGGAGGAGGTGCGGGTGGACCTTGGGCTGCCCCAGGAGGGTCCCCGTGTGACATCCTATCTAACCGCCCAACGAGGTCTTGGACCGACCTATCGGAGTTCTCCATGCGTCCCTCCATGGCTCTAAGGCGACCATCCATATTCTCGGAGAAGGTCCGAAAGTTAGCATCGGATTGGTCCAACCTAGCCATAATGGCCATCATCGCCTCTTGTAGGGAGTGGAAGTCTCCCGAGGTATCCCGTGGGTTGGCCATAGGTGGGGGTGGGGGTGAGTACTGAGTACCCCGACGAGTGGGCATGCAAACACACCGACTAGAGGACACCGACTAAAGCAAAACACACTAATGCAAAATGATGCGCCTAGACTTAACCAAAACTCAGTACGCGGCGGAGATAATTGACCCGAAGGTCACTCGCACAAGTGTGCGGCCTTCCCGATAGGCGTAACCTAACAGTCGGACAACACCTTTTTATATACCGAGTAAAGGGATGTATGCGACCCAAAAACGACTCTTTTTGTTGTTTTAAAAATATGATGATCCTAAACACGACTTAGACCGACTAATGACTAGACGTAAATGACACTTTTTTTTTTGGCACCCTAGACTCAAACTCGCTCTGATACCAAATTGATGCGGGACGGGACCACAGACACGACAAGCTCGCGATCGTCCCTTAACGAGGGAAGCGTCGGATGTGCGCGGTTGAGAAACCGACAATGAGCTAGGGTGGTCGGCTCTCTTTTGCGCCCGGATCGGGTCACGGGACGGCTTCGCTCTCTCTCGCAGCAGTGATATTATAAATTGAAGGCGAGCTAGGTATCCCTACACATACTCTCTAGCAGTGGCATATAAAGTATATAAAGAATTAAGCTAATGCCAAGTGTAAGGGTGAAGGCGATACCTCCACGCTCTCGGCGTGGCGAAGATGGCACCCGGCCGAAGCTCGTACTCCCGGGAACTTAGTACATTATGTTTACAGCAGTACAAATAAGCCCACTCCACGCAGGGAGGTAAAGGGAGACACAAGTGGGCCCGGGAGGACCAAGTTTGGGTTGACGGGCGGTTTCGGGCAATGCTTCGGCTTCACGCGTACTCGTGCTAGTGGGGGCCCACGTATTGACCGGAGGGGTCGTGTGGGGCCTGATGACTCCTCTGTTGTGGAGACACCTGGAAAGCGTTCCCCTGGGATGGCGAGCTGCTGGAATGACCGCCGGACGCCGGGCGGCCCTCGGACGACGCTCGCTGGGAACTCGGCCACGAACCTGAAAGTTCTGTTTGCAGGCGCGCGACTCAGAGAAAACTGCTGCTGCGATCAGCCCCGTCGTCGGAATGCGACGAGATTAGCTCCGTTGGAAAGCTGACTCAGAATACTTCGATGTAGGGGTCTTCAAAAAAAATAATCAGATCTGTATTTCTGATCATGTATTTTACAAGCTTGCTGGAATCTGGCCAGAACTGCAGGGGCAGGTTCTGACTTCTCTGAAGATCGACGTTGACCGGGGAGAAGACCTCCGAATCTGGAAATAATCTCTTCAGCAAAGTTGAATATCTCTGAGAGAGGAATCCGGGACTATTTTTGGTTTTCTGATTGGAGACGAAATGGATTTTCTGGGATTTTTTTACTAGACCTGGGTCGGATCTGGGAAACTGTGGGTAGACTGTTCTTGGGAACTTGGACGGTTTTTGTAAAATACTTGGAGGGTGAACCAAAAATTAATAAAATTCCTGGTGGTAAAGGGATGTGGACAGAGATCCCAGTAAATTTGGGCGACCCAAAAAAAATCAAAATCTGGTTCGACTGGGGTAAACTCAGAGCTGATGAACAGTAAACAGAACCAGGACAGATCTGGAACTTGAACTTGGACGAAAATCAAAAAATAGCTAAAGGATGAGTTTTGACGTGATTTTTTTTGTGGGGATAAGGGTTCTAGAGGGGAACCAACCCTGAAATTTTGAGCTTCAGAAGACGAAGGGAGTGACAGGAGGAATTCGGAGAAGAAGGGTCTGTCCTGGGTGGACAGAACACCGAAACCGTTGGCGACGACGCGTCGGCGGCGAGACGATGGCGGCGGCGATCACCGGAGTTGCTTCAGATGCTGGAGGGGATCAAGGGGGAAGGGATTACACTCTAGAAAGGGGGCTGGAGGTGGAGGAACCAGAGAGAAGGAGGGGGAGGGGCGCAAGATCCTATGGGGGCAAATGCCTATTTTTCCTTTCATTAATTCATTCAATATGAAAATACAAGTATATATATGCAAGGGGTCTAACCTATTCTAAGCCCTTGGATCAAGGGTTGATTGATGAAGGGTTGGGATGTGGTTTGACAACCACATTAAACCCCATTAAACAACAAGGTTCGCCCCCCCCTTTAAGAAGGCAATTAGCATTTGTCTTCTTTAATTAATTCTAGGTCCAAGTCCAAGGTTGGACCATGGACCAGCCACCTTGGACCCAGGAGTCCAGGTGGACCAATAAGGAGGAGGGAGGGGGCCCCTGCAGGGCCTACATGCACATTTGCAAAGAAACCCAATGGCCTTTTGCAAATAAACCCACTAGGACCTACTATTGTGTACCCATATATCACAAGGGCGTACATACAAATACAAAAGGACGTAGATGCAAACACAAAGTGAGCGGGCTGACGTTGATGTCCCCATCAGAACCGCTCGGCATTCCGCTCCGTGTGCTTCCCGCTGCAGCACTCCGGGATCCACTCAGTGCAGGCCCTCAGCTGATCGTCCGGACTGTCCGCTCTACGGCCCATAGCTCGATCTTCAAGTCGTGAATCTGAAGCTGTGTCGCTCGAGCCTCACCCCGGTATCTCTCAAGATCCACTGTCTGGGTAGCTGTTCATTCTAATTCCCCTCTCAGTCGGGCTACCTCCGCCCACAGGTGCTCCGTCTCCGCACGGGTCCGCTCAGTCTCCGCCCGAGCTCGCTCCACCTCGGCCACGGCCACGGTCAGCTCTCTCGCCTGCATTTTTGCATGATTAGCTCATTTTAACATTTAGGCATTTAGTGTTAGGCATTTAGTGATTTAAGTCAAGAGTAGGCACTTAAGTTTAGTGTTTTACCCGCTCCACGAGGGTGGCCTCCGCCTCCTCGGCCCGAGCAACCGCTCGAGTGAACTCCGCATCTCGTTCAGCTCTGCCCCCGACAGGCTGTGACGATGAAGATGGAGCATCCGGTCTCGCTCTTTGGGCTCCCTCAGCCCACTGCATTTAGAAGTCAAAGTTAGTCATATTCGCATCATAACCATTTAAGTCTTAAGTGTAGAATCTCACCAGGAGCTCCAAAGCAGTCCAGTACTCATCCCGCTGTTGGATGGTGGCGTGAAGGAGTCCCTCGAGCTCGGCTATTCTCCCTTGAGGGTCTAGCTGCATTTAGAAAGCATGAGTTAGAAGCATATAGCTTTAGAATAGACATAGTTTAAGTTTAGAATATCATACAAGTCATCGGGTGCCTCTGAACACCTGGTCCCCATACCGCTGCGAGTAAGCCTTGAGGTAAGCCTCATCATTTTCCGCCCGATCCTTCACCGCCCGGCCTCTCTTATTCCAGTCATGCACGTACTTGGCCTTTCGGGCGCACCAATCCACATTGCCACTAATACCCTTGGAAGACTTGCCCAGACGCTCATCATTTCTGCGTGGGAAGGTCACCTCTAGCTGATGGAGTCTCCGAGTCCTCAGGATCAGTCGGTAGTGCAAGGGCTCGATGACGTTGATGCAGTGCAGTCATACATCTCACCCGCTGTACGCCAGGGATGCCTTAACCCATGGCTGTCCCTCGTGGCCCTCGTCTCGGTATGGGGTCCATCTCACCTGAAAGTCATGTCAGTGCATTTAGAAGCATTTCAAGGCATCTAAAAGCATTTTTAAGGCATGTAGAAGCATTTTAAGTTCAGAGCTTACCGCCGTATGCGGGAATGAGTATAGATCATCCTAGATCGCCCGGGTCAGTCTACTGATCGACCCCGTGTCCCTCACTACTACCCATCACCTTGTGATCGGGGTCCGCTCAGGGTGTAGCTGTGTACCTCGCCCGATCCCCGGGAGATAGACGAAGCTCTAGATCTGCATTTTTGAGTCGAGTGTCAATATATCAGTTGCATTCATGAATTTCATTTGCATAATCATATAAGAAGGCATTTAGAGTTCAGCATTTACCTGTAGGAAGGGCGAGAAGCCACCCAGCATCGTCCGTCGGTCCGTGGTGCTGAGCGACTCGAAGAGGAAGGCGAGCGCTGCCACCCCCCATGCGTACTTCCCCACTCTGCCCAGATCCTCCAGCAGTGGCAGCAGTCTGCAGCTGATCACATCAGCTCGGGTCGGAAAGAGCAGTTTCCTGAACAACAGCATCAGGAATCGTCTCAGGACCCGGTCTCCTTCCTGTCTAGCCTCCGCCGCCACTCGTGGGCGTACTTGCTCAATCACCCTATCTAGATGCTGCTCGGGTAGCTCCCCAACTGCTATCGTTGTTCCTCTTAATCCCAGGCTATCCTGCAGTCTCGATCTCGAAAGCTGGGACGATGTCTGCCCCGGCCTGATCAAGTCCAGCCCTAGCAGCTCCTGGGCTAGCTCTCTGTAATCACCGTATGTCCACATAGTCACCGCTGCTCCGTGCACTCTCAATCCGGCGATCCTGGCCATATCTTCCAGTGTTGGGATCATGTGACCCCAGGGGAAGATGAAAGCTCGACTGATCGAACATCATCTCTCATGGAGCGCGTACAAGAGAGGCATGTCCATCCGTGTCACCTCGATGCTCAGCACCTCGGCGAAGCCCATGGCAGCCAATCTCTCTCTCTGGAACTCGGGCAATGCCTGGTACACTGCCCGGATCTGTAGCCAAGAGATCCTCGTTCTTCTTTTCCCCTGCACATGTAGAGCATAAGTCAGTCATTTGCATCATATATTCATTGCATTGTGTTAATATAATGAAAAACAAAAAGAAATTGAATAATTGAAAACCCCTAAAAATTTATCTCTACCTCTGGTTACCCTGACGGCCCTATGGTATTGCGTCACAGTACTCTAATGCACCAGGGGTGGTGCGTCAGAGCTGTGACGGTCGCTGCAACGACCGTCACGTTCCCTGCAAAGGGGCGTTCTCCCCTTCGTTTTCCTTGGCTTTCCAAAATGGCCATATGGCCTACAATCATTCCTAAAGGGTCCCCAGACCCGTTTTCTACCCTCCAAACATACATGCATGCAACAAAAAAATTAAAAATTGAAGCTTTGGGGTGGGCGGCCTACCTTGGGGTCTTGGCCTCTCTTCTTCTTTTTCTCCTTTGCCGTGGCTTCCTCCTCACCTATGGCCTCCCCCATAGCTTCCTCGGCCTCCTCTACGGTCATGGGAGGAGCTTCCTCCTTTGGTTTGCTCGCCGGAAGGCTTGAAGCATCCTCTTGCTCAATCCGGTGTCGGAGGCGCCGGATGGCCATTCGTTTCTTCCCTTTCCCCCTCACCTTCGGTGACTGGGATGGCTCGTCGCCAGCCATCGTTCGTCGGACGGGGCTGGACGGTGGAGGTTTTTGGCACAGTTGTGGTTTTGGGCGTTTTTGGCGTTTGTGGTTGAATGAACGAATGACCGTTCGATTTTGTTTTTTTTTGAATGATCAAGAAATGTAACGGTCTATCGTAAGACCGTCACATATCTCTGACGCATCCTCTATGGACCGTTAGGCCATTTGAATGATGTCTTAAAGAATGTGAACCGCCATACTCTAACGGCCCAAGTCTGATCCGTCAGAGTGTTCTAACGCACCCTTCTCTGACCGTTACATGCTTCAAAGTATTTGATGAATGATGATACTATATTTATCAGAATTTTCATGATTGTATAAGTATCTTGCTTTGATGCTTATTGAATGGTCATGCCTTGTCTTATCAATGGAATTCATGCTTATGTTAATTTGGCTAACCTTCATTTCATGAGATCCCACAAGTCATCATGCTTTGCCGTTCGTCAGGCAGGTAAGTCAGGTATTGTATCTCGATTCCTTATCCCTTAATGCATTACTATATGTTATCTATGATATATTATCTTGAGAACCGGCTGGTCATTCATGTGTTCTGGGATTTGATGTTCCCCTTAAACAAAAATGATGATGATCTAAGTGCACATGTTTAATCGTTGGATAGACCGTTAGGTTGGAAAAGTTTGGGGATGATGGTTCTATCTTGCACGCCGTGGTTGCAGATGGTGTCCTGACCCTGGTTTCTCCGCTCTAGCAATACTATTCTTGAGTATCTTGTTATTTTATCTTTCTTTGCATTTGTTTTAATGATTTCTTTGTTTTAGCCTAGCATGCATCATGTGCATCTTTGAGCATTCATGAGCCTCATCTGTCCAAGTGTCTCAGTAATGGTGAATAGCTGTGTTCTTGATCTCGAATAAGGAGAGTCATTCCACTCTAAATTGGAAGGTTTCCTTCGATTTGCTCACTTGATTTGGGTTGCTGAAGATTCCTGTCTGGAGTTTAGTTAATTGTCTCTTCCCTTTCCGTTACTCTGGCGGCTAGCCGTGTTTTCCTTTCCTTAATTGTTAGTTCCTCCAGACATGCGTCTTTTGGTTGGCCGTTTCCTTGTGATTAGTTCGAAGCTTTCTGTAAAATTCCTATCGCTTGTTGGTTTAGAACGGGTGTCGTTTTCCTTAACGCCCGCTTTTTAGTCCACTCCACTTCATCTCCGCTTCATCTCCATGTTCCATTTCGCTTTCGTTTCACCTCCGCTTGCTCCCTTGCAAAGAGGACGTTAAAGAGGGGTATCTGTTGACACCCATTTTATGACCAATAAGTTGGGTCATCTCCTTGTTCACTCTATATGATGCTCCGAGTTGTTCACCTTTTGATCAATTTGAGGTCCATTTCTTGAGTCATGTCTTCTTGGTTGAGTTTGGTTCCTTGCCTTTTTTCTGTTGGACGAAGCTTAGCAAGCTTTCATTTTTTTTGGCACTCTATTGTCTCTAACGGTCCTTTGATGGGGCGTTACAGTATTCTAACGCATCT
The DNA here is from genome assembly GCA_022559845.1 of Amorphophallus konjac. Taxonomy (NCBI): domain Eukaryota; kingdom Viridiplantae; phylum Streptophyta; class Magnoliopsida; order Alismatales; family Araceae; genus Amorphophallus; species Amorphophallus konjac. Next base: position 32,576,806 of record CM040126.1, on the reverse strand, counting down.
ACCCTGGTGCGTTACATTCTTCCAGAGTCCTTAAGCTTAGGGCTTCTTTCCAAAGCTTATCTTTTGCCTGCCCGTTGAGTGTGACGGTCTATCGTGCGACCGTTACCTTGTTGTAACACGTCTACACTTGACCATTACATCCATCTATAGTCCAACGTTTGAAAACTTCCCTCGTTGATCTTATCTTCTTACGGGATAAGGGTGTGTGACGGTCTCTTCCTGGAGCGTTACATACCTATGGCGGTCTATCGAGCAGTTGTTACATCAAACAGAGAGTCCTGACAAGCCTGGCCTTTTCTCTACTACTCCGTGGCCGACTTAAGAGTTTGTTTCCTTGATTTCTCTTCCAAATCTGATCCTCAGAACCTTCTATTTGTTTCTATGGACTCTTGGGAGTATTATCTTCAAGAGTTTGCTGAGAAATATCCTACTTTCTAGCTGGATTATCCTCAACTCGAACCTAGACTTTGAGGGCCTATAAATAGAACCCTTGACTTCATGGCTTGAAGGGGGAGAAATCTGGAGTTTACGTAGAAGTGCTGCTGCATCCTGGATCTAGAACCAACCAAGGAGAGCTGCTTCCCCCGTCCATCTACTTCCAAAGTTTAGGGAGTATCGATTTCAAGGGTTTAATTCAGTCAAGCCATTGTTCTTAGTGCCTCTCCCTCTTCTAAGCAATCATAGCATTGTCCTCTCCATCTCCCATGTTCTTTCATCGGTTGCATTCATTTAAAACATCCTCCTATCTTTTAAAACGCCCAGAGGGGTTTAAAAAAAACCAATCTCCTGGGTATTTCCCTCTCTTTTTGCGTGTTCATAAGTTCTTTGGATTATTGATACTACTTTGTGAAAGGGCTAATCTGGGTTATTTTTCTTGTGTCTTCCACTCTTTTGCAGGTTTACAGATTCCTTAGCGTGAGGCCCAAGCTCTCTGGCCGGCTGGAAAGCTTGGAGATCAAAAGATTCCCAATCTTATTCTGCAGAAGCTCTGACGGTCTATCACAGGCGCGTTAGAGTGTTGTAGCGGTCTATCGTGAGACCGTCACAGTCCTGTGACGCACCATCCTTCGACCGTTACATCTGACGGAGCTGCAGTTTCCTGATTATTTTCTCTCTCCCGTGGGCAGGTGCATTATCCTCCTATTCCAAGGTATTTATCAGGTCTTTGGCTTATTTTTACCTTGGTGGTGATCACATCTTTCCTTAGTTTGGGCATTAGCTTTCTCTTTCGTCATATCTCTTCTTTACTTTTGCTTGTTCCACCTCTACGATGTGTTTTCCTTTATTCTTTATTCCACGCTCCGACGTGTGTTTTTCTTTCCTTGCTTAGTTTAGTTTTGATTGAGATAGCATGCCCATGCTAGAACTTGTTTTGGTTGCCAAGGTTCATGATTCGCATGTTCATAGGTTGATTGATTTCATTACTTGGCTCATTCTCTGCTCATAGTTGGCATCATAGCCCATCTTGCAAAAGAAGGGGCACATTAAAACCAATAGTGTTTTGCTTCATGATCCCTGCACTCTAAGGCTGAGACCTCTCTGCAGTGAAGAGTCGGCCTGTGTTGTCCTGATCTGTTAGAGGTGTTGACCTCACTGCCCTGAAGAGCAGACCCCAGCTCACTTCATAGTTGGATCCTGCTGAAGAAGTGTTGACCTACCCGCTGGGAGTGTCAACCTGTCTGAACTGGGCATCGGGTTTTAACGTTATTACATGTTTCATTCCTATCTATTCCACTGCGTTGTGTGCTTATGTGATTCATTTGCCTTATAGGAGTGATTTATGTGTTTAGGAGTCAAGATTTAAATAGGCCAAAGTTATTAATAGGAACTATTCAACCCCCCTTCTAGATCCGATTGCACTATGTGGGACCCATCAAAAAGCTGTCCTGGAATATTTTTAGGATACTCTGAAGTGTCTAGAGCATATAAGATTTTCAACATCTCTGAAAAAAAGATTGAAGAGTCTCCACATGTCATTTTTGATGAAACAAAATGTGCCACTAACCTTGAAGATAATGACACAGATTCTAAGCATAATGGAGAATTCCTAGGGGATAAACAAGAAGAGGAGATTCAGCCAAGTGAAGCACCAAATGCGCCAAACCAGGTAAGGCCAACTGAAGGAGGTGAGTCTTCAATAAATGTTAGATTTCTGAATGACCACCCTGTTCAAAACATTATAGGAAATTTGAATGAACCCCCTAGGACACAGTCCTATTTTAGAGATGTAAATAACCATGACTTAGTTGCATTGTTATCTCAAATTGAACCCAAATCTGTAGAGGAAGCCTTAAACGATGAATCTTGGGTTAATGCAATGAATGAAGAATTAGGATAGTTTGAAAGAAACAATGTATGAGAACTAGTTCCTAGACCTAAAAATGCAACTGTCATTGGAACAAAATGGGTCTTTAAAAATAAATTGAATGAAGATGGAATAGTTTGTAGGAATAAAGCTAGACTAGTAGCTAAAGGCTACTGTCAGGAGTTTAGAGTAGACTTTGAAGAATCATATGCTCCTGTTGCTAGGTTAGAAGCTATACGAATCCTGCTAGCTGTTGCATGTTCTAAAAACATGAAACTTCATCAAATGGATGTCAAAAGCGCATTTTTGAATGGTCTTATTAAAGAAGTGGTTTTTGTAGATCAACCACCTGGATTTCAACTATCTTCACATCCTAACAAACTTTTTAGGTTGAACAAAGCCCTGTATGGACTGAAACAGGCCCCTCGGGCTTGGTATGAAAGGTTGACAGAATTTCTGCTCAGCAAGGGATACATAAGAGGTAAGGTGGATCAGACCTTGTTTACAAAGGTACTAAATAAGAACCTCATCATAGTTCAGGTATATGTAGACGACATAGTTTTTGGTTCAACATGTACTGAACTGTGCAGAGAAATTGCTGAAATGATGTCAAAAGAATTTGAGATGAGCATGGTAGGTGAACTAAAATATTTCCTTGGATTGCAGGTGCAGCAATTGGAAGATGGGTGTTTCATCAGTCAGACCAAGTATTCAATGAAAATTCTCAAGAGATTTGGAATGGACAACTTGAAGCACATCTCAACTCCAATGGGTACCAACACTTCTCTAGATGTAGATGAATCAGGTCAAGAAATTGATTCAAAGGTATACCAAGGTATGATAGGATCTCTACTCTATTTGACTGCCTCGAGACCTGATATCCAATTCAGTGTAGGTATGTGTGCTAGATATCAATCTAGACCTACTGAATTGCATTTAGCTGCTTGTGGACATGCAAAATTGCACTATTGTATGTCCCAACTAGTCAAGTATCAACAACAACCTCAACTATAGAGATTGTGAAGAAGGGAAGGCCATCTGGACTTTTTGAATATACACACACCGCCGGGAAGCCGTCCCCGGAGTCACGACAGTGAAGAGAAATCAACCACCAAGGGCCCCCACGAACCATGGGCCTCGAAGAAAATTAAATGGGCCACAACTCGTGCTCATAACGGGTTTAGAATGCCCATTTAGCCCTTCAGCGGCATGCTCCCAATGGCCTTCAGCGGCACGCCCAATGGCCTTCAGCGGCACGCCCTAGGGCCTTCAGCGGCACACCCTCTGCCCTGTTCGACGGCACGCCCTTGAGCTGTTCAATGGCACACCCTCTGCCCTGCTCAGCGGCACGCCCTTCAGCAGCACAGCCCTTGAGCTCTTCAGCGGCACGCCCTGGCAGCCGTTCAACGGCACTCCCCTCAGGCCCTTCAGCGACACGCCAATGGCCTTCAACGGCACGCTCGCCGTGCCTCCCACCAGTACGCCCTTTTGGCCCTCCTGCGGCACACTTCTTGAGCCCGCCAGCGACATAGCGTGAAGGCATTTCAATGGCCGAACGATGTGACGCCCATGCCCTACTTATCCTTGGCGCGCAGTGGGCTGCCCGAGGTGTCGACCGGAGGTTGGGCCACGCAGGCTACTCCCCTGACATCCAGGACGGGAGAAGTCAAACCCCATCATGACCAGTCGCTTCCCACCTCCGACTGCCATGCTCGAGGGCTCCCGCTGCTGGGAGTATAAAACCACTCCCATTCCGGCGAAGAGAACACACAGAGAAGAGGCACACAGTGGGAAGAGACGAACAGACACAAAGCCACCTACGAGAAGAAGGAGAAGAGAGAAGAAAAGGAGAGGGCTCCGGCGTGGAGTCTTCCGACAACCACCAGGCAAAGAAAAGAGAGTAAGAGAGAGAGAGGGCTTGATGTAGTAGGGGAAGGTGGGGGAAAGAGCAGTGGACAATCATCCCTGCTTCGATCCCCAACACCTCCTCTTCTTTTGTTCTTTGCTTTCTCCCTCTCCGTTCTTTTGTTCTTTGGTCACGAACTTCCTCCTGTAAAGCCCAACGCCTTCACCCGTGTCTACCCCTTTGAACCTTCTCCCCTCCTACCGGGGGTCCCTATGGGTTTGATCGGTCTAACACCCCGCCCCATTAGCAGACCAACCCTTTTAGAGCATTGTTTGGCGCGCTTGCACTTTCCCCCAAAGGCACACCCCTCTGGCACCTTGGCCGACACACCCATAGTAGCCCCCAGTGGTACACTTTCCCTTGGTGCCCCAGCGGCACACCTGGTCTCACCCTAGCCCGATACCCCCTCAAACGCCCTGTGACCATTTTTCGCCGGCACGCCTTGGCGAACCCCCCCAGTACACCCTGTCCAGTCTCAGAGGTTTCTCATCCGTCGTCTCCTCAGAGTTTTCCGAGGTTTTGTTAAGGTCTTGCCGCTCTCGGGCGCCCACCTCCAACTGTCGGGTTCCGCCACTCCATGTGGGCGCGTTCCCTTTATCTCCCTTACGCTCGGGTCAAGGGGAGATGCTGCCGAATTTTCTTTAGAAATAATAACACATTGAAGAGACAAAAGGAAGCAACGAACAAACAGAATAATAACACATAAAAAGGCAAAAGGATGTAGCAAACAGATGGAACAACAACATATTAAAGGGCAAAGGAAAATAACGAACGAATGGAATGCTCGGTGATAAAACACTCCAACCGGAATAAGACACTGTGGGCGACGAGAAAAGAATCAGATTGAACAATGGTGTGGCGGATTGAATGCCCAACTTATTGAGAACAGGCTGTGAGGAAAGGGAGGAAAGACTTGTATAAAACTGCATAAAAACCAAAGAAAGGAAGAAAAGAAAAGCCTTAAAAGAAGTAAAGGAGGAGTGGGCCTTCATCGGCACACATGTTCCAGCCTTCGCCGGTACACCATATCAACCCTTCAGTGGCACGCCCTAACAGCCCTTCAACGACACACCTCTTTGGCCCTTAGCGGCACACTCTCTCTCTCACCGTCTCTCTCCCTCACCGTCTCTCTCTCTCTCCCTCACTGTCTCTCTCCATCTCTCACCCTCTCTCTCTCTCTCTCTCACCATCTCTCACCATCTCTCTCCCTCACCGTCTCACCGTCTCTCTCCCTCACCGTCTCTCTCTCTCTCACCATCTCTCACCGCCTCTCTCTCTCTCCATCTCTCACCGTCTCTCTCCATCTCTCACCCTCTCTCTCTCTCACCATCTCTCACCGTCTCTCTCCCTCACCATCTCACCGTCTCTCTCTCTCTCACCGTCTCAGCCCCTCACCCTCTCTCTCTCTCTCTCTCTCCCACCATCTCTCACCGTCTCTCTCTCTCCCTCACCGTTTCTCTCCATCTCTCTCCCTCACCGTCTCTCTCTCCCTCTCTCCCACCATCTCTCACCGTCTCTCTCCCTCTCTCTCCGTCTCTCTCCCTCACCGTCTCTCTCCCTCTCTCACCGTCTCTCCCTCTCTCTCCCTCACCATCTCTTTCCCTCTCGCGCTCCCACCGTCTCTTTCTCTCCCCCTCCGTCTCACCATCTCTCCTCCCACCATCTCTCTCATGCTCACCGTCTCTTTAGCCAATGTATAGACTTTGCATGAGGGATTGCACAAATGTAGATAGTAAAGTATGTACACTGGAAATGGATGTTCAGACATGCCGTGAACGAATGTATGGACTTAATGTGCTTGTGACAACAATATACAGACTTTGAGTAAGGATGTACCGACTTATCAACAGCCAATGTACAGACTTTGTATTGCAGCAACCAGCCAATGTACATACTTTGTGTGCATATAATCGGCCAATGTATAAACTTTGTGTTGCAGCAACCAGCCAACGTACAGACTTTGTGTGCATGCAACCGGTCAATATACAGACTTTGTGTTGCAGCAACCAGCCAACGTACAGACTTTGTGTGCATACAATCGGTCAATGTACAGACTTTGTGTTGCAGCAACCAGCCAACGTACAGACTTTGTGTTGCAGCAACCAGCCAACGTATAGACTTTGTGTATGCATGCAACCAGCCAATGTACAGACTTTGTGTTGCAGCAACCAGCCAATGTATAGACTTTGAGTTGCAGCAAATGGATGATGTACAGACTTTGCGTGTGTGCTAGTAGACGATGTATAGACTTTGAGTTTGTAGCAAATGAGGAATGCACCGGCTATGCATGGCAAGCTATGCAACCAATGTACGGACTTGTGTGTTTGCTAAACCAGTTAACGTAGGTAAAGATAGGAATGTATAGACTTTGAATGCATGGAGCACACAGGCTGCACAGACTTGGTCCGAGAATGTATAGACTTTGAGCGGATGGATGTACAGACTTTGTGTTACAGCAACCAGCCAATGTATAGACTTTGTGTTGCAGCAACCAGCCAGTGTATAGACTTTGAGTCGCAGCAAATGGATAGTGCATAGACTATGCGCGTCTGCTAGCAGACATTGTATAGACTTCGTGTTAGCCCGGCACGCCCGCCAACTCCTTCGCCGGCACACTCTCCTTGGTGCCTTCTCCGGCGCACCCTCTTCCCCCTTCACCGGTACGCCTTGGGACGCCCTCATTGGCACACTCTCCACACCCCTCGCCGGTACACCCTCCAGCGGCCCTCTCTCTCTCCGGGAAATATACACATATAACATATAATGATAATGATATTGGTGATAATAATAATAATAATAAATAAATTAATGAAAATTGTGATAAATAGAGAAATCCGAATATATATAGGAAACAAACAAAAATGTGGAATAGTGATAATAAAAAAAATAGTAATAATAATAAACAAAAAGGGGGGGAAGAAATCATTTGGAACAAATGCATAAAGAAGAAATGAACAGCAAGAGGAAAGAGAGGAACATATAATTAAAATCTCAGATAAAACAAAAATGCTAGGATCCACATTGCAGCCCCATCTCTCCCTGTGACCCGACACAGAAGGAACAATGATGCTGCCCTCGCAGGTCGGGCCTGAGCCTGGGGAATTGTCCCGACATGGCCAGGCCCCGACCTTGCTTTAGCGCCGACATTCCAAACAAGCCAGATTCGTTTCTCGCCACGGATCCCTTCCGAGCTGTTATTAAAATTGCCGTGCATTCGGCGGACATTGGAACGGGTTCACCTCGGTTTCTGTCGCGTTTCTATCACAGACTCGTGTCCGAATATGAAAAGGTCCACGAGTGATCGATATGACCCGTGGCCCGGAACCCGATGTGGATCCTGATGCGATTTATTCCTACTTCTATCTTGCGCAGTTAGTATTAGTCCTTTTGGCCGTAGGGCCCCTAATTTTGGCAACTAATCAAGGGTGTTCCCTCGTATGGGGGATGTAAAGGACGTCGTGACCTTTACGGCACGACGGGATCTGGTCTCGACATGAACCACACAATCGTCTGACGAAGTCAGGTCGAGCGCACTATGGGCTCTTCGGAACCTGAATAAATTGTCACTTTGTGACTGGCATGCCCACGCACTTAATAAACCAACAAACGAACAAAATAATTGCCAAATAAAAAGTTCATCCACAAGTCTGGCACGCCCGGTGGGACCAATCCACCCTTCATCTTTTTGCCGGAATTAGCGGCCCTGCGGCCCCCATCTTGTAATACTAATTGCGCTATCCTTGCCAATGAAGGAAAATCGCATCATGGTGCCGACAATGACAGTCACTTGCAGCCCTCAGGTCGTCGGGAACCATGTTCGGGGTGGCTACCTGGCGGTCCCCCTCAACTTCAGGAGTTTCCCTCCCACCGTGGGCTTCCCCAACTTCTTGGGGGTGGCCTTTGTCAACATCCTCGACATGAAAGCACCTGACGAGCCCCAGACCAACGCTCCCGCTCCGGGGGCCACTGAAGCTGTTATCGGCCAAGTTGTGGCCATGAACAATAACGGCATCCCGACAACAACGCTGAGCTGCAATGTGCACCAAACCACCGGCCCGTCCCACCAAGGGTCGGCATCTCACAGGAGGAGGCTCCGGAGGAACAACACTGGCACCGTCTTAGGGCGCCGCATATCTAGCTCCGGGAAATCCATGGCCGTCGGTACCATCCGAGTCCACTTGGACGGGCGAAGGTCCCAGGTGATACCAGACCGCGTTGTCCCGACTATCCTAGTCCGTAACTCTTTTCAAGGACTATAGAAGCTAAAAGAGAAGGTGACACTCGCAGCCCCGGCCGCAGCACCGAAGAATGCGCCGGCTCATAGGCCGGCAAAACTGAAACAAGTTTGGGTTCCTAAGGAGGCCCAGCCCACTGCACCCGCCCAGGCGGGATCTAGCACTTTCCGCCCGAGGAGGGCCCGAGGAGATGAAAGGGTCGAACTGACGACCCCAACCCGCCAACCAGCACCTGTCATGCCAATGCTGTCCGAGAATGCCCACCGCCGTCGCCGTGGGAGCCGACACAATGTTTCCCGCCCGGCACTCAGGGCCTACTCCCCTCCTGCCACTGCCATCGGCACGCAACCACAGGCTGCTCTCCCCGACCAGGAGTGGGAAGGGATCGAGCAAGCCATGAGAAACTACCTCCGGGGCCTAGGTAGCACTCCCTCGGGTCACCAGAGACTGCTAGGGGCAGTAGCCTCCGCTTTCCAGAAGGAAGAAGCCCGACCTGCACCTAGTGCAGAGTCGAGGAATCTGTCGGAGGAGCCGCGCCAGTCCCCTTCTCGGGAGGAAGCGACGTCCCGACGATCAGTCTTCGACAGGTTGGTGTTCCCAGGGAGATCATCCAGGAGGGCGACGAAGAGAAACAGGAGCTGGAGGATTTTCACCTGCAATATGGCATGAGTTCTCGGTCGGTATGGGGCCTTACCTACCGACCCTGAAGAAATGGCCAGACTCACCGCCAGGCCGGGGCCTCTCACTAGAAGGGGAAGAGCGACAGGCGAAGCGTCACAGGCAGGCGCCGAAGAAACTTTCCACGAGGAATCACCTGCGGCCCTCACGGCCAATGTGGTCACCACCGGCGACACGAGCGGCGGACCCTCTACATCATCCGAGGACGCCCTGGCCGAAGAGACAGGGGGCATGCCCAATCTCCCCACAACTGATCCGGCAATGCTGCTCATGATACAACGATTCCAACAAGAAATTGAGTCATTAAAGAAGCAACTAAATGAGCGGAACACACAACCCTCGATGTCCGGATAGACTGAGGTCCTACTTGGAGCGTCCGAGGGCAACGGGCAATCTTCAGGAGTAACTCTGCAGCCTGCAACATTCCCAGCGACTCTCGGCTCCCCCCGGGGCACGACCCCGCAGCAAACACATCACACAGCACAGGTCATGCCGCAGATCCCGCCTTCCCAAGGGTCCCCCATGGCTTCCTAGGCGACCGTGCTGGCCACCCTGAGCACGCAGCCTGCCCATTTCTATCCAAGCCCGGTCGACCCAGCAGTAGTTAGTCGGTTGATGCTTAAACAAATGATAGACATGAAATTGGCAGAGAGAGGCGATGGGGATTAGACGCCATTCGACATCTACTGGGTGCCCTACCCGGCTCACTATGCCGCAAAGAAGCTGCCGGTTGGCGTCACCAAGCCACCGAAGTTCGAAAAGTTCAATGAGGAAGGGTCTCCCAGGGAGCACATTGCCTATTATGTGAATGTCATGGGGGACCTGGCTGTTGATGAGGCTTACCTCCTGAAGTTTTTTGGCTCGACACTTACCGGGCTTGCCTTTGAGTGGTATTCCAGCTTGCCACCCGGGTCTGTTGCTGACTGGCCCGACATGCAGAAAAAGTTCAAAGAAAGATTCTACGTTGCTGAACGGGAAGTCACTGTGGTAGAACTCTACGCCACAAGGCAGAAGAATGATGAGTCGGCTCTCGATTACATTAAAAGATGGAGGAACCTCAACATGAGGTGCAGGCGTCCCCCGCACCAGGAGGATGCGATGCAGATCTGCAAGCAGAACCTGAAGAAAGAAATCCTGGAAAGGATAATTGGCACCAAAGTCAAGACATTTGATCGCTTGAATAATGTGGTAGCCGAGATCGAGGCGTTTCTTGCCCGATATTCTTCCACCCCGGCCGCATCAAGCCAGAGAGCTAGACAGGCCGAGAAGAAACTAGTTCCCCTAGAAGTACACGCACTGGACTTCCAGACCTTTGAGAAACAAAAAGAAAATGCTAAAGGGGCTGCCAACCTCCCCCCGTCCAGAACTATAGAACGGCGGGAGGGCCCCTCACTGAGGGAGAAAATGAGAAACAAGCTATATTCCTTCTCCCGAGACAAGTCCAAGCTCCTGTTTGAGTGGGCAACCAGTTACAATAAAATCACACTGCCAGAGCCGAAGAGGCCCGGTGACTTGAAGAAGAAAGACGACCCGCGCTTCTTCCTGTACCACCGGATGCTCGGGCATACCATTGAGGACTGCTATGTCTTCAAGGACGTTATTGAGTCCTTAATCAAGAACGGGGAGCTGGACATGGGGGAGCATAAGGTAGACCCCCCGCAACCGCATGAGCTGCCCAACATAACCTCCACCGTCAGTATGGTCTCGTTATACTAGGAGCTACCTGAGGAGTGGGCGGAGGCCAGTACCCGCGCCACTTATGAAACTTTTATCATGCCCCCGGCTCAAGACCAAGGGGGTTGGCAGACTGTACCCAGCAAGAATAGAAGAGCATGTATCCCTCGACCCACCCCAGGAGTTCATCTGAGGGATGTGACACCCCTGCCTGCACCACCCCCGGTGAACCCAATCTGGCACGACACGGCCCCGCGGCTGGTCGTGAGGCGGCCCACTCACAACAAAAAGAGTTGCGTCCTGCTGCGGATGCATGAGAAGACCAGCCCGGCGGTTGAAAGACTCCAGGCTATTATTGATGGGCTTGAAGATTATGAACAGCCCGAAATCCAGCCCGTGGAGCTGAAGGAGTACGTCCCCTGGGAGGAGTTCGAATTTCTCGAACTGGCTCTAGGAACAGAAGCTGAAGCGGAGAAGCAGCCTCCCCCGTGGGATGAACTTCCCCAAGAGCAGCCACTGGCAGCAGCAGGAAAGAAGAAGAATAAGAGAAGACCCAGGAGCAAGAAGAAAAAGGAGGCCGTCGTCGCCTGCAACACCCTCTCGGCGCTATTCGACACTGAACTCTCCATGTAAGAAAAAGAAGAAGAGTTACCCCATGAACCGACGGAGGTGAGCCAGGCTGAAGTGTCCACTTCCCAACACACCACCAGGTCGGGAAGGAAGTGGGGGCACCCTCCTCAGGATAACCTCAACATCATGCGCAGGGGAGAACAGTCATACCAGGTCCCCGACCCCGAGGTCTGAAGCATCGAGATCCCTCCTCCGTCGGGTCTCTATCCCGGAGGGGCCAGGAGCCGAGGCACCCCTTCATTCGATGGATTCCTGTTAGCCCGAGCAGGGGGGCAGGCACGCTCCCAAGGGTCTCCTTCGACCCGAGAAGCAAGCAATCCCCGAGCTCCACCGGTGGTGACTCCTCCTCAGCCAGAAGATGAATTTAACGGCATCCCAAACCTTGCCGAATTCATGCAAGAAACGGAGGAAGCCCAGTAGGCCCTACAGGCTCAACAAGCTGTCATAGAACCCACAAAGGAGGCATCCCCTGAGCTGACACCCCACCTCCAGGGTGGGGGCAGGCGCGGCAAGGCCGAAGAAATGAAGTTACTCAAGGTGCGGGCTGCCGATCGAATAGTCAGACACCTCAAGAAGATCTCGGCCCGGTTCACCGTATGGGAGATGCTATCTTTAGATGAAGAAACACGGTAGGCCATCATTGCCGCACTCCAGACGCCAGCACACCTTGAAGCTTGTCTGGCAGAAATATCACCTGAAGTGACTGTGGCTTTCACAGAGGATGACATGCTCTTGCCCACCTGCAGTCATAACAGACCCCTCTATATGAAAGGGCAACTTAATGTCCAGCCTATCAACAGGGTACTGATTGACCCAGGGGCGGCAGTGAATATACTCCCCTACCGGGTGCACCAAAAGCACTACTTTGACGTGCACCTGATTGAGGTCAAGAATGTCAAGATTGCTGGTTTTAACCAAAAATGTGAGATGCCCATGGGGGTCGTAGAATTCAACTTGACCTTTGATGATTTCACCACCAAGGTCCAGTTCCACGTCATCAACTCCAACACCTCCTATAAGGCGCTGCTTGGCCGGCCCTGGTTACACCAGAACATAGTGGTGTCCTCCACCCTGCACCAATGTATCAAGTACCGTTGCGAGGGGAAGGAAGTCAGAATCTTCGCCGACCGCCACCCGTTCGAGGTGTTCGAGTGCCATTTGTCAGATGCCAATCTGTACTTAGATAAGGCGAAGCAAGCTCCCCAGGCTGTCCAAGGCAGGGGAAAGAAGAAAGTGGAGTCGGGCGGTTGGTTTCCTCTGCCACCCCCGGGCTATATGACTCCCCCACATGTACCATTCATCGCACAAGAGGGGGGGGGTATTCAAGGCAGCTCCTCTTGCCATCTATCCTACACCGGGGATGCCCTGCCTCGAAGACCTGCTGGAGGATGTCAGGGTCCCGCCAGGAATCGTCAAATCCATTACAGAAGTTGACTGCCAAGTAGCCGAGCAGTTGAGAACTTTTGAGGTGCCTAACCCTGACGGGCCACCCACTATCTTTTACGTTGCCGGGGAAAAGCCAGTCAGGGAAGACGATGATTGCCGGTTCCCTGACGAGTTGCATGACCCGCACATCCCCATCACGGGACTTCCCCACATGACTGACCGGGCAGCCAGAGTGATCAGAAAGCAAAAGATCCCTCCCTATCAACCCTCCAGCCGGAAGAAAATATTTGAAAGGATGTGGAACCCACCAAACCTGGATCGGCGGCTGCTGCAAATCACCAAGCACGCCGGTCTGGGCTTTTCACTAGAAGATTATTACGAAACTGATGTTATATCGGTTTTGGCTTTGTCCGGTGATGACCCCGCGGAAGCTGCAGACTTGCGAGAAGCCCACCAAGATGTATATTTCACGCCTCCGACTGAGGAGGCGCAAGATGAAGAAGTGTTCCTTTGGAACCCTCTCCGCCGCCGCTGCATGGGGAAGACCTCCTCCTTTTCCGAGGGACTAACCTCGAAGGGTCACACCACCGAGGCGCCCTCACTCCGGCCTGTTGGCGAAGCAAGGAGCAGTAGCATGGGCCATGCTCCGGATTCTCCTTGATACGACCTCATGTACGCCTTGTACCATAGGCAGCAACGGGAGATCGAGATGTTAAAGGCACGGCTGGCTGAGTTGACCTCGCTAGTGACCGACCTGATCCAAGGCTCTCTCCGCCCGTGGGATGGCCAGATGTCTCGGCCCCGAGACGCCAGTCCTGATGCCTCCATCTGGTCGAGGAGGGAAACAAGAGATACAGCAAGCCCATTAACCGGGCGGCCAGCCAGGCGAGGCCTGACACTCCAAGAGAAGCTGCAGAAGCCTTATTCCTTCCCAAGAGAGAAGACTCGGGGTATCTTTGACTGGGCCCGCCATGACGGCAAGGTCTCCCTCCCAGGGTCCAAGAGGCCGCAGGACACCCGAAGAAGTGGGGACCCACTATTTTGTCCCTATCACCAGATACTGGGCCACGCCATCAAAGACTGCTATATCTTCAAAGACATTGCTCAAGACCTCATCGACAGGGATGAGCTCAGAATGGGAGACTATGTGGTAGCCCCGCCGCGCCCCCACGTGACAGACAGCCCCAGAAGAGGAGCCTATACAGTATCTATCCAATACCAGGCGCCTGAAGATGTGGCTGCCCCGGCCCATGCCGGAGTGGTCTATGATGAGTACACAGAAGACCCCGGAGTGGCCCTGTGCCTTGCTGCGCAAGCGGACCACAAGGACCCACCAGCTACGGCCCAGGAGGAATGCGCAGTGAACGCAGCCTCCGCGCCCAGTCACGAGGAACAAGAAGAGGGGGATGGCATCCTCGAGCCCGAGGATAATGAAGACCAAGACTTTGTCGATTTGTCGCCAGCCCCGCCGGAAATTGAAAATGGCGGCCAGGCCACCGTCGATGAATTGATTGAGATCAATCTCGGCACAGAAGGCAACCCCAGGCTGACCTTTTTGAGTGCTCTTATGCCCCCACAAGAGAGGGAACAATACACGAAGCTGCTGCAAGAATTCTGGGATTGCTTTGCCTGGAACTACAAAGAAATGCCAGGGCTCGGCCCCGAAGTAACTCAGCACATTTTGGCCATTGATCCCAAGGTGGAGCCAGTGAAGCAGCCTCCCTGGCGTATGAGGCCGGAATTGATCAGCCAGATCTGCAAGGAGGTTAACAAGCTCATAGACGTCGACTTCGTGGTGGAATACCAGTACACTACTTGGTTGGCCAACATCGTACCGGTGAAGAAGAAGAATGGAAAGATCAGGATTTGTGTGGATTTCCGTGACCTGAATAAAGCCTGCTCGAAAGATGACTTCTCGGTACCTATCACCAAGGTGATGATTGATGCAACCACTGGTCATGAGGCCCTGTCTTTTATGGATGGATCATCCGACTATAACCAAATTTGGATAGCCGACCACGACCGGATCCACACGGCCTTCAGATCGCCCAAGGGGATATTCCACTACAAGAGGATGCCCTTCGGCCTCAAGAATGCCGGTGCTACATATCAGCGGGCGATGACCAAGATCTTCGACGAGCTGCTATATAGCAAGGTCGAATCCTACATTGATGATCTAGTCGTCAAGACTAGGAAAAGAAATGAGCATCTGAGTGACCTTAGGGTCATCTTCCAAAGGCTCCGGCTGTACTGGCTGAAAATGAACCCCATGAAGTGTGCCTTCAGCGTGTCCAGCGAGAAGTTCCTCGACTTTATTGTCCGACACAGAGGGATCGAGATTGACCCCTTCAAGATAAAAGCCATTCATGAGCTACCCCCTCCGAAGAATCTGGGAGAACTGAGGTCCCTACAGGGCCGTTTAGCTTACATCCGCAGGTTCATCTCCAACCTGTCGGGGCATTGCCAACCATTTCACAGACTAATGATGAAGAATGCACCCTTCAGCTGGGGTCACGAATGCCAACACGCGTTCAACCAGCTAAAGGAGTACCTGAAGACCCCGCCAGTCCTGGGGGCACCTGTCAAAGGCAGACCGCTTATTCTCTATATAGCGGCCACCGAATATTCACTGGGGGCAATGCTCGCCCAGAATAATGATGAGGGAAAGGAGCAGGCTCTCTACTACCTCAGCCGGAGATTGGTGGGGGCAGAGGCCAAGTATACCCTGATCGAGAAAGTCTGCCTTGCCTTGGTCTTCGCAGTCAAGAAGCTGAGGCACTATATGCTGTCCCATGAAGTAAGTTTAATATCCAGAGCCGATCCCATCAAGCACATTCTCTCCCAGCCAGTCCCGAAGGGGCGCCTGGGCAAATGGGCCGTTCTGCTCATGGAGTTTGACATCACCTACGTGCCACAGAGGGCCGTTAAGAGACAAGCCATCGCGGACTTCTTCGCAGCACACCCAGTGCCCGAAGACTCTCCGTTGGCCACCGAGCTACCTGAAGATGAAACACTGGAGGTAGACCAAGTCCAACAAGCCATCTGGCAGTTGTATTTCGACGGGGCCTCGAGAATAGAAGTGACCACGTCCGGATGCACCAAGGTACGAGCCGGAGCCGGCATCGTCCTCAAATCTCCAGACAGAGAAGTGCTGCACACTTCCTGCTGCATTAGCAAGCCCTGCATAAATAATGAAGCAGAGTATGAAGCTCTGATCATTGACCTCCAGGTGGCCCTCTAAATGGAGATCAAAATGCTCCAAGTATTCGGCGACTCGCTGCTGGTCGTCAAGCAGGTCCAGGGGTAGTTCGATGTCCGGAAACCTGAGTTCCTCCCTTATCACACTAAGGCAAAGGGGCTCATAGAGCGGTTCTACCTCCTCGAGATAGGCCACGTCGCCAGAGGGGAGAACGCACAAGCCGATGCCCTGGCAAAATTGGCAAGCTCACTAGCAGTGCCGCCAGATGGATCTCTCAATATCCAAGTAATAAATCAACGCCAAGTGCCCAGCATGATAGAAGAAGAACCAGAAGAAGAAGAGCTAGAAGTCACTGCAGCAGAAGCCGTCGGCCTACCTGACTGGAGAGACCCCCTGATGTAGTGGTTCAAATACCGGCAACTACCCGAACGAAGAGAAGAGAAGATCAAGCTAACCAGAGCCAAGGACTCCTATGAGCTCTGAAACGGAGTATTATTTCGAATTGTGGCCGACGCCAAACAGAAGCTACTCCTTCGATGTCTCTCCATTGAAGAGGCATGGAGGGTCATGAAGAAAGTCCATGCCGGGACAGATGGTGCACACCAGGCGGGACCAAAAATGAAGATTGAAATAAAGAAGCTTGGCTACTACTGGCCGGTAATATTTGACGACTACTGCAAATACGCTAAGTCGTGTTAGAAGTGTCAGGAGCATGCCACCATACCCAGAAGGCCGCCCGTGCAGCTGCATCCAACCGTGCCCAGTTGGCCGTTTGCCCAGTGGGGAACAGACGTCGTGGGTCCTTTACCCGCGTCATCCGCCGGTTGCAAATACATTCTGGCGGCAACCGACTACTTTTCCCATTTGGCAGAGCCTGTCGCCTTAAGGGAGGTCACCGGAGAGATCGTGGCCAGGTTTGTCCGCCGTAACATCATATTCAGGTTTGGCGTGCCCGACCGGATTGTGTCAGACAACGGCAGCCACTTCCGCAACCAGAAGGTCTATCGGCTGGCAAAAAAATACAAAATTGATTGGAGGACATCGACTCCTTACAATCCACAGGCTAATGGGCTGGCTGAAGCTTTTAATAAGACACTATGTGTCACACCCCGAACCGATAGCAGCGGGAAGCGATGCTCGGAACGTGGCAGTTAACAGTCATGATAACAAGAGCGGAAGATAAACAACCACAATTAAAAAAAAAACATGGAGGCCATACACACATATTGAAAAATACGAGCTCTTATTAATATTCAAAAGTATAATTTTGACCCACTCTTACAATATTAGATTCAAATTAAAGGAGGAAATAACAAAAAGAAATAATCAGACTCACGACACTAGCTAGACTTAAGAAGATAAAAAGACAGACTCCAAACTCTAGGTTCCAGGTTCGCTCGATCACACTGATCCGATCCCAATTGCAACGTACCGTATACCGCGTTACCTGAAAAGGATTGGAAGTAGGGGTGAGCAAGAAGCTCAGTAGGAATTATACTCTATCATCAGGCATAGTTTACGTGATTAACAAGTTAATTACAGTTTTCATATGCCATGCTAATAAAAGAATAAATGACGATAACGATATGATGAAACAACGTGATAAAATATCTTGCAAGGTCAAGAAATATATGATGCCAAGAATTAACAAGATAACAAGTATAAGAATTTACAACAGGAGATAGTAATAAAGAATTGGCCAACAAGCAAGTATTTTAAACATCATTCAAGCACGATCAAGTAACAAGTAACAAGAGATTTTATGTCATAGACGTTACACAAGTCATGCATTTCGGTGCAATGCCTCACCATGTCATTATAACATCCCATGGGCTCACTAATTTTTCGGGCGCTCTCCCCAGGACCAGACCGGGCCCCTACGATGTGTTGGCATTGATTTATTGGATCCAAGATCCCACGATTGTCTAGACATTCAGTCAAGTTTAATGGCCAATTTAATCAGAGGAATTACTGCCAGAAGTTCAAGATTTAAAGGACTAACCTTGTCCTTGGATTCAAGAGCACATAAACACAATGAAACTCATCTCCGAGAGATGTGCGGTCATACAGAAGCCGCGCAAGGTATGTACGGCTAACACAGGGCCGTGCATACAGAAACTGGGCTGAAACTCAGCCAGCGAGGTCAAGAAAGAACGGCTGGCAGTGGGCCGCTCTAAGGTATGAACGGTGCATTATGGGCCGCTTATGTCCAGAAGACATTGAGACCCATGAACAAGATATACGGTCCATATTGGGCCGTATTAGAGATAGGCGGTCATAATCGGGCCGCCGAAGAGGATATGCGGTTAACGACTAGCCGCGCATGCCTCTCGTCGTCCGATTCGATCCAAGCCTTAAACCAGCGGTTTAAACACATAAAACAATGTTTTGGTAGTTTATTAGGTTCATAACAGGGATATAACAAGGTTCCAAGATGATGGTAAAACCGCCGGATAGAGTTTTCGGGGGTAAAACCAAGACTAGCACACTAATCGGCTAATGACTTGTTAGAAGTCGGTAAGTTGGTCACGTTGTTTACTGTAGTATAGCAGCTAACCAGCAAGCTAAAGATCATATTAATCCTAATTCCATGTCAAATTATCAAGGATTAAGTTTTACATTAAGTCAAATGCCAAAAAGAATGATTCAAGATGATAAGCTAATGAACAAGATCGCGTAGGATGAACAACATGCAATTAACAGAAAATTTAGTTGCATAATTAACCACTAATTATGTGGGTTTCTAATTTATTAATTACCATTTATGATATGAAAATGAATCAATTAGAACATGTATTAAGTCATTTACATCATAGATGAATGGTTGGTAACAGACCTTATATCTACTGGGCTTAACAGGGGCTGAACGGGGTGCTGCTGGAACCCTGGGAGTTGGGTGGCTCTCACTAGGCCGTCCAAGGGTTGGGCGGCTCTGTCTGGGCCGCCCAAGGGTGTTGGGCGATTATGGGATGACCGCCCATCCCCTGGGATGTGTGGTTGCTCTGGAACCGTCCAAGTTATGTGGTCCGTTCTGGACCTTATATATAGATATGTGGTCAGTTTAGGACCGTTCATCCTGGGATGTGTGGTTCCTGATAAGTCGTTTATCTAAGGTTATACCAGAGTCAAAATTGGTCAAAGTCTGGGCTTGAGTTGTGCGGTCTATCGTAAGACCGTCCATCTCTGGGTCGTCTCCGATCATCCCTACCACGTCCGATGAACGCCGGGAAGTTGGGGGTTTGCTAGGGTTGAACCAAAATGCTAATAACTCATGGAAACGGACTCCAAATAAGGGGCTTTTGGTACTGTTGGAAATCTAATGAAAAATTCTACCTAACAGTAGGGTCAATTTCATAATATTTTTCTGAAATCACGATTTATCAAAGCAAGAACACGGGAAACCCTAATTTTGACATGTTGTTACTAAAACGTAAAATTCTCTCAATATATACAACGAAATTTAGGGCTTCTTATATCAAAAGAAAGCTACTTCGATGCTCATTCCAACCATATATGATATGGTATATGGGGGTCAGGATTAGTAACTCGAAATTAGATTTTAACTTGGAAGAACATATCAAAAACTAGGTCTAGACATGCTGTTACTCCGAAAAGAAATTCTCTAAACATGCTTCATAGAATTTAGGGCTTTTATAATCAATGGAAAGAGCACGAAAAACTCTACAAGATGCATGGATCAATTGAAGATTCACAGCCTGAAATCGCTACTGAAATCAAAGGGGAACTGGTTCTGCCCTAATTCTGACATGCTTCTACTAAACCATTAAATTCAAACAGAATACCTAATAGAATTTAGGGCTTCATATACCAAAAGAAAGAGGACTAAATGCTGAACATTTTGATATATTATTTGCAATTTGAGCCCGAGAGAACCTACCTCAATCGGAGAAGAAAGGAAGAAGAAAGGACGCCGACACGTCACCACTAAACTCCCGAGATCTCTCTAGATATGAAACCTCTGCGAACACCACAGCTACCAAAAGAAAATAGACATGTAGAGCTTTCTATCTATAGCTCACACATATTTTGGAGACTTTGGAGCTGGGAGAAATCGACCACGCAAGGTGGTGTTGGAAAATGGCACCGCCAAGGTTGACCAAGCCAAAACTCAGCCGCCACCATGTGCTAGGGTTAGGTTTGGGTTCGATTGATAGACGGCTATTGATCCTTAGATCGTGGCCTTCCATTTGCCACCCATTTGAGCTCATTTGGTTGAGTATTAAGCTCTAATTTCGTGGTTTAATCTAAGGTTAGGTAAGGGTCAAAAAGTATGCACTTTTGGGCTTAATCACTAATTAGATCTAACCATGGATTTTTAATGGGTCGACCACAGAAGACAAACTTGTTAAATAAATGGTCCTTTACCCAATTAGTATTTTTTTAGATTTTTATAAGGTAGTCGAAATTTCACTAGTCTAATTACTAAGGAATTAAATATTAAATTTCAAAAATTCATTTATCTAAATTAAAAATTCACTTATTTCAATTAAATTTCAGATTTTTAAAACCGGGGTATTACACCCTCCCCCACTTTAAGGAATTTGGTCCCCAAATTCACCGGGTATTATCAATTAGGTGAATGTTTGAACTAAGATGATCTTATTTATCAAAATAACATGTTAATTATACGATTAATGCCGAAAGAAATTAGCTATAGCTAGGGATAAAAGAGAACGATACCATATATAATTCTTCATTCGGTAGGAGTTGGTTCCGATTTTTCTTATAGGTTTGCTTGTAGAAGTAACTTAGGACAGTTGGCCATTATATGATCCTGATTTCCGCAACGCAGGCATGCTCCGCTCCTTCGCCAGCACTCCTTCGTGAGATGACCAAGTTTGTGACAGTAAAAATATTCCCTTGCCGTAATATTGCTTTTCTTCTTCTTATTACGTCAGGTTTCCTTACGATGGACTCGCCAGCCTCTAGCAGAATCGAATCTTAGCTTACTCATGGACCCACTCGGTTTCATTTTAAGAATGGCTTAAAGACCTACAAAATAGTTATATGGTTAACGTTTTCATCACCCTTACGCGTAACACAATGCAATCTTGCATATATTTTATTACTTAACCCACGATACTACCCAATCTCACCAGGTGAAAAGAGATGACACTGGTCTTAAGACTTAGGGTAACCTATACTCTTGGACAAAATCCAAGGACTCAGGCAAGGAGGCTCTGACACCACCTCTGTCACATCCCGAACCGATAGCAGTGGGAAGCGATGCTCGGAACGTGGCAGTTAACAGTCATGATAACAAGAGCGGAAGATAAACAACCACAATTAAAAAAAAACATGGAGGCCATACACACATATTGAAAAATACGAGCTCTTATTAATATTCAAAAGTATAATTTTGACCCACTCTTACAATATTAGATTCAAATTAAAGGAAGAAATAACAAAAAGAAAGAACCAGACTCACGACACTAGCTAGACTCAAGAAGATAAAAAGACAGACTCCAAACTCTAGGTTCCAGGTTCACTCGATCACACTGATCCGATCCCAATTGCAACGTACCGTATACCGCGTTACCTGAAAAGGATTGGAAGTAGGGGTGAGCAAGAAGCTCAGTAGGAATTATACTCTATCATCAGGCATAGTTTAAGTGATTAACAAGTTAATTACAGTTTTCATATGCCATGCTAATAAAAGAATAAATGACGATAACGATATAATGAAACAACATGATAAAAGATCTTGCAAGGTCAAGAAATATATGATGCCAAGAATTAACAAGATAACAAGTATAAGAATTTACAACAGGAGATAGTAATAAAGAATTGGCCAACAAGCAAGTATTTTAAACATCATTCAAGCACGATCAAGTAACAAGTAACAAGAGATTTTATGTCATAGACGTTACACAAGTCATGCATTTCGGTGCAATGCCTCACCATGTCATTATAACATCCCATGGGCTCACTAATTTTTCGGGCGCTCTCCCCAAGACCAGACCGGGCCTCTACGATGCGTTGGCATTGATTTATTGGATCCAAGATCCCATGATTGTCTAGACATTCAGTCAAGTTTAATGGCCAATTTAATCAGAGGAATTACTGCCATAAGTTCAAGATTTAAAGGACTAACCTTGTCCTTGGATTAAAGAGCACATAAACACGATGAAACTCATCTCCAAGAGATGTGCGGTCATACAGAAGCCGCGCAAGGTATGTATGGCTAACACAGGGCCGTGCATACAGAAATTGGGCTGAAACTCAGCCAGCGAGGTCAAGAAAGAACGGCTGGCAGTGGGCCACTCTAAGGTATGAACGGTGCATTATGGGCTGCATATGTCCAGAAGACATTGAGACCCATGAACAAGATATACGGTCTATACTGGGCCGTATTAGAGATAGGCGGTCATAATCGGGCCGCCGAAGAGGATATGCGGTTAACGACTAGCCGCGCATGCCTCTCATCGTCCGATTCGATCCAAGCCTTAAACCAGCGGTTTAAACACATAAAATAATGTTTTGGTAGTTCATTAGGTTCATAACAGGGATATAACAAGGTTCCAAGATGATGGTAAAATCGCCGGATAGAGTTTCCGGGGGTAAAACCAAGACTAGCACACTAATCGGCTAATGACTTGTTAGAAGTCGGTAAGTTGGTCACGCTGTTTACTGTAGTACAGCAGCTAACCAGCAAGCTAAAGATCATATTAATCCTAATTCCATGTCAAATTATCACGGATTAAGTTTTACATTAAGTCAAATGCCAAAAAGAATGATTCAAGATGATAAGCTAATGAACAAGATCGCGTAGGATGAACAACATGCAATTAACAAAAAATTTAGTTGCATAATTAACCACTAATTATGTGGGTTTCTAATTTATTAATTACCATTTATGATATGAAAATGAATCAATTAGAACATGTATTAAGTCATTTACATCATAGATGAACGGTTGGTAACAGACCTTATATCTACTGGGCTTAACAGGGGCTGAACGGGGTGCTGCTGGAACCCTGGGAGTTGGGCGGCTCTCACTGGGCCGTCCAAGGGTTGGGCGGCTCTGTCTGGGCCGCCCAAGGGTGTTGGGCGGTTCTGGGATGACCGCCCATCCCCTAGGATGTGTGGTTGCTCTGGGACCGTCCAAGTTATGTGGTCCGTTCTGGACCTTATATCTATATATGTGGTCAGTTTGGGACCGTTCATCCTGGGATGTGTGGTTCCTGAGAAACCGTTTATCTAAGGTTATACCAGAGTCAAAATTGGTCAAAGTCTGGGCTTGAGTTGTGCGGTCTATCTTAAGACTGTCCATCTCTGGGTCGTCTCCGGTCATCCCTACCATGTCCGATGAACGTCGGGAAGTTGGGGGTTTGCTAGGGTTGAACCAAAATGCTAATAACTCATGGAAACGGACTCCAAATAAGAGGCTTTTGGTACTGTTGGAAAGCTAATGAAAAATTCTACCTAACAGTAGGGTCAATTTTATAATATCTTTCTGAAATCACAATTTATCAAAGCAAGAACACGGGAAACCCTAATTTTAACATGTTGTTACTAAAACGTAAATTTCTCTGAATATATATAACGAAATTTAGGGCTTCTTATATCAAAAGAAAGCTACTTCGATACTGATTCCAACCATATATGATATGGTATATGGGGGTCAGGATTAGTAACTTGAAATCAGATCTTAACTCGGAAGAACATATCAAAAACTAGGTCTAGACATGTTGTTACTCCGAACAGAAATTCTCTAAACATGCTTCATAGAATTTAGGGATTTTATAATCAATGGAAAGAGCACAAAAAACTCTACAAGATGCATGGATCAATTGAAGATTCACAGCCT
Organism: Amorphophallus konjac; assembly: GCA_022559845.1. NCBI lineage: Eukaryota > Viridiplantae > Streptophyta > Magnoliopsida > Alismatales > Araceae > Amorphophallus > Amorphophallus konjac. The sequence continues at coordinate 32,552,962 of CM040126.1, read as the reverse complement.
GAAATCGCTACTGAAATCAAAGGGGAACAGGTTCTGCCCTAATTCTGACATGCTTCTACTAAACTATTAAATTCGAACAGAATACCTAATAGAATTTAGGGCTTCATATACCAAAAGAAAGAGAACTGGATGCTGAACATTTTGATATATTATTTGTAGTTTGAGCCCGAGAGAACCTATCTCAATCGGAGAAGGAAGGAAGAAGAAAGGAGGAAGAATGGACGCCGACACGTCACCACTGAACTCCCGAGATCTCTCTAGATATGAAACTTCTGCAAACAGCACAGCTACCAAAAGAAAATAGACATGTAGAGATTTCTATCTATAGCTTACACATCTTCTGGAGACTTCGGAGCTGGGAGAAATCGACCACGCAAGGTGGTGTTGGAAAACGGCGCCGCCAAGGTTGACCAAGCCAAAACTCGGCCGCCACCATGTGCTAGGGTTAGGTTTGGGTTCGATTGATAGACGGCTATTGATCCTTAGATCGTGGCCTTCCATTTGCCACCGATTTGAGCTCATTTGGTTGAGTATTAAGCTCTAATTTCGTGGTTTAATCTATGGTTACGTAAGGGTCAAAAAGTATGCACTTTTGGGCTTAATCACTAATTAGATCTAACCACGGATTTTTAATGGGTCGACCACAGAAGACAAACTTGTTAAATAAATGGTCCTTTACCCAATTAGCATTATTTTAGATTTTTATAAGGTAATCAAAATTTCACTAGTCTAATTACTAAGGAATTAAATATTAAATTTCAAAAATTCATTTATCTAAATTAAAAATTCACTTATTTCAATTAAATTTTAGATTTTTAAAACCGGGGTATTACACTCTGCACCCTCCTGGCCAAGATTGTAAGCTCTAACAAAAGGGACTGGGAGGAGAAGATGTATGAGGCGCTATGGGCGTACCGAACCGTATACAAGACCCCAACAGGCTGCTCGCCTTTCTCTCTAGTATACGGCTTAGAGGCAATCGTCCCCATTGAATTGGGGATACCTTCCCTCAGAGTCGCCATTCAGCACGGCCTTGTCTATGAAGGGCATACCAACGTCGAGCGAAGGCTCGAAGAGCTCTCCAGCCTGGAAGGAAAGCGGCTTCAGGCCCAACAGAACATTCAGGTCTACCAGGCCCGAATAGCGCGTGCCTTTGACAAGCTCGTCAAGGAACGCGAATTCAAGAAGGACGACCTTGTCATGGTCAAGAGAAAAGACGTCATGGCCGCCAACCCCAAGGGCAAACTGAATGAGAACTGGCTCGGACCCTACGTAGTCCAAAAAGTCTACGAAGGCGGAGCCTATGTAATTGTCAACCACCGCGGGGAAGTTCAATTCCCGCCTCTTAATGGAAGGCACTTGAGACTGTACCACGCTCCGGTGCCCCCATTCAATCAATAATATTATTCTCCGCCCTATTTTGGGCGGATTCACGTGATTAATGTCTGAACGACTTGATCGCTATCCATGTGTTCAAAAAAAGAGAAGGGAAGAAAGAAGAAAAAAAAGAGAAAAAAAGAATAGAAGAGGAAAGTAAAAAAAAGGGAAGAGAAAAAGAAAAAAAGAAGAGGAGAAAAAGAAAGAGAGAAGAAGAAAAAAAGAGAGAGAAAAAAAGAAGAAGAGGAGAAAAAGAAAAAAAAGAAAAAAAAAAGAAGAAGAAGAGGAAAAGAAAAGAAAGAAGAAGAGAAAAGAGCAAGGAAAGAATAAAAGCTAAGAAGAAGGGGGAACGCCCCCCATTTCCAGTCATCGCCCCGTATCAGTGGAGATACTAAAAAACTAAACAAACTCTTCTCTCCGTCCTCCCCGGGCGGTGAGTACCCCTTTGGTTTGGACCTTCTGTCCAGGCCATTGACTAAACAAACTCTTCTCTCCGTCCTCCCCGGGCGGTGAGTACCCCTTTGGTTTGGACCTTCCGTCCAGGCCATTGACTAAACAGACTCTTCTCTCCGTCCTCCCCGGGCGGTGAGTACCCCTTTGGTTTGGACCTTCCGTCCAGGCCATTGACTAAACAGACTCTTCTCTCCGTCCTCCCTGGGTGGTGAGTACCCCTTTGGTTTGGACCTTCCTTCCAGGCCATTGACTAAACAGACTCTTCTCTCCATCCTCCCCGGGCGGTGAGTACCCCTTTGGTTTGGACCTTCCGTCCAGGCCATTGACTAAACAGACTCTTCTCTCCATCCTCCCCGGGCGGTGAGTACCCCTTTGGTTTGGACCTTCCGTCCAGGCCATTGACTAAACAGACTCTTCTCTCCGTCCTCCCCGGGCGGTGAGTACCCCTTTGGTTTGGACCTTCCGTCCAGGCCATTGACTAAATAGACTCTTCTCTCCGTCCCCTCCGGGCAACGAAAAACTCGGTCTCTGACCAAGGCTCCCCGCCTGAGGCCAGTGCGCGGTTCCAACATTATGGCGAGACCGGTAAGTCACCCATTTGGTATGGTGGAGTGGTTCCCTCGTCCTCCCCCTGGGAGGGCGAGCACTCTCTCGTGCCCTGACGTAGGTTCCTGCCTGGTTCTCCCAGAGCGAATCACCGCGAAGATTCACACCCTGCCAATGTGTTTTGGCACAGCAAAAGGGAGGAAAGAGGAAGAAGAAGACAATATGCACAAAAGAGAAGGGAGGAGAAAAGAGATCCCCCCTGGGATGAACGCACACTGAAAGGACATGCGAGGTAGTAAATGCTCTATTCTATTCAAGAAAGATTAAACTACATGTGCTTCGGGGCATACCCCTGGGTTACATCTCAAAAAGAAAGAAGAAGAGAAGAGAAAGGAGCAAAGGAGCGGCGCCTAGTCAATGCCCCTGAAGATGTCCTCGAGAGGGAGGATTCCGACGCAAGGGAAGTTTGTCATGTCATGCAATCGGCCCCTCCGTTCTTCGAGTCGAGCGAGCTCCGCCTCCACGGACGCCGTCTCGACCTGGGCGACGGCAAGAGCCTCGCCTTCCGTCTCGGCCACTCTTTCGGATTTGGCAAGGTCAGACCTAGCCGCAACAAGGTAGCTCTCTAGCTTTGCGACTCGGCTCTTGAGGGAGCGAACATTGCCCTGGCCTTCCCCCAAAGCCTTCCCACGGTGCTCTTCATCATGGCGCCGTGCCTCCAAGGTCTGTAAATACTCATCTGCCTGGGCATCGTGGGCGGCGCATTCGTCGGGAGCCTGGGTCTCGAGGAACTCGTGACGTTTGACATACTTCAGCAGCAACAAGACCCGCCGCGACCATTCCCCCAGTGGACATCCCAGCACTTGCAGTGCCCCGGTCAGCTGCATCACTATACTCTGCACCTCCCGGTATGACAAAGAAAGATCGGCAAAGAGCATTGTCCGCAGTGTTACCAACATCTGTCGGACCGGTGCGCTTGACGAGGTGTGGCTGACCGAGGGCACAGCAGGAGGGATGAAATCTACAGAGCTATCCACCTCGGCCCACAAATTAGCGTCCACAGTGACTGAAGAAGATGGAAGAGCAAGGGCCAAGTCCCCTGGCCGGCGCAGCTCGACAGAAGACTCCTGGCGAGTCATCGCCAGGGGAGTGGATAACGCCATCACCGAATCGCTTGGCGTCGCCGCCGTCTCCCTGGACGGGGATGCAGGTGCCACTGCTACAGGCAAAGGAGGGGCTTCGAGCAAAGCCGGGCCTGAAGCCATCACTGGTCGACCCCTCTCCTGTGCCTGGGACCCCTCCAGATGCGCACGGAGTCCCGCAAATATCCTCTTCAAAAGTGGGTCCTCCATCTAGGCCGGAAGCTTCGGGAGAGGCGGAAGCGGAATCATTAGGTGGGGTATGCCTCCCGCTTGCACAAGTGCTACGAGGCTCTCCGCCCCTGGGCCCGAGACTGGAGCCGACCCCTCCACCTCTATCGGACCAATGGCCGGTCTCCGTTTGGCAACGGCCTTCCGGACACGGCCAGATGTCTTTCCTGGCATCGGCGTTGCCTGACCGTGTGGAGAGGAGTCAGCCACTCGCTATCTGGAATAAATCCCATGGGATGAAGATGCAGAAAGGAACCACAAGGCCTACGTGCTTACCTCGGCCACTAGGGCAGAGCCGCCTTCGGGCGCGATCTCCCCCTCCTCTAAAGGCTCGTCCGCCATTCCGAGAGCACTTGGCGTTTCCGCGGCTGACTCCTGCCGCAGAGCCTCAAACAAAAGGGCTAGCTTGCCCAGGCCCGCGTCGACTCCCGCCGGGTGGTCGACCGGCGTGACTGGAGCGGCCTTCTCCACAGCCTCTAGCTCGGTAAGTTCCTGAAAATCCAGGAATAACAAGAATAAAGCCATTAGGCGACCATAGAAGGGGGAAGGCCTGCACGAACAAGCTCACACTTACAGTAGCCTCCTCCATCAGGCTCAGAGAGCTAGCGAGTGAAGGGACCTTAAAGATCGACTTGGGTGACCCAGATGCCTCAGGTACGCCCTCGCCAGAAGCCATCTCCTCGGAAGAGTAATCATAATCTACCTCTTCGCTCGACGAAGATTCGACCGCCACGGGCTCTTCCCTTGCTGCCAAGGGGGCCTCCGCTTCGAGGTCGATGATCGGCGCATCCTCACGTGGGCCGAGTGAGGGTAGGACGCCGGACTTCAGCTTCTTCCGCATGTACGTGTGCATCGCTTGGAGATGTAGGCGGGGCCACAATGGCCCGATGACCGCTGTGTCGGCGGCTGCCACATAAAAAAAGAGGATTGATTACACCAGAGCCGATGAGGCCTTAAGAATGAAAGAAGTCAATTAACTGGGCGTTGATAAATACCCCCTCCGGCTTCTACAACATGAGGCGGGTCAAGGGCTTCCTTGATAGGCGATGGCGCCCTACGAGCCGCAGTCTCTCTCTCGCCCGAGGTCGGTACAGGTGCCAGCTCCTCCGTACCGGCTAAAAGGAAGAAGTACACATGTCATGTACGCATGAAAGCCCTACCCCCGGGAAGCAAATAAATCCCAAAGAATATCAGCGGTCAACAAGTCTCACCGGCGGGGTGGCTCGGTTCGGCCCGAGTAACTTAGAACTCCTCAAACGATAAAATGGGAGCCACCGGAGAGACAGCCGCTGAAGCCGAGGAGTCCGCTACCCTCCTTCGCTTTGCCTCTTGCCGCCTAGCCGCTTTGGCGTCGGCCAACGCTTTCTTAATAGGCGACTTCACCCGAGATCTCTCCTTGACTCGCAATGGGGGAGTCGGAGTCGGCGCTGAACTCTCCCCTGCTGCAACCGCGGCCTCCCCTACGTCAGGAATGCGCACGGATGCTTGCTCTGCCACATCAAGGACGGGTGCAGGAGCGGGCTCCTCCACGTCAGGGATGGGCGTGGGTACAGGCTCTTCCACAGCAGCTGGAAAAAAAGAAGAGACATTTATGTGTCAAAGCCTCACCTCGGAATGAAAACAGACCTTAAAAGCACACTAATGGTTGTGTCCCCTGTGGTTCTGGGGTTTTGATGATGACAAATATTATGTCTCATTATGTTTACATGTACATCTTGATGATATAATCCTGATATATTATGAGAAACTGTCAGAACAGGTTTAAGAATGACTCACAGGTCATGAAGTCAATTCAAGTCAAAAGTCAAATCATTGACAGGTAAGGTCAATGCACAGTCAGATCAGGTAATGTTCTGCCTACTCTCAGATCTGTGCATATGTTAATTTTTGTACAGAAATGTTGGTGCACATGTTAAGTCTATGCACGCACACACAAAGTCCATACATTGCATTGTAGCATGACGCACACACAAGTCTATACACTGTCCCGCTGCACGCCACATTCACTCATAGTCCATGCATTGTCAAGTCTATACATCGTCTCTCTTAGCGTCAATGTGCATAGTCCATGCATTGTCAAGTCTATACATCATCTCACTCAGCGTCTTTGTGCATGGAGCAATCAAGTCTGTACAGCGTTTGCCTAGAATGCATCGGACAAGTCTATACATCGCTGCATGCATCACTTAAAGTCTGTACAGAGTTCTGCATAGTTTGCATCGGTCAAGTCTGTACATCGCTGCATGCATTTCTTCAAGTCTGTACATTGGCCAAGTCTACACATCGTCGCCTGTTCATGCATCACTTCTAAAGTCTGTACATCCTTTTGTGGTGTATCAATGCAACGTTTGAACATTACATCGGCCAAGTCTATACACTGCATGCTCACCAAGTCCATACACTAGCAAGTCTATACATTGGCTGGTGCATGCTTACTAAGTCCAAACACTCGCAAGTCTGCACACTACTTGATAGCAAGTCTGCACATTGCTACACGTAGAGTCTACACATACCTGCTGTTGTGTTTGTGCATACTTTGATTAAGTGCATTCTGCATAACAAATCAGCAAGTTTGTACATTGGTGTCGCATGCACACGAAGTCAATACAATTGTTAACGGCATGTCAGTGCATTCATTTTTGTTGTGCATACTTCACCTTGTGCACACTGCATTACACATCAGCAAGTCTGTACAACGTTTGTACATTGCATCAGTTCAAAGTCTATACATCGCTTAGTGCATTACATGCATTCATCAAGAGTCTGTACACTCAGTGTCTGCGTCTCATGACTTTCAAGTCTGTACACTTGTTGTCTGCATCACAAGCATTCAAGTCTATACACTCTTTGTGTCTACATTACACACGTTCAAAGTCTGTACATTCATCAATGGCTGTGCAATCCTTCAAAGCAAGTCTGTACATCGTGTGCATCATTTTTCAAGTCTATACATTCTTTAGCTCAGTTCGCAGCTGAGTCTGAAGTTTGTACAGCCTGTTCTTCATACAAGTCTGTGCATGCATAAATCAAAGTCTATACATCCTCACTGTGCATACTTTGTTTAAGTGCATTCTGCATTACAAACCAGCAAGTTTATACATTGCTGTCGCATGCATGCATCTAAAGTCTGTACAGAGGTTGACTGCATGTCTGAGCATCCATGATTCATTGTGTAGACTTTCCTATATGCATTTGTGCATTGTTCAAAACAAGTCTGTACATCTTCCTTTGGTTCAAAGCTTGAACTAACTCGATGCATCTATTTTTCTCTACTTTCAGGTTGATTCAAGCTGATGAGTGGGCACGTGATCCGAGGTTGGCACCTGGCACGTGATCCGAGGTTATCTCTGTCAAAGAGGGCACAAGCCCTGAACACGCCCTAGCTGCTGCTGCTATAAATTGAAGACTCCTCCATCTGGAGAAGAGAGCGATAGTGATCGAAGCAGAGAGGCAGAGAGTAGAAAAGGCAGAAGAAGAAAAAGGAGAGAGCAGCAGAGAGGTTGAAAGCAGAAGAAGAAAAAGAACGAGAGAAAGAGAAAGAGAAGTGGAGAGAAGAAGAAAGAAGAGGATGAAAGAAAGAGAAAGGAGAGAGCTCGTGAGGAAGAAGAGAGACTGAAGCTTCATCAGAACACTTGTCTGTCTGGCAATTGGATCAGATCCAAACCAGATTTGCTCTTGCGAGAGCTACACTTTGTAGATTTCATTTCTAGCTTTCTGATAGCTGTATTTTTGTTTCTTGCTTTCTTTTTCTTTTACACTTCCTTGGCTTGTTGTTCTTCCGATTCTCTGGTTTGAGGTCGGGTTCCTCCTATGGTCTCAGGAGAAGGGAGATTTGTTCTCCGGTTTGCTAGTGACTATGTGTCACTAGTGTTTCCCTCTGGTGTGGAGGAAGAGAGGTCCGTGACCTCTGGTTTGCAAGTGACTGGGCGTCACTTGTGGGTTCCCTCTAGGTTTCAGAGGAAGGGAGACTTGGTGTCTCCGGTTGCAAGTGACTGGTGTCGCTTGTGGGTTCCCTCCTGGGTGGAGGAAGAGAGACTTCGGTCTCTGGTTGCTAGTGACGGGCAGTCACTAGTGGTTGACCTCCGGTCTGGAGGAAGAGGGGAGGTTGTGATGCGGGACGGGACCACGGACACGACAAGCTCATGGTTGTCCCTTAACGAGGGAAGCGTCGGACGTGCGCGGTTGAGAAACCGGCAATGAGCTAGGGTGATCGGCTCTCTCGTGTGCCCGGATCGGGTCACGGGACGGTCTCGCTCACTCTCTTGCAGCAGCGGTGATATGAAATTATAGCGAGCTAGATATCCCTACACATGTTCTCTAGCAGCGGCATAAACAAATATATATGAAGTAAGCAAAATGCCAAGTAAGGAGCGAGGACGATACCTCCACGCGCTCGGCGTGGGGACGACGGACCCGGCCGAAACTCGTACTCCCGGGACAATTAATACACCATATTACAGCAAATGAATTACTGTCCACTCCACGCAGGGAGGTAAAGGGCTACACAAACGGGCCCGGGAGGACCGAATTCGGGTTGACGGGCGGCTTCTCGCATCTCTTCGGCAGCACCCGAACTAGTGACGGTGGGGCCCACGTGCTGTCCGGAGGGGTCGAGTGGGACCCGGTGACACCGCTGTAGTGGGGACACTTAGGAAAGCGTTCCCCGGGCTGGCGGCACGCTGGTTCGCCGGCCGGAGGCGGGGGGCTCCGATCGGCACCGTTCGGAATAACCGGCCACGGACCTGCCGGTTCTGTTTTCCGGCGCGCGCTCCGGCGAGAACGGACGCTGCGATCAGCCCCGACGTCGGAATGCGACACAACTGGCGCCCTTGGAAAGATGCTTCGAAGGGCTTAAACCCAAAGTGATTAAAGAAAAATAATCAAGCCTGTACTTCTGATTAGCGAATTTTGAAGGTTGCTGTTGTACAGTGTCTGAACTCTCAGACTAGCAGGGAACTTTCCTGAAGGTTGCCTTTGACCGATATGAAGACTTCGGATTCAGACTTCGACTTGTTCATGAACATTGTAGGAAATCAAGTAAGGAAACCAGGAATTTTTTTGGATCTGGATTTGGAGTTGGTGATGATTTGTTCTGATTTTAGAAGTGGAGGGTGGTCGGATCTGGGATCTGACTGATAACACTGTAGCTGAGGAAGAACATGAATTGCTAAAAATAGATAGAAGGCTGATAAAAAATTAAGAAAATTTGTGGATGTAGGGGGTGATGGACAGAACTTCCTGTAAAATTAGGAGGGTTTGGATAAATCAAAAAGATGGCCATAGGTGAGAAACACAGGGCTGCTGTTACTGTAGACAGAGACAAAACAGAACTAGGAATGAAAGATGCACGAAAATGAGAAAATACTAAACGATGGAATTTGGGCGTGAAAATGTAGGTGGATCTTGGGATACAAGGGAAGAATACACCATAAAAATTGCAGACCACGAAGAGGCCGTGGTTGATAGCAGGAATTTCGGGAAGAGACCTCTATCCAGCAGGACAGAACACCGAGAACGGTTTCGCGGCGGCTCGAAGGCTGCACGAACGGCGGCGGCGGCGGCACAGACGATCATCGGAGATAGAGGGGAGGGGATAGGAGGTAGAAACACTCTAGAACTTGAGGTTGGAGGAGAGGAACCAGAGGGGAGAGGGCTGGGGGCGCACCAAGCTCTTGGCCATTCAACAAAAATTCTGATTTTTCATTGATTTTCTCATGAAAATACAAGCTTATATATGCTACCATTCTAATCTAATGTGGACCCTTGGATCAAGGGTTGGAAATTGAAGTGCTGGGATTAAGTGTGAATGACACATAAAAATTAATGAAATACTAAGGGGAGAGGGGCGCCCCCTTGACCATGGTTAATGGGGTTGAATGGGTAGGTAAGGTAGGTAACGCACCTTGGACTAATTAAGCCACTTGTCTCCCATGTGGTCAAATGGCATTCAAACTTTCTAGATGGCCACCTAGGATGGTTGACCAGCCCCACATGGATGACATGGACCAATGGGAAAGGGCTTGGGGCCCCTTTGCTGGTCCTACTGACAAATTACATAGAAACCCACACAATCCGTGGGAATGACGCATTGGCTTACAAAGCCGTACAATTGCGTACATACTTTCCCAAGGATATAAACACAAACTAAAAGGACATAAATGTAAAAGAAAAAGTACATGCTCAACGTCGATTCCCATCAGGTTGTTCCCCTGATCAAGTTGTTTGGCAGCACTTGTTTGCAGACTGAGTTTGTGGTTCTAGCTTGTGCTAGTGGAAGCCTCACTCCGGTTTGGAGTGAGGGGTGGACGTAGGTCTGTGGACCGAACCACCTAAAAAATCTATTGTGCCGTGGTTTGCCTTGTGCGTTTGCCCCTTGTCTTCTACCTCTTTCACAGGTTGTCTGAGCATTCTTGTTTCTATCTGAAGTGACCTTGAGCATATATGTTTTGCTAAGTGAGTCTGGTTTGCATAGTTCTTTCTTCGGCATTAGACTTGATCAGGTACCTCCAATATTGTTAGCAGTTCAATTGATTGATCAAATGTTTCTTTGAATTTCTTCTTGAAGAGCTCAATTGTTTTTATTCCGCAATTGTGTCTAGCTATAGGCTTATTATATTTAAGTGGGGCAATTTTGTAGGGGGATACATTCACCCCCCCTCTGTATCCATCGCACCGTCCCAACAAGTGCTAATGTCTCCCAACGCCTTGTAGATCAGACAGAGAGTGGCCGGGCACAGGGACAGCTTGCTTCCCCATGCCATTTGACAGGCCGGGTATATGGCGTCCGGTCGAATGACTATCTCGTCCCCGTATGGCATGGCAAACGAGCACAGCCAGTACGTCAGATAAGCGGCGCAGTGCGTCAGCGGGTCGACCCCCATTGGATTGGGCCCACTCCGGCGCAGTGCGTCAGCGAGTCGACCCCCATCGGATTGGGCCCACTCCGGCACTCTTGGGCTTGGCACGCTTCTTACGAGCAACAACGGTGCCGATCCATGGAAACTCCGCGTATTGCTTTAGTCCATCGTAAAAATACTGCAACCACAGAGTCAGGCGGACCCTCTTTCGATCCCCGCGAGGAGGCTGCCTCCCACCGTGTGCCAGCTGATATAACTCCCGGTACGCCTTCATGAGATACCGATATGAATACCCAAGAGAATAGTAGCCGTCCCCGTTGGTTTTGTCTTTGATCAGGTCGGGGAGGCAGACTTCTTCGTAGGGCTCCCCGTCAATGGGTAAGCCGCTCAGCTGACTGAGGCTCCATAGATCCAGTGAAGTTTCACCTTCTGCCGTGTAAAAGGTGTTGGTCTCGGCACTAAACACCTCTATCATGCCGCAGCAGAGGCCCTTGGAGATGGGGTAGCCGTAGCGGGAGGCGTAGACGCTGTGGAAAATACCAGCTCGAACCAGCAACGGGGCGTAGTTGAATAGCACGTACTCGGTGAACTCTACTGCCCCTTTTCGGAAGCTGTGTGCATCCTGAAGCTTCAGCTCCCCGAACCAGCCTAGCGATAGCTCGTACTTGAACCTGATGGCCAGGCAGTCCAAGATGAATGGCTCCTCCCTGTAGCCCCATTTCAGGGGAGCCAAGAACAAACCAAATCAGGGCGACTCGCCCTACACTCACCCAGCGGACACGTCCCACTTCGCCGGGACGAATTGGGGTGCTTGCACCAGCCTATCTTCAGCCGGCAACACCTTTTGGATCCCCAGGACAGGCTTCCACTTCGGGCCTCCCCCACCAGATACATCGGGATGCTCCTTGGGATACTATACAACAGACTGTCGCGTGCTTGCAGGATCACTTGCTCGACCTCCCGCACAGCTCGTAGCTCCCGCCTCTCCTGGGAGCGGAAGTACTTCAAGAACTGGATGAGATGCTTATCCTTCGGGAAGTCCCTCTGATATTCGCCGGTCCAATCGATGGTGCCGAGAGAGCAGATTATGTTGTGCCCCTGTGGTTATTTGAGTTTCATATGGTCACTTGGGTCATTCGACATCATTCTATGGTCATATGTGTTCTGTGATATTCTTGGTTTTGATAATGGCTAAACACTATTCGTCATTGTTGCTTTTCACTCTTATATGACTGACATATGTTCTGTTGTGTTTATGACAGATATGCACATGAAAGCTCAATGTTGCGCCCTCGCACGCGGATCGCCCTCGCACACGGGGTCAAGGGGGCAGCACCCCTTGCGGGGGTTTCCGGGGGCGAAGCCCCCGGAACAAAATTTAGAAATGCTCAAAGCATATTCTATGTTGATTTCAATCCCAAAATACATGAAATTGATGAGGACATGAATATCTTGACTTATGAACATGTTTCATTGGTCTAACACTTCATTTTTACAGGTATAGGTATTTCCGGTCGACCTACACACCTTGGCCGGTCGACCAGAATTGCCAGAGCCTAAGAATTTCACGTTTTACAGGTTTCGGTCGACCGCCCCTACTTTTCCGGTCGACCGGTTTTCCCAGAACCGAAATGATGACATTGTTACAACTTTCGGTCGACCGCCCCCAGGCGTCCGATCGACCGGTTTTGCCAGAGCCGAAACGTTCTGGCTGCAGCAGGTTCCGGTCGACCGGCCCATGAATTCCGGTCGACCGCCAGCCCCGAGCCTTCATTTTTGACTTTGTTTCCAACTTCGAAAAGGGCCATTCAACCTTGATTTCTTTAATCCAAATGTCACCTAATCACCCACAAATTGTGGATCTGGTCTGAGGCTTGTCTATAGACCATTCAAGGTCTATAAAACCAACACATGAGGGGATGAAAACCCTAATGCTTCAAGCCTTCAAGGGAGCCCATTTTCGAGCTACTGTAGCACCTCCGTGAACAGTGTTTCGGGAGGAAGTTCTTCATCCATCCAAGGTGATTCAAGCTCAGATCTGAAGCCAAGCAACCTCCTACAAAGCAAGAAGCAATCAAGGGCAAGAAGGGTGATCAAAGAAAGCTAGAAGGAATATACTTCAAGAAGGAAATCAAGATACTCCGGGAAGAAGCTCTTCATCAAATCTTCATCCATCCTCTTCATCATCTCAAGGGGATCCATTGAAGCTCACTCTCAAGGGAGATCATCTTCATCCATTCAAGTTCTTTCAACCTCATTCAAGTTCAAAGAGAAGATCAAGAGAGAAGAATTGAAGGAAGAGGTACTGTTCACGTGAATAGTACTCCGTGAAGAACATTCATCCAATCAAGGGTGAATCAAGAAGATTGAGTTGAAGCCAAGAGGATCCTTGTTGCTGATCAAATTTCATACAAGGGCCAATTCATTTCTACTCATAACTCAATCTCTTGTCTGAGTTCATTCACATTTGTTTTTCTTTCAATATTGATTAAACATTGAAGTTGTGATTCGTCCCTACCGTTGGTTAGTAGGAAGGCAATCGGAGGTGTTTCCGATCTGCGGTGTTGACGTCCCTACCGTTGGTTAGTAGGAAGGCAATCGGTGGTTTCCGATTTGCGGGTTGGTGCACTGCACAAGTGAAGCCTCACCGGGTTTTGGTGAGGGGTGGACGTAGGGCTGAGGATTCAGTCCGAACCACCTTAAAAATCCTGTCTAGTGTGGTTTGCTTGTGTGATTGATTCGTTCTAGATGCATGCTTAGGATCAAATTATTATATCTTGCTTATCTTGCTAAGTGAATCATAGCATTCTTGGAAGCTAGTTTCTATTCCGCTGCAATTCATTTAAACTAGCTGTTTAGAGGGCCGCATTGCGAAAAGTGGGGCTGATCTATTCACCCCTCCTCTCTAGATCCGATGTCCACTACACAACAGATTATAGTCCATCGTCTCGGTCTTAGAGTCTGAAGACACGGCCACTGCTGCTATTTCAGCATGCTCCTTGTCTAGTTCCTCTACATTGAGCCATGTGACGGCTGGCACTGGAGCCTGGGGAACAAGGTCGGCACCGACAGCGGCAGCAGGAGCAGAAGAACCACTTGGGGCAGCCATTTATCTGCAAAGGTACGACAGACAGAAGGTCAGAATAAGCCACGGGCAAAGGGAAATGAAAACTGTGAAGGGGCTCTACTACAAGTAAAATGAATAAGACACTGCCAATTTCTGACGAAATTTCGGCAGAGTTTCCCCTAGGCCAGAGGCGTAAGGGAAAACATGGGTGCGCGTCCATAAGGAGTGACGACCCCAACAAGTCATGGTGGGCCCCGAAAGGCAACACCAGAAGTCCTCAGCTTGAAGAAAGTCCTCCTTCTCCCCCTGCCGGTATACTGCCTAAAGGCCCCTTCCCCGGCACGCCTTGCAATGGCCTTCGTCGGCACGCTCCGTGGTGGCCTTCACCAGCACGCCCTGCGGCAGCCCTCACCGGCACACCCCTCTGCCCACTCCCCGGCACGCCCACGCGGGCTTTCGCCAGTACGCCCGTGGGGAACCTCTTCCCGGCACGCCCTAAGGGGGCCTTCCCCGGCACCCATGTCGACATCTTCCCCGGCACGCCCGTGGCGCCTTTCCCCGGCACACCTTGAGGCGTCCCCGCCAGCACGCTCCAAACGCCGCTCCCCGACACACTCCGGCAGGCCCCCACCGCGACGCTCCTCGCCGCCCTGATCGCACCAAGGAAAGGAGAAAGGGAAGAGAAGAAGGGGAAAAAGATAGGAGAGGAGGGGAAGAGAGAGGAAAGAAGGGGAGCCTAGGGCTCCACTGCCCTCGGAAGACGGGGAACAGGAAGAAAAAGGAAGAGGAAGGAGGAGACGGAAGAGAAGAAGGGGGAGAGAGAAGAGAAAAGGGGGGTCCTTCGCGGCCGTTTCCTCACCACGACAACGGCGGCGGTGGTGCTCACGACGGCAGTCGCGCCCGGAGAAGAAGACGAAGGACGGGGGGGAGCTCCGTCCACTCGGTCACCAAAGAGGAAAAAAAGAGAGGGAAGAGGGAGAGTTAGAAAAGGGGGGTGGCCCGTTCGAGCCACCCCGCCCCGTTATATAGGGGACACACAAAAAAGGAGAAAAAAAAAGAGAAGAGAAAAAAGGAGAAAAAATATAAAAGGGGGGAAAGGGAAGAGAGAAGAGAGAAGGAAGAAAGAAAAGATGAGAAAAGGAAAAGAAAAAGAAGGGAAAAAAAAAAGGGAAAAAAAAGAGAAGAAGAAGAAAAAAAGAAAGCAAAAAAAAAGAGAGAGAGAGAGAAGAAAAAAAACGGGGGAGAAGAAGAGGAAAAGAAGGAAGAGAGAGAAAGAAAAAAAAGAAAATAATAACAATAATAATACATATAGATATATACATATTTCTTCCATCCGCACGCCCCTAGGTGCCGACGGGCATCCACACAGGCAAAGAAGGATCTATCCCTGCACTGGTTTAGTCCCTTGCCAACGGATAAGTCCTTTCCTGGTGCCAGGCCGCGTGCCCTAGCCACCTTCTCTCATGCAATATCGTCATCACGGGCCCTACACCCGAATTGGCAGAATCTCTATCTTTGCGCTGGCATTAGTCCATTGCCAACGAATAAGTCCCTTTCTGGCGCAAGGCTTCGTGCCCTAGCCACCCGCTCTCACACGATATTGCCATTACGGACCTTACGTCCGAATCGGCAGGAACTCTCCCGTTGCATTGGCATTATCTTCTTGCCAACGAGTGAGCCGTGCCTTTCGGCGCAAGGCCTCGGGCCCTAGCCAACCATTACGTATCACCCACTTGTCAAAATATATATATATAGATATATAATAAAAAAAAGAAAGGGGCTTAAAATAGAGGTGCCTCGCCAGACTTGCCCCTGCAAGGGGACAAGGGCAAAAATGGCAACAACCCAGTTGTGGCGAAAACCCGAAGGGGCGCTGCAGGCAAAATCGGGTACCCCGCCACGTGAAAATCCGAGAGGGCGCGTGGGTAAAAGCAAGAGGGGGCCGGTGCCGGTGAAAACCCGAAAGGGCGCTTGTACTGGTAATGTGGTTCAAAAAAAAGAGAAAAGAAAATAGATAAAGAGACAAATAAGCCACGTCAGTCCCCGGCACCCCGTCGGCACTGATGAAGAGACAAAGAGACCAACATATCATGTCAGCTCCCGGCACCCTGTCGGCGCCGATGAAGAGACCAAGAGACCAACAAACTAGGTCAGCTCTCGGCACCCTGTCGGCACTGACGAAGAGACAAAGAGACCAACAAACCATGTCAGCTACCGGCACCCTGTCGGCACTGACGAAAAGACAAAGAGACTAACAAACCATGTCAGCTCCCGACGCCCTGTCGTCACTGACAAAGAGACAAAGATACCAACATATCATATCAACTCCTGGCACCCTACCGGCACTGACGAAGAGACAAAGAGACCAACAAACCCCGTGAGCTCTCGACACCCCGTCGGCACTGACAAAGAGAAGAAGAGACCAACAGAAGAGACCAACAAACCCTGTCAACTCTTGACACCCCGTCGGCACTGACAAAGAGAAGAAGAGACCAACAGAAGAGACCAACAAACCATGTCAGCTCTCGACACCCCGTCGGCACTGACGAAGAGAAGAAGAGACCAGCATACCACGTCAGTTCCCGACACTCCGTCGACACTGACAAAGAGAAGAAAAAGACCGACATACCATGTCAGTTCCCGACACCCCGTCGGCACCGATGAAGAGAAGAAGAGACAAGCATGCCACGTCAACTATCGACACCCCATCGGCACCGACGAAAGGAAAGAAGAGACAAGTACACCCACAGGCACCGCCAGGCTCATCCTTCACCTGCGCTACCCGTGGGTGGGGGGGGCATTTGTGGACATGCAAATTTGCTCTATTGTATGTCCCAGCTAGTCCAGCATCAACAACAACGTCAACTGAAGAGATTGTGAAGAAGGGAAGGCCATCCGGACTCTCTGAATACACACACACCGCCGTGTAGCCGTCTCCGGAGTCACGACAGTGAAGAGAAATCAACCACCAAGGGCCCCGATGATCCATGGGCCTCGAAGAAAATTAAATGGGCCACAACTCGTGCTCACAACGGGCTCAGAACGCCCATTTAGCCCTTCAACGGCACGCTCCCAATGGCCTTCAGCGGCATGCCCAATGGCCTTCACGGCACGCCCTGGGGCCTTCAGCGGCACACCCTCTGCCCTGTTCGGTGGCACGCCCTTGAGCTATTTAACGGCATGCCCTTTGCCCTGCTCAGCGGCACGCCCTTCAGCGGCACAACCCTTGAGCTCTTCAGCGGCATGCCCTGGCATCCGTTCAACGGCACGCCCCTCAGGCCCTTCAGCGGCATTCCAATGGCCTTCAACGGCACGCTCGCCGTGCCTCCCACCGGTACTCCCTTTTGGCCCTTCTGCGGCACACTTCTTTAGCCCGCCACCGGCACAGCATGAAGGCATTTCAATGGCCGAACGACGTGACGCCCATGCCCTACGTATCCTTGGCGTGCAGTGGGCTGCCCGACGTGTCGACCGGAGGTTGGGCCACACAGGCTACTCCCCTGACATCCAGGACGGGGGAAGTCAAACCCCATCTTGACCATTTGCTTCCCACCTCCGACTGCCGTGCTCGAGGGCTCCCGCTGCTGGGAGTATAAAACCACTCCAATTCCGGCGAAGAGAACACACAGAGAAGAGGCACACAGTGAGAAGAGACAAACAGACACAAAGCCACCTACGAGAAGAAGGAGAAGAGAGAAGAAAAGGGAGAGGGCTCCGGCGTGGAGTCTTCCGACAACCACCAGGCAAAGAAAAGAGAGTAAGAGAGAGAGAGGGCTTGATGTAGTAGGGGAAGGTGGGGGAAAGAGCAGTGGACGGTCGTCCCTACTTCGATCCCCAACACCTCCTCTTCTTTTGTTCTTTGTTTTATCCATCTCCGTTCTTTTGTTCTTTGGTTTTCTTTCTTGCTTGTAGCCTTAGCTCGGGCATGCTTTGTAATGTATATGGACAGTCACAGCCCTCTGCTCTCCCATGAATGAAGATCATCCCCCTCAGTGAATTTTCTCTTCGTCTCGTTGGTTTTGGGCCACAGTGCGTTTGATCGTCTTTCCCTTCACTTTCCGGTGTTTGTGTTCATCCCTCATGCCGACGGTTTCCTCCGGATCCGATGCCATCTTGAGCGGTTTGAGGTCACGAACTTCCTCCTGTAAAGCCCAACGCCTTCACCCGTGCCTGCCCCTTTGAACCTTCTCCCCTCCTGCCGGGGGTCCCTATGGGTTTGATCGGTCTAACACCCCGCCCCATTAGCAGACCAACCCTTTTGGAGCCTTGCTTGGCGCGCTTGCACTTTCCCCCAGCGGCACACCCCTCTGGCACCTTGGCCGACACACCCATAGTAGCCCCCAGTGGTACACTTTCCCTTGGTGCCCCAGCGGCACACCTGGTCTCACCCTAGCCCGGTACCCCCTCAAACGCCCTATGACCGTTTTTGGCCGGCACGCCTTGGCTAACCCCCCCTAGTACACCCTGTCCAGTCTCAGAGGTTTCCCGTTCATCGTCTCCTCCGAGTTTTCTGAGATTTTGTTAAGGTGTTGCCGCTCTCGGGCGCCAACCTCCAACTGTCGGGTTCCGCCACTCCATGTGGGCGCGTTCCCTTTATCTCCCTTACGCTCAGGTCAAGGGGAGATGCTGCAGAATTTTCATTAGAAATAATAACACATTGAAGAGACAAAATGAAGCAACGAACAAACAGAATAATAACACATAAAAAGGCAAAAGGATGCAGCAAACAGATGGAACAACAACATATTAAAGGGCAAAGGAAAATAACGAACGAATGGAACGCTCGGCGATAAAACACTCCAACCGGAATAAGACACTGTGGGTGACGTGAAAAGAATCAGATTGAACAATGGTGTGGCGGATTGAATGCCCAACTTATAGAGAACAGGCTGTGAGGAAAGGGAGGAAAGACT
Source organism: Amorphophallus konjac (assembly GCA_022559845.1). Taxonomy (NCBI): domain Eukaryota; kingdom Viridiplantae; phylum Streptophyta; class Magnoliopsida; order Alismatales; family Araceae; genus Amorphophallus; species Amorphophallus konjac. The sequence continues at coordinate 32,534,379 of CM040126.1, read as the reverse complement.
TGTATAAAACTGCATAAAAATCAAAGAAAGGAAGAAAAGAAAAACCTTAAAAGAAGTAAAGGAGGAGTGGGCCTTCATCGGCACACCTGTTCCAGCCTTCGCCGGTACACCATATCAACCCTTCAGCGGAACGCCCTAACAGCCCTTCAACGACACACCTCTTTGGCCCTTAGCGGCACACTCTCTCTCTCGCCGTCTCTATCCCTCACCGTCTCTCTCTCTCTCCCTCACAGTCTCTCTCTCTCTCTCTCTCCCTCACCGTCTCTCTCTCTCTCTCTCTCCCTCGCCGTCTCTCTCCATCTCTCACCCTCTCTCTCTCTCTCTCTCACCATCTCTCACCGTCTCTCTCCCTCACCGTCTCACCGTCTCTCTCCCTCACCGTCTCTCTCTCTCTCTCTCTCTCACCATCTCTCACCGTCTCTCTCTCTCTCTCTCTCCCTCACCATCTCTCTCCATCTCTCACCCTCTCTCTCTCTCTCTCACCATCTCTCACCGTCTCTCTCCCTCACCGTCTCACTGTCTCTCTCTCTCACCGTCTCAGCCCCTCACCCTATATATCTCTCTCTCTCCCACCATCTCTCACCGTCTCTCTCCCTCACCGTCTCTCTCTCTCTCTCTCACTATTTCTCTCTATCTCTCTCCCTCACCGTCTCTCTCTCTCTCTCCCACCATCTCTCACCGTCTCTCTCCCTCTCTCACCGTCTCTCCCTCTCTCTCCCTCACCGTCTCTTTCTCTCCCCCTCCGTCTCACCATCTCTCCTCCACCGTCTCTCTCATGCTCACCGTCTCTTTAGCCAATGTATAGAGTTTGCATGAGAGATTGCACAAATGCAGATAGTAAAGTATGTACACTGGAAATGGATGTTCAGACATACCGTGAACGAATGTATGGACTTAATGTGCTTGTGACAACAATATACAGACTTTGAGTAAGGATGTACCGACTTATCAACAGCCAATGTACAGACTTTGTGTTGCAGCAACCAGCCAATGTACAGACTTTGTGTGCATGTAACCGGCCAATGTATAGACTTTGTGTTGCAACAACTATCCAACGTACAGACTTTGTGTTGCAGCAACCAGCCAACGTACAGACTTTGTGTGCATGCAACTGGTCAATGTACAGACTTTGTGTTGCAGCAACCAGCCAACGTACAAACTTTGTGTTGCAGCAACCAGCCAACATATAGACTTTGTGTATGCATGCAACCAGCCAATGTACAGACTTTGTGTTGCAGCAACCAGCCAATGTGTAGACTTTGAGTTGCATCAAACGGACGATGTACAGACTTTGCGTGTGTGCTAGTAGACGATGTACAGACTTTGAGTTTGTAGCAAATGAGGAATGCACCGGCTATGCATGGCAAGCTATGCAACTAATGTACGGACTTGTGTGTCTGCTAAACCAGTGAACGTAGGTAAAGATAGGAATGTATAGACTTTGAATGCATGGAGCACACATGCTGCACAGACTTGGTCCGAGAATGTATAGACTTTGAGCCGATGGATGTACAGACTTTGTGTTGTAGCAACCAGTCAATGTATAGACTTTGTGCTGCATTAACCAGCCAGTGTATAGACTTTGAGTCACAGCAAATGGATATCGCACAGACTCTGCGCGTGTGCTAGCAGACGTTGTATAGACTTCGTGTTAGCCCGGCACGCTCGCCAACTCCTTCGCCGACACACTCTCCTTGGTGCCTTCTCCGGCGCACCCTCTTCCCACTTCGCCGGTACGCCTTGGGACGCCCTCATCGGCACACTCTCCACACCCCTCACCGGTACACCCTCCAGCAGCCCTCTCTCTCTCCGGGAAATATACACATATAACATATAATGATAATGATATTAGTGATAATAATAATAATAATAAATAAATTAATGAAAATTGTGATAAATAAAGAAATCCGAATATATATAGGAAACAAACAAAAATGTGGAATAGTGATAATAAAAAAAATAGTAATAATAATAAACAAAAAAGGGGGGGAAGAAATCATTCGGAACAAATGCATAAAGAAGAAACGAACAGCAAGAGGAAAGAGAGGAACATATAATTAAAATCTCAGATAAAATAAAAATGCTAGGATCCACATTGCAGCCCCATCTCTCCCCGTGACCCGACACAGAAGGAACAACGATGCTACCCTCGCAGGTCAGGCCTGAGATTAGGGAATTTGATGCGGGATAGATGACCGACTCGGGCTAAGACGTACGACCGACTCGTTGTGCGGCCAGCACTAGCACACTAAGGCAAGTCGGGCGGCTGACCACCGTGGTATTCTCCGGGTGGAGACGTCTCTCAACAGCGACTCTCTTGAGCCCGATGATCATCCCTTGCGAGGGAAACGTGGGGATCGCGGCGATTAAGAAACCACCGTCGCCTAGGGTGCTAATTCGCGCTCGGTACTCGATTGGAGCCACGGAACGGGCGCTCACAACTCACAATCGCGGTGAATTTGAAACTAGCTATCGGCCATATTCTCACAAACGCAGCAATATAGAAAGCATACTAAACAGCAATGTGAGTGGGGAACGAATCGCGTACCTCCACGACAAGGTGTGGGGAAGACACCCCGGCCGATTTCCGAACAACCCCAATACACAATTGAATTAAATTTTACAAATTCAGAAGCTTGGCCCACTCCACACAGGGAGGTATCGGGCTACAATCGATAACTTTGGGGTTTCTGGAACCCGGGTTTACGGGCAGCACTCTTCGGAGCCGAGGGAGGCGAGTCGGGGCCGATCAAGTATGCCGAGGGTGAACCGACTCGGTTCTGTCCACGCTGGTCTCCCTGCGCAGCGAACTTACGAAGGCCGGTACAGCTAGATCCGAGATCCGATCAGAGTGCCGTTTGTTGGAGAACGATGATGACTGGACGCCGTTTCTCTGCTCCGAAGGGCATGATCAGATCTTTTCAGATCTGAGTGCAGTTGTGGCTGCACCAAGCCTCTGGTTCTGCTCGCACAGAACTGCACAAGAACAGAAAGAATTAGGAGAAAAATGGTTTCCGAAGCCTTATAGAGGCACCGCTTATGGGAGATCACCGGAGACGTCCGGAGGAAGAATCTCTTCGAAGATCTCACACAGATCTCAACCGGATGAGGCGGGGCAGGCTCGGGAAGTCGGTGTTGGTTCTGAGCCGGATCTGCTCAGATCTCTTGTGCGATCTCACGAGAATCGTCTCCACGGACAGCACGGAGATCAGATCGAGGCGAGATCAACAGCAACGAGAAGAGGACTCAAAATCCTACGATCTCTCTTCAGGAACCAGATTCAGATGGCGTCAGGGTTGGGCTGGAGAAATTAAAACACAGTCGTCTTTAGATCTGGACAGTAATCAGGGACCGATCTGCGCGCCTCCACGAAAAGAAGTCTTGCCGTCGCTCATAAACTCCGATCAACGCAAAACCAGCGCTGAAATCTTCCTAACTCTCAGATGTATCACTGAGATTTTTTGGGGAAGAAGAAGGTAAGAAGAAAAGGGGGATACAAGATCGAGTCACACGACCCAATTCTGTCCCGTCACAGGACAGAACCATGGGAGTCACAGCCAAGGAAACATAAGAGAATCTATCTCCAATGCAATTTTCTCTCAACAAACTTTCATTAACTTCTTTACAAACACTATACATGGCTTTAAATAGGCAAATGCAAGGGGTAGGGGGAGGGGACTTACGTGGGATACAAGGAGAGGGAGGGGGATGCGCCCCTTGACCATGAGAGAAAGGGAGAGGGGGACAAGCCAACATGTTGGCTCACCTACCTTTGAAATTCCTGTAAAGAAGGTAGGTGGCAGCCATTTTGTACTTGACCAGCAGCCATTTTATGCTACATGTGGTAAATGGGGAGGAGGAAGAAGAAAAAACACAATTTGTCTAGCCTGATACAACAAATAAGGGGGCACCCCCTACTTGGGCCTCCAATTGGGCCATTTGGCCATGGCCATCCTCTTAAGCCCATTCATCCATTCTTGCTTAAGGCCTCATCCATTCTTGGTTAAGGCCTCTCCAACCTAGATAGCCCATGTAGGAAGGAAGCCCAATTGGGCCTTGCATGGCTTATGGATCCATCATAATGGACCAAGGCCACTCCTTTCTTAAGGAATGCTTAAGGGCTTTAACCAACTGGCCCTTTAAGAACCTTACAATTAGCCCATTATGAAAACCCAAGTAGAATGTTCATTACAAGCCCAATTTTCATGCAACAAGGTCTAAATTGATGCCAAATTGTCCCTAATTTGAAGGGAAGCCGAAGTAGTCCACTTGGTGCTCCGCGTATGGCACCGTCGGTTCGTCGACGTGTCACTGATTGCCCTGGTGTCCGCACCAATTCTCCCCGGGTGGGAGGAACTCGACCCCGTCGAGTAAGGGTCGTGAAACTTGAGCTCTCCGCATGTGATCAGGGCGTTGTTCATCGTGGGGCATCCTCGCCAACGTACTAGGACGTGTTGGTAGGCTCCGTTCCTGGTGATCACCTGCTCATCCAGTATACAATCTATATGCGTGCGTTGAGGATGGAAGAGTGAACTCTCGGGTGGTATATCACTCATAATGGGAGGAGAAAGCCCAAAACTCTCTAGGATCACCGCGGGTTCCAATATGCTACTAGATCTGAAACATGGAACGTCGAACTGATACCATAGTCGTCCAGTAGTTCAATATCATACGCATTCGGACCCACTTGTTTCTTGACCCGGAAAGGGTGGGTATCGTGTACCTAGAGTTGCTTTCGGTCTCCAGGAGGAAACCAATCAGGTATGACCCTGATCTAGACGTACTCTCCTTTTGAATCCACAGATATGTAGCATGCATCGGCTACATCCTTATACGTGCTTGACTGGCCTTTTATTGACACGACTTAATGCAAACCATATGTATGAAAGAAAACAACTAGAGAGACAAACAAACACACACATATGACCTTAGACATACATAGACAAAGACAAAGACAAAGACACAAGCACAAGGGACATATGGAAGAAGACCCGCTAAGGATGACAGTCGTCGTCTTCATACACTAAGTGTAAAGAAGGACTAGCCCACAACCGGATGTCACGAGTTTCCTCCCTCGTCAACCGTCTCCAATTCGAGAAGACTCGTCCTCGGATATGGAAGTGTAAGAGGATCAAGAGGCGGGTGACGGGAAAGTAATCCGGACGTCGGGTGTGGCACTCACAAAAGGGTAAGTTCGGATATTGTCTCTCGTATGCATGGTAGAAGTCAAACCATACCACGTCAATATATAGTGCCGACACTGGTACGATAGTCACTAGCGGCTGCACTACCGTAGGAGAGACGGGTAAGAGTGGAATGGTGGGGTCCTCTATTGGGTCATTCTCTAACCCCAAAACATCAGTGAGATACTCCTCGGCTAATTCTTGATCAGCCTCGTAACTCACTATAATAGGCCCGGGTGAGGCATCCTCCAACTGGTTGTCCACTAAGGTAGGAGAATGTGAAGGACACGGGTCGGAGAAATGGCTAACCCCAATATAGGGGACTACATGGGTGGGCTCCGGGAGTGGTGGTGGATGTGAGTCCGGAGGTGGAACGGACCGGTGGAGTTGGGTGGTTGGAGACACGGAGGTAGTCGGGTGTATGCCATCGTGGAAGATGAACTCGCCGGGTAGGTGAGATGGGTATAAAGTGCAAGTCCTCCTATCCCGGTCGAAGGTTACTCTCCTCTCTTCCAACCAATCTTGCCCTAAAATGATGCATGGGCCAGCAAGTGTGCCGACCTTGCACCATGCTCCATCGAAATAAAGAGCGGTGCCGAACCTCCATTGGAACTCTACAAATGCTAAACCACCATTGAGAACAATCTCTCCGGTCTTAGAGAGCGATTCAACTATGTCGTGTGAGACACAGTTAGACGACACCCTATTAATGAAGTCGATCTCCGTATGCAACCCATTAGGTAAGATGGCAATGGACATGATAGGTCGCTGGAACGACTCGGTTGTTGACATAGGGTCCGGGCATCGGGCCATGAAAGCATTGAATTCGGCCACCAAGGGTGACCAATCGGACCCATGGTCTCGGGTGACGGCCATGGTAGTGGCGGGTAGTGGACATGCAGACACACGGACTAGGAAATACCGACTAATGCAAACACACACTACGATGATGCGTCTAGACCTAAACCAATATTTGGTACTTGGCGGACTTACAGAATCCGAAGATCCGTCGACGCAAAGTGCGGCCTTCTCGATAGGCGTAACCTAACGTTCGGGCAACACCATTTGATATACCGTTTATTGGGATGTAATTTTAAAACACTTTTTTTTTGTTTTAGAAATATGATGATCATAGACTCGACTTAAACCGACTTATACCAAACTATCATGAATACCCTAGACTCGACCACGGATGCTCTGATACCAAACTGATGCAGGACAGATGACCGACTAGGGCTAAGACGTACGACCGACTCGTTGTGCGGCCAGCACTAGCACACTAAGGCAAGCCGGGCGGCTGACCACCGTGGTATTCTCCAGGTGGAGACGTCTCTCAACAGCGACTCTCTTGAGCCCGACGATCGTCCCTTGAGAGGGAAATGTGGGGATCGCGGCGATTAAGAAACCACCATCGCCTAGGGTGCTAATTCGCGCTCGATACTCGATTGGAGCCACGGAACGGGCGCTCACAACTCACAATCGACGGTGAATTTGAAACTAGCTATCGGCCCTATTCTCACAAACGCAGCAATATAGAAAGCATACTAAACAACAATGTGAGTGGGGAATGAATCGCGTACCTCCACGACAAGGCGTGGGGAAGACACCCTGGCCGATTTCCTAACAACCACAATACACAATTGAATTAAATTTTACAAATTCAGAAGCTTGGCCCACTCCACACAGGGAGGTATCGGGCTACAATCGATAACTTTGGGGTTGCTGGAACCCGGGTTGACGGGCAGCACTCGTCGGAGCCGAGGGAGGCGAGTCGGGGCCGATCGGGTATGCCGAGGGTGAACCGACCCGGTTCTGTCCACGCTGGTCTCCCTGCGCAGTGAACTTGCGAAGGCCGGTACAGCTAGATCCGAGATCTGATCGGAGTGCCGTTTATTGGAGAACGACGGCGACTGGACGCCGTTTCTCTTCTCCGAAGGGCGCGATCAGATCTTTTCAAATATGAGCGCAGCAGTGGCTGCACCAAGCCTCTGGTTCTGCTCACACAGAACTGCACAGGAACAGAAAGAATTAGGGGGAAAATGGTTGCCGAGGCCCGATCGAGGCGTCGCTTGTAGGAGATCGTCGGCGACGTTCGTAGGAAGAAGCTCTCTGAAGATCTCTCACAGATCTCAGCCGGATGAGGCGGGGCAGGCTCGGGAAGTCGGTTCTGGTTCTGAGCCGGATCTGCTCAGATCTCTTGCACGATCTCACGAGAATCGCCTCCACGGACAGCACGGTGATCGTATCGAGGCAAGATCAGCGGCAACGCGAAGAGGACTCAAAATCCTACGATCTCTCTTCAGGAACCAGATTCAGATGATGTCACGCCCCGAGCGCGGAAGATACCCGGAGACGCGTGACGAGTTTATATCAATCATGTCAATCAGAGTGGTCGTGTATTCGACACAAAGACAGAGATGCGCAAAATAGCAAGATAACCCAATCCTTTATTTCATAATGGATAGACTATTACAAATCCAATACTCTGGTTAATAAAAAGAAAAGTACATAGTTGACTCAAGAAAATAGGAAAAATACTAGATGACACTTGGACAAGCTCTAGCTCTTTCACTCTTGACCATTCCCATCCGATTGACTTCCATCATCGTCGGACTTACCTGAAAAGTAAAAAGGGACAAACAGAATGAGCGAACGCTCAGTAGGAAATTATATCTCAAGTACTATCAAGGGGTTTAAGTAATTACATCTTTCATGAATGCAATAAAGCTATGCATGCTCGCATAAAACGACAAGATAGAGAGAATGTAATATCAAAGAATAAGATGAACTAATCATGAACTTCCAACAAGATACTCAAGATATTCAAGCAAGTACATTTAACAAGTCATGTCAAGAATTTTTGGCTATCATGTATCAAGCAAGCAAGTAATTACCCTTTCTCGGGCCACGCATTTCATGTCGAGTCAAGTACGATTCAAGTACAAGATATGTGTGGAATGTCCAAATCAAGAAAGTAAAGTACTCGGTATAATGCCAGATACCTTATCATTTTAACTCCCATGGGCACAAGTACTTTCGGGTGCTCCTCCCAGGACCAGATCGGGCCCTATATGCGCAGGCATTTATCATGTGTTTTGACATCCACTCTTATATATATAGCCAATTTTTGAATTTCAATAATCAAGCTTGTAGACATGTATGACAACTTTGACAGAATGGAGTCCAAAAAAATATGACAAAGGACATAGAATGGCGATAATAACGGTATAATCACGATATCGATAAAACTAGGTAGAATATGGTTCCCTTAACTTGGGTACCATGACAAATCAATATGGACATTCTTTATATAGAATTGAGGTCCACATGAACAGTATATCAAAGGTAAGATACCCTCATTCATATCATAGAATTGAGGTTTACAAGAATGACATGATATGGCATGATATCATCATCCCATTAAGAATTTCTTATGATATACTCTTTGTATAATCATAAGGGCCGGTATACCATGTTTCTTTAGATTGACATGGCAAAGATCGTGTAATGGGTTTTTAGGGTACAACCAGCTCAGTCGACCTTGAGGGAATCCAAGGTACGAGGAGTCTTACGGAGGTCTCTATGACTAACTCGCTAGTCCAAAGGAACGGAATGTCCAATGGAGAGCTTGTATGTCAATGAGAATTGAGTGTGATCGATAAAACAATCGTGAAACGTGGGACTATACTCACGGAGTGGAGAATAGTGCCGATATATATATTATATAACATATGAAACCATCGGTTAATAGAAACAGTGGAAAATCAGTTTTACAGTAAAGTAACGACTTAAGCAGAGTCGTTTATCAAGTAATTAACGCCTAACAGAAGGGCGTTTACACATGTTTCCATTTTTTCAGAATTTTAATATTTCATTAATTTATCTAAAACGCGCCCTGGACAGGGGCGTTTCTTTGCAATGAGACGACTACAGTAGCAGGCGTCTTTTTATTTACAATATTTTACAGAACATATTTATTTTCAGAAATTATCGAAAATGCGCCCTTGGCAGGGGCGTTAATCATTAAATTCTTATTTTTACAGAATATATTGTTCGGGATTTTAACAGAAACGCGCCCTATGAAGGGGCGTTACTTTTCAATTCACGCCCTGTGATGGGGCGTTAACACATGGAAAATGACCTAGTCTAGGTCGTGAATTCAAGAAATACCAGGAAAGCAAGATTTGCACGATAATCAAGGATAACAATCATATAGTCATGACAGGAAAATTGGTAGGAATTCAGATGCAGTATATTAGATTTGATGTTTCATGTTTATTGACTTTTAACCGTTAACAATTATTGATTTCATGTAATTGCATGGATAATCAGTTCTTAAGATAGGTGATTAACATTTACATGAAATTAACGCCTGTGTACAGGGCGTCAAATATGAAATTGACGACCTAGGCAGGGTCGTGTATTCTAAATTAGCGCCCTGGACAGGGGCGTCTCTTTCAAAATATTGCAGAAACATAATAAAACCATATTAAACCATATGCATGTCATGTCAATACGTATATAAGTCTTGTCTTAATTTATTTGGGCTATAGTAACTTGAGAAAATCCTACCTTAATTGATATCTGGAGAGGGGACACGTGAATAACTTGATAAGAACGCACTGAAGCTTCTAATACCCTTGATAGCAGCAGTATGCAGATCGGACAGGAAGAAGAAGAAAAATTTAGTTGATGAAGATGATGGAGATGATGATCTTCAATCAACCTGTAGGGGAAGAAAAAGGAAGGAAGGTGAGGATATAATCGAAGTTAGGGAAACGGTTGAAGAACATTACCTTGTTCTTCGGCAGTAGCTGTGGAGCTTCCTACAAAGAAAAGTCAATGAAGATTTATCAGTTCTTCATGCAGTCGAAACAGAGGGCAAAAGAAAATAAGAAGAACATATGTTCTTCACTTACCGTGCAGCAGCAGGTCGATCGTCCAAATAGGTTTAGGGTTCGGCTGTCAAGAGTCTTTATAGGATTTTGGGAAATCCTATTAGGGTTAGTGATTGTGTGGAAGTAATACTTCCTTGATAGAGTCCTTACCACCTTTTAACTCTTTCTAATACTTATCCATTACCCTGGATAAGCTCCCGTGTCGAACGGAACTCGAATGGAATTAACGACCTAGGTCAGGGCGTCGATTCCTGAATTGACGACCTGGTTCAGGTCGTTTCTTAAGAAGCGCCTGATATGAAGGCGCTCTTTGTTTTAAAACACGCCCAAGATAAGGGCGTTTCTTGGCCTTACCATTTTTGGCGTTTAGAATTTGACGCCGTGTTGTCAGGGCGTCTCTTCTTGAATCACGCCTTTTCTAGAGGCGTTTCTAATTTAAATAGCGCCTTAATAAGAGGCGTTATTTGCATTTTGGTTTTATTCACCCCTTTAACCCTCTTCTTATTATCTGTATTACTTCTGTAATATATATATTTTAATTCATTTCAAATATTCATTTATCAGGGTTGCTACACCCTCCCCCACTTAAAAAGAATTTGGTCCCCAAATTCAATTGCATAATATGTATATACGCGGAGAGTGTAGAGTATATATCTCTTAGAATAACTCGGGAAATCTTTTCTTCATAGATTCCTCGGTCTCCCATGTGGCTTCGTGTTCGGTATTCTTATTCCATTGCACCTTAAGCATGGGAATAACCTTATTCCTTAGAGCTCGTATTTCACGATCTAAGATCTTCATAGGCTTCTGTTCATATGTGAGATCTTTCTGGATCACCAGATCTCCATGTTCAATAATATGCGATGGATCGTGCACATACTTCTTCAACATAGATATATGAAATACATTATGTACCTCGGACAATTGAGGAGGCAACGCGATGCGATAAGCAACCTCGCCAACTCTTTCGAGTATCTCAAAAGGTCCGATGAATCTTGGCGTAAGCTTGCCCTTAACCCCAAATCTTCGTATGCCACGTCCAGGTGATATTTTAAGAAATACATGATCTCCGATTTGGAATTCAAGATCTCTCCTCCTTGTATCAGCATAAGCCTTTTGTCTGGTCTGAGCAACTTGCAATCTTTCTCTGATTACTTGTATCTTCTCAGTTGTATCCCTTACCATGTCTGGACCTAACAGTTGTTTCTCTCCAACTTCGTTCCAGCATAAGGGTAATCGGCAACTCCTTCCATATAAAGCTTCGAAAGGTGCCATTTGGATACTAGCTTGGTAGCTGTTGTTATATGCAAATTCCACTAGTGACAAATGTTCATGCCAGCTTCCACCAAAGTCAATGATGCAAGCTCTTAGCATATCCTCAACAACTTGATTAGCTCTCTCGGTCTGACCATCCGTTTGTGGGTGAAAAGCAGTACTAAAGTTGAGCCTTGTTCCCAACGAATGTTGTAATCCCTTCCAAAAATGAGAAGTGAAACGGGGATCTCTATCAGACACGATTGAGGCAGGAATTCTATGTAACCTGACTATTTCCTTGATGTATAGTGCAGCTAGTACATCAATTGACCATCGGCTCTTTATTGGCAAGAAATGCGCCGATTTAGTTAAACGGTCAATAATAACCCATATTCCATCATGTCCTCCTTTTGATTTAGATAAACCCATGATGAAATCCATACCAATGTCCTCCCACTTCCACTTAGGAATATCTAGAGGATGTAGTTTACCAGCAGGCTTTTGGTGTTCCGCCTTGACTTGTTGGCATGTGAGACAGCGTGATACATAGTCCGCTATTTCTCTTTTCATATTAGGCCACCAAAAGTTCCTCTTTACATCTTGGTACATTTTGGTTGATCCTGGATGAATCGTGTACCTTGATCTGTGAGCTTCATCTAAGATCTTTTTCTTTAATTCTGGACAATCAGGTATACAAGTTCTATCTTTGAACAATAATATTCCATCAGAAGCTATCTGAAAGTCGGATTGTCCTTCTAATCTGCCTTTGATTTCTACCAATATAGGATCATCATCCTGAAGTGCTTGTATCTCAGATAATAAATCTGACTGTATGCTTACATGAGATAATGTGACAAATTTGGCTTCCGTGTCCAGGCTTATATTGAGCTCGGAGAATTGTTCTAGCAACCTCCATTCTTGTATCATACAATTGGCTATCATTGCTCTCGGCTTTCGACTAAGGGCATCAGCAACATAATTACCCTTTCCGGGATGGTATTGTATATTGAAGTCGAAGTCCTTGAGATATTCTAGCCAGCGTCTTTGTCTCATGTTTAGCTCCTTTTGTGAAAATAGATATTTGAGACTTTTGTGATCAGAGTATACAGTAAACTGCACTCCATATAAGTAGTGTCTCCATATCTTTAGGGCAAATACCACCGCGGCCAGTTCTAAGTCATGGACGGGGTAATTCTCCTCATGCTTCTTCAGTTGACGTGAAGAGTATGCTATGACCTTTCCTTGTTGCATTAGGACACATCCGAGGCCAATGCCAGAAGCATCTGTGTAGACCTCGAATTTCTCTCCTTCTATTGGTAGAGCTAACACCGAAGCTGTAGTGAGATGATCCTTGAGAGTTTGGAAACTTCTTTCACATTCCTCACTCCATTCATATCGGATCTCCTTACGAGTTAATCTTGTAAGTGGTACGGCGATCTTAGAGAAATCTTTGATGAATCGCCGATAATAGCCTGCAAGACCTAAGAAACTTCTGATCTCGCTAGCATTGGTTGGTTTTTCCCAGTTTCTAACAGCTTCGACCTTTGACGGATCTACTGATAATCCATCTTTTGAAATCACATGTCCTAGAAAAGCCACTTCTTCAAGCCAGAATTCACACTTGCTGAGTTTTGCATATAATTGACTTGTCCTCAAGACTTGCAATGCAATCCTCAAATGCTTTTCATGTTCTTCCTTAGTCTTGGAATATATCAATATATCATCAATGAAGACTACTATGAATTGATCCAAGTAAGGCCTGAATATGCTATTCATTAACTGCATAAAGGCAGCAGGGGCATTTGTTAGTCCAAAAGGCATAACAACAAATTCGTAATGGCCATACCTGCTTCTGAATGCAGTCTTATGAATGTCATCATCCTTGATTCTTAACTGATGATATCCCGACCTGAGATCAATCTTGGAAAAATATTTGGATCCTGAAATCTGATCAAATAACTCATCGATTCTCGGCAGTGGATACTTGTTCTTGATAGTGAGATGATTCAACTGTCGATAGTCGATTCACAATCTCATGGATCCGTCATTCTTCTTCACAAATAAGACTGGTGCTCCCCACGGGGAAGTACTTGGTCTAATAAACCCTTTTCGAATTAGTTCCATCAACTGCTCCTTCAACTCTTTGAGTTCCGTAGGGGACATTCTATAGGGTGCCTTTGAAACTGGACCAGCACCAGGGACTAAGTCAATGGTGAAGGCCACATCCCTTTGAGGGGGTAATCCCGGCAACTCTTCCGGAAACACGTCCGGGAATTCTTGTACTACTGGAATGTCTTCTAGCTTAGTGTCCTTTGTTTCCTTAACTGTGACAAATGCAAGGAAAGCTGTACATCCTTTCCTGATGAGCTTGCTAGCTCGGAGGGCCGAAATAAGAGGGGAATTGCTCCGACTCTTGGGGCGAGTAAAGACTAATTCTGGAATATCTTTGAAAGCAATTTGGCTATTGCGGCAATCAACCGTTGCCTGGTATTTGGATAACCAGTCCGCTCCTAGTATAACATCATACTCCTTTAGATCGAGGCATATGAGATCTATAGGTAAATTCCTACCTTGAACCATTACCTCACAGTTTTGGTAGTGATGAGTAATATCATTTTCACTTCCAAGAGGAGTAGTTAGAACTATTTTTATCCATTCTGGTTCTAACGGTAACGGGTCGGCAAACTTCTTAGAAATAATGGAATGCGATGCACCCGTATCAAATAAGACATAAGCACTTTTGGAACAAACTGTTAATGTACCTTCTACCAGTCCACCTTCTTCTTGCTCGGTCTCCTTTATTGCATGAAGTCGAGCGTTCTTTGTCACCGGGCGCTTACCGTCTCCGGCTTGGTCATTAAGTAACGGACAGTCGGGAATCCGATGTTCGCGGCTCCCACAACGGAGACAAGCTCCTAATTTCCTCCAGCATTCTTCTGTCTTGTGACCAGCCTTGTCACAATGCTTACATACTGTATTAGAAGGGGTAGTTGTGATAGAGAAAGGCTTGGTCTTTTTGAACTTATGGTCTTGAGAGGAAGAACCTCCATTATTGGGCCTCTTCTTGAAATTGGGTTTGAAAGAACCCGAACCCGTGACTTGTTCCTTCTTGTCTTTCCCACGGATCCTATCAGATAGTTCCGTGGCATCTTCAAGTAATTGAGCTCGGCGCACTATTTCAGAATAAACTTGGATATCCATAGGCGCCAGCTGAGTGATATATTGGGGCCTAAGCCCATTAAGGAATCTCTTAGCCTTCATCTTCTCGGTGCTAATCAGATGCTTAGCATATCTAGATAATCTTGAGAACTGTGCCTCATAATCAGCAACCGATAAAGATCTTTGTTTTAACGCGGCAAATTTGGCGGCCTTCTTCTCTTGGACTCGATCCGAGAAATATTTAGCATTGAAATATTCTACAAATTCTTCCCATGTAACTTGATTAGGATCGATGGCTGCTTCAATAGACTCCCACCAGCATCTAGCATCCTTTTCTAACTGGAAAGTAGCTAATAAGACTTTGTCCTGATCCGTGCATTGCATGACACGGAATATACGTTCAATCTCCCGGACCCAATGCTCGGCATCGTCCGGATCAGTTGATCCCATAAACTTCGGGGGATTCATGCTCTTAAAAGCTTGGTGTAGGCTTCCAGCTCGTGGAGAACCACCATGTACTACCTATTGTAGCACTTGAGTCATTCCTTGAAGGGTACGCTGCATGTTGCGCCATTGAGCACGTTCGGCAGCCATTATCCTACAATTACAATAACTATATTAGTACGTGACTACATTTAGAAACCAGTACTCTATTTTTAACTTTAACCCTTGGTTCTACCCAATCTCACTGGTAAAAGGTTTATACTTATCCTTGGACTTGGGTTTTTCCTAGGAATTGAATACCCTAGGCTCTGATACCACAAAAACTGTCACGCCCCGAGCGCGGAAGATACCCGAAGACGCGTGACGAGTTTATATCAATCATGTCAATCAGAGTGGTCGTGTATTCGACACAAAGACAGAGATGTGCAAAATAGCAAGATAACCCAATCCTTTATTTCATAATGGATAGACTATTACAAATCCAATACTCTGGTTAATAAAAAGAAAAGTACATAGTTGACTCAAGAAAATAGGAAAAAGACTAGATGACACTTGGACAAGCTCTAGCTCTTTCACTCTTGACCATTCCCATCCGATTGACTTCCATCATCGTCGGACTTACCTGAAAAGTAAAAAGGGACAAACGGAATGAGCGAACGCTCAGTAGGAAATTATATCTCAAGTACTAGCAAGGGGTTTAAGTAATTACATCTTTCATGAATGCAATAAAGCTATGCATGCTCGCATAAAACGACAAGATAGAGAGAATGTAATATCAACGAATAAGATGAACTAATCATGAACTTCCAACAAGATACTCAAGATATTCAAGCAAGTACATTTGACAAGTCATGTCAAGAATTTTTGGCTATCATGTATCAAGCAAGCAAGTAATTACCTTTTCTCGGGCCACGCATTTCATGTCGAGTCAAGTACGATTCAAGTACAAGATATGTGTGGAATGTCCAAATCAAGAAAGTAAAGTACTCGGTATAATGCCAGATACCTTATCATTTTAACTCCCATGGGCACAAGTACTTTCGGGTGCTCCTCCCAGGACCAGATCGGGCCCTATATGCGCAGGCATTTATCATGTGTTTTGACATCCACTCTTATATATATAGCCAATTTTTGAATTTCAATAATCAAGCTTGTAGACATGTATGACAACTTTGACAGAATGGAGTCCAAAAAAATATGACAAAGGACATAGAATGGCGATAATAACGGTATAATCACGATATCGATAAAACTAGGTAGAATATGGTTCCCTTAACTTAGGTACCATGACAAATCAATATGGACATTCTTTATATAGAATTGAGGTCCACATGAACAGTATATCAAAGGTAAGATACCCTCATTCATATCATAGAATTGAGGTTTACAAGAATGACATGATATGGCATGATATCATCATCCCATTAAGAATTTCTTATGATATACTCTTTGTATAATCATAAGGGCCGGTATACCATGTTTCTTTAGATTGACATGGCAAAGATCGTGTAATGGGTTTTTAGGGTACAACCAGCTCAGTCGACCTTGAGGGAATCTAAGGTACGAGGAGTCTTACGGAGGTCTCTATGACTAACTCGCTAGTCCAAAGGAACGGAATGTCCAATGGAGAGCTTGTATGTCAATGAGAATTGAGTGTGATCGATAAAATAATCGTGAAACGTGGGACTATACTCACGGAGTGGAGAATAGTGCCGATATATATATTATATAACATATGAAACCATCGGTTAACAGAAACAGTGGAAAATCAGTTTTACAGTAAAGTAACGACTTAAGCAGAGTCGTTTATCAAGTAATTAACGCCTAACAGAAGGGCGTTTACACATGTTTCCATTTTTTCAGAATTTCAATATTTCATTAATTTATCTAAAACGCGCCCTGGACAGGGGCGTTTCTTTGCAATGAGACGACTACAGTAGCAGGCGTCTTTTTATTTACAATATTTTACAGAACATATTTATTTTCAGAAATTATCGAAAACGCGCCCTTGGCAGGGGCGTTAATCATTAAATTCTTATTTTTACAGAATATATTGTTCTGGATTTTAACAGAAACGCGCCCTATGAAGGGGCGTTACTTTTCAATTCACGCCCTGTGATGGGGCGTTAACACATGGAAAACGACCTAGTCTAGGTCGTGAATTCAAGAAATACCAGGAAAGCAAGATTTGCACGATAATCAAGGATAACAATCATATAGTCATGACAGGAAAATTGGTAGGAATTCAGATGTAGTATATTAGATTTGATGTTTCATGTTTATTGACTTTTAACCGTTAACAATTATTGATTTCATGTAATTGCATGGATAATCAGTTCTTAAGATAGGTGATTAACATTTACATGAAATTAACGCCTGTGTACAGGGCGTCAAATATGAAATTGACGACCTGGGCAGGGTCGTGTATTCTAAATTAGCGCCCTGGACAGGGGCGTCTCTTTCAAAATATTACAGAAACATAATAAAACCATATTAAACCGTATGCATGTCATGTCAATACGTATATAAGTCTTGTCTTAATTTATTTGGGCTACAGTAACTTGAGATAATCCTACCTTAATTGATATCTGGAGAGGGGACACGTGAATAACTTGATAAGAACGCACTGAAGCTTCTAATACCCTTGATAGCAGCAGTATGCAGATCGGACAGGAAGAAGAAGAAAAATTTAGTTGATGAAGATGATGGAGATGATGATCTTCAATCAACCTGTAGGGGAAGAAAAAGGAAGGAAGGTGAGGATATAATCGAAGTTAGGGAAACGGTTGAAGAACATTACCTTGTTCTTCGGCAGTAGCTGTGGAGCTTCCTACAAAGAAAAGTCAATGAAGATTTATCAGTTCTTCATGCAGTCGAAACAGAGGGCAAAAGAAAATAAGAAGAACATATGTTCTTCACTTACCGTGCAGCAGCAGGTCGATCGTCCAAATAGGTTTAGGGTTCGGCTGTCAAGAGTCTTTATAGGATTTTGGGAAATCCTATTAGGGTTAGTGATTGTGTGGAAGTAATACTTCCTTGATAGAGTCCTTACCACCTTTTAACTCTTTCTAATACTTATCCATTACCCTGGATAAGCTCCCGTGTCGAACGGAACTCGAATGGAATTAACGACCTAGGTCAGGGCGTCGATTCCTGAATTGACGACCTGGTTCAGGTCGTTTCTTAAGAAGCGCCTGATATGAAGGCGTTCTTTGTTTTAAAACACGCCCAAGATAGGGGCGTTTCTTGGCCTTACCGTTTTTGGCGTTTAGAATTTGACGCCGTGTTGTCAGGGCGTCTCTTCTTGAATCACGCCTTTTCTAGATGCGTTTCTAATTTAAATAGCGCCTTAATAAGAGGCGTTATTTGCATTTTGGTTTTATTCACCCCTTTAACCCTCTTCTTATTATCTGTATTACTTCTATAATATATATATTTTAATTCATTTCAAATATTCATTTATCAGGGTTGCTACAGATGACGTCAGGGTTGGGCTGGAGAAATTAAAACACAGTCATCTTTAGATCTGGACAGCAATCAGGGACCGATCTGCGTGCCTCCACGAAAAGAAATCTTACCGTCGCTCATGAACTCCGATCGACGCAAAACCAGCGCTGAATTCTTCCTAACTCTCAGATGTATCACTGAGATTTTTTGGGGAAGAAGAAGGTAAGAGGAAAAGGGGGATACAAGGTCGAGTCACATGACCCAATTCTGTCCCGTCACATGATAGAACCAAGGGAGTCACACCCAAGGAAACACAAGAGAATCTCTCTCCAATGCAATTTTCTCTCAACAAACTTTCATTAACTTCTTTACAAACACTATACATGGCTTTAAATAGGAAAATGCAAGGGGTAGGGGGAGGGTACTTGCGTGGGATACAAGGGGAGGGAGGGGGCTGCGCCCCTTGACCATGAGAGAAAGGGAGAGGGGGACAAGCCAACATGTTGGCTCACCTACCTTTGAAATTCCTGTAAAGAAGGTAGGTGGCAGCAATTTTGTACTTGACCAGCAGCCATTTTATGCTACATGTGGTAAATGGGGAGGAGGAAGAAGAAAAAACATAATTTGTCTAGCCTAATACAACAAATAAGGGGGCGCCCCCTACTTGGGCCTCCAATTGGGCCATTTGGCCATGGCCATCCTCTTAAGCCCATTCATCCATTCTTTCTTAAGGCCTCATCCATTCTTGGTTAAGGCCTCTCCAACCTAGATAGCCCATATAGGAAGGAAGCCCAATTGGGCCTTGCATGGCTTGTGGATCCATCATAATGGACCAAAGCCACTCCTTTCTTAAGGAATGCTTAAGGGCTTTAACCAATTGGCCCTTTAAGAACCTTACAATTAGCCCATTATGAAAACCCAAGTAGAATGTTCATTACAAGCCCAATTTTCATGCAAAAAGGTCCAAATTGAAGCCAAATTGTTTCTAATTTGAAGGGAAGCCGAAGTAGTCCACTTGGTGCTCCGCGTATGGCACCGTCGGTTCACCGACGTGTCACTGATTGCCCTGGTGTCCGCACCAGAATTGTCCCGACATGGCCAGGCCCCGACCTTGCTTTAGGGGCGACATTCCAAACAAGCCGGATTCGTTTCTCGCCCTGGATCCCTTCCGAGCCGTTATTAAAATTGTCGTGCATTCGGCGGACATTTGAACGGGTTCACCTCGGTTTCCGTCGCGTTTCTATCACGGACCCGTGTCCGAATATGAAAAGGTCCACGAGTGACCGATATGACCCGTGGCCCGGAACCCGATGCGGATCCTGATGCTATTTATTCTTGCTTCTATCTTGCACAGTTAGTTTTAGTCCTTTCGGTTGCATGGCCCCTAATTTCGGCAACTAATCAAGGGTGTTCCCTCGTATGGGGGATGTAAAGGACGTCGTGACCTTTACGGCACGACGGGATCTGGTCCCAACACGAACCACACAATCGTCTGAGGAAGTCAAGTCGAGCGCACTATGGGCTCTTCGGAACCCGAATAAATTGTCACTTTGTGACTGGCACGCCCACGCACTTAATAAACCAACAAACGAACAAAATAATTACCAAATAAAAAGTGCGTCCACACTGCTGTGAAAAGAATCTTTAGATACATTTCTGGAACTCATAACTTAGGACTATGGTACCCTACATCAAATGCTTTAGATCTTGTTTCATATACTGATGCTGATTACGTTGGCTGCAAACTAGATAGGAAGAGCACTAGTGGACATTGTCAGTTCTTAGGTGGGTGTCTAGTTTCTTGGGGCTCCAAGAAGCAGCACTCTGTGGCCCTCTCCACTGTAGAAGCTGAATACATAGCTGCAAGGAGCTGTGGTACACAGGTGATCTGGATTAAAAATCAGCTTCAGGACTACCAAGTAGACTTAGGCTGCACACATGTATACTGTGATAATACTAGGGCCATTAATCTTGCAAAGAATCCTATCTTGCATTCTCGAACCAAACACATAGAAATCAGATATCATTTTATTAGAGATGAGGTTTCCAAGGGTTCTTTTCAATTGTTCCATGTTGGCACTGCACATCAAATAGTTGACATTTTCACTAAGCTACTAGATAATGACAAATTCACAACATTGAGGAGAGAATTAGGCATTTTTAAATCTTCTTGAATTCTGAACTCCTTGAATAAAATGCCTCCATGTTTCTGTGTCAGCATTTGCACACATCTGCATTTAGCTTTTATCATACTTCAATAACATTGCATTAGCATGCATAACCAATTGGTATATCAAATGATAGTTGGGAGAAGGACATATTTCTTCTGACTGGAAACCCATCTCATGCGTAGAGGCTAGTCCTCCGCCTAGTACCATCGGTCATTTTGCATTAAGATGAGTTTCATTTTGCATATTTGCCCATTCAGCATGAGTTGTGTCTGCATATTAGTTCATAGTGTGAGGGGGAGTTATGTCCCTGTGCCAGCTGATCAGTTAAGAGGTTTTGAGCAGTTGTATTCGTTATGTTTGCATATCAGATCATTTTGTGAGGGGGAGTTGTCCCTGTGACTGATTCAAAATATTTTGAGAGATTTTTGGTATTGCTGCTTTTATTGAAAGAATTCATACAATCCATCCATAGAAAGTAGAATCTCATACACTTATTAAACTTTTTAAGTCTGAGCAACTGATGTATTGCTAGAATCTTCTATCTAATAAACTAGCATAGACTTGGATAAAGTATCTGAAGTATATCTTCTTACATATTTCATGATCATGGACCAAAAGCTAAACTCGTATGTCATGATATCTGCTAAAAATGTGAAACCTAGACTTCTGAGAACAAATCCTTTTAGAATCAGTACTTCTAGTATTGTCTTCAAACATACCATATCAAAATTTTAGGGGCATAAAAAATCTTCAGAGCAATGATCTGATTACTGAGAAACTAGATGATTCACCAATGAAATGAAATTCTTCCTATGTCATGAGGTGTCATATTATCTTTGATTAAATATTACAAAAATATTTTCTATCTGATCATAACAGAGCAATGGTAATCAGGTGATTGAGTAACTGGGGAGTCAGGCCTCTGATCAAGGTGTCTCCTCATGTAAAAAGACACTTGAGTTACTAACTCTATTCTCTAAAGAGAGGTAATGCGGTTCTCACATTGAGTGACTAGGGATTCTGGCCTCTAGTCAAGGTGACTCCTCATGTCAAAAGATGTGATCCACCAAAATTACTTATTGATGTTTTTGCTGATCATTAAAGAAAAATCCCCTGTATTTGTAAAATTATCTGGACTGTTTGTCCTCAATACCTTTAGAATCTTTTTTTGAGGATCAGTCTCTTGCAGTCTAATTAGTACAGTTTTTGGTCAGAACCCTCTTGACATACCTGTTCATCCTTGTTCTACATCATATCCTATGTACGTTGATAAACTTCACTCTCATTCTAAGTCTTTCTTTATTACTAGATTTGAAGAATCTACGCTTAATTTCGTTCTCCTACTTAATCTTTTAAGATGTGCTCATGGGATATTCTACACTGTGAAAATCCTGTATTTCTTTCTCACTCATCCAACACCTCTATATCTCTTTAATTTCCTTTTGATGATGTCAAAGGGGGGGAACATGTAAATGACATTGTGTTGCATTACTTGCATCAGGGGGAGTTAATGTGTGTTGTTGCATGCATGCTTGATCATTACTAATGATTGCATTGATATTGACCTATAGTGTTGCCATCATCAAAAAGGGGAAGACTGATGTATCCTTGTCCATGTGGTTTTGATGATGACAATTTAAGTGTTTCATTTTAGTCAATAGTCAATGCCAACTTGAGTTTTGGGCTTAAATTCTTCATATATTATAGAAACTAGCATCGACTTTTGGTGGTCAGGAATTTCCCCTCACGTATCCAAGGTCGGTGTTAGTTTAGCCTCATGCATACTTCAAGTCGATGCTAGTTTCTATAGCATCAAGTCTCATAGGCAGGTCGATGCATATATTGGGGTGTTGCGTGACAAGGTCGGTGTAGGTCTTCCATTGTGCATGAGTAGGTTTGTGCACATCTCTATAGCAGGTCGGTGCTAGTTTTGCATATGGCAAGCCAAGGTCCGTGCTAGCTTTGCATTTGATAAACAAAAGTCTGTGCACTCCACTGTTAAAAGTCGATGCATTGTTTGCATGTAGGACTGTGCATGTTGCACAGGGTCGGTGCTAGCCTTTGCTTCATGCCATAAGAAGTCAGTGCACATTCTTTCTAACACGCATGAAGGTCGGTGCATATAGTATGCTGTGAGCACAAGGTCGGTGCACATTTAGTGTTGGCCTTATTGGAGTCGATGCTAGCATAGAGTGTCTAGCATATAGGGTCCGTGCTTGTTTGTCTTGCCTTGTTACTTGGTCGGTGCTAGTTGCACCTTCTACAGACAGAGTCGGAGCATTGTTTTTTGAACTTAGCACGTTTAAGGTCGATGCTAGCACATTGAGGTCAATGCTAGTATGTCACGGATTGCCTACGAGGTCAGTGCAGGTTCATGTTGTACTGTGAAAAGGTCAGTGCAGGTTTGCTGCAAGCATGCAGGGAAGTCGGTGCAGGTTTTGGCTCGCACTAGGTCTGTGCATGTCTATGTCTAAGGCCATAAAAGGTCGGTGCAAGTCTTTGCATCACACATCTAGAGCCGGTGCATGTCGTGCTTATGGCATGATTAGGTCATGCAGGTCTTGCATTATGCATGAGAGGGTCCGTGGATGTTCTCTTCCTTGCACCTGAAGTCCGTGCAATTCATTGTTCAAACCAGTGCATCTCAAGCCTTAGGCTCACTGTAGCGTTGGTGCATGTTTGATCATTACACTATATAGTCTATGCATCCCTTAAGAACTCAGGGCATAAACTGAACTCTATCCTTTTGTTTGTCAGGAATAATCTTGTTCGCAGAGGGGCACGAGGACCCAAGAGGCAAATGATGGGCACATGATCCGAGGAAAGGAACATTCTTATCCAATACATGGACCAATGGGGTTTCAATAGGGTTACTTTGGCTCATCCTTATGGAGCCCCTGCTCCTATATAAAGCTACCCAACCCTTCAAAGAAGAGTGTTGAAAGTTGTCGTTCGTTTCCACCTGAAGAGAAAGCTTTTCCAGGAGCAAGAAAGAGAGTGAGCAATCCAGTTTGAGTGGAGAAAGAGGAAGAGGCTTATCTAAGAGCAGCCAGCCAGTGAATCTGTCTATGCTTCTTTGAAGCTACATTTTACATCATTTTGTTTTTTCTTTTCATTTTATTCTGATCATTTGATTTACCAACCGTGTTTTCTTTGGTTCCCTCTGGTGTGGAGGAAGGGAGACAGTGTCTCCAGTTGCGAGTGGCTGTGGGGGTCACTCGTGGGGTTCCCTCGGTGTAGAGGAAGGGAGGAATTGACCTCCGGTTCTGGATTTGCAGGTAGCAAGTCCAGGGTTCAGGTTCTGCGGGGTATAGGATCTGGTTGAGGAATTTGTCTCCCTCTAGGCAAGCTGTTAGCCAGCCGTTGTCGTAGACTGAGTCTACTTTTCTAGCTTGTGCTAGTGGAATCCTCGTGCTGTGTGGACGAGGGGTGGATGTAGATTGCCACGGGGAATCGAACCACCTAAAAAACCCTTTGCCTCCTTTGTGTGATTGTTGCTATGTCTTTTGTGCGATTCTGATCTTTAGTTGGTGGAAGCTGCTATCTTCTTTGCCTTCTTTGACCCATCTTTTGCTCGATCATTTAGCTGAGTATCATCGATTGCTTTTTGAGGCACTCATTTCTTTGTGAGTGTGTTTTTCTACCGTGTGTTAAGTGTGTTGTACCTCTACTCTCGAGTTATATATTGTGATCTTTTGATCTGAGTTTAAAATTGGGGTGATCTATTCATCCCCCCCTTCTAGATCACTTCGTAGTATTTCTATCACGCTCCACGGCCCGTAGCTCGATTCTCAGATCGTACGCCTGGCGCCGAGCTTCCCTCACCTTGATCCGGTAGCGCTCCAAATCCGCCGCTCCCCTGCTCCCCCGCTCAGTTGCTCCACCTCTGTACGGAGATGGGCTACCTCGGCTACCTCAGCCCGGAGACACTCCGCCTCTGCTCAGAGTCACTCTGCCTCACCCAGCACTGCAGTCAGTTCCCTCGTCTGCATAAGCATTCATCATGTTAGTTAAAGTGCATTTTCATATAGCATTGAAGAGAAGTCGGTCAGTTGCTTACTCTCTCCGTGAGAGTTGCCTCAGCCTCCTCGGCCCGAGCAACTGCCCGAGCGAAGTCGGCGTCCCGCTCTGCTCGGCCCGCTGGCTGGGAAGACGAGGACGGAGCACCAGGTCCCTGCCGTCCTACTCCCTCGGCCCGCTACATTTTAGAAATCAGGTCAGTCACATGCATAAGCATTAGCATTTCAGTCTAAGGATCAGAACGTACCAGGAGGTCCAGAGAGCGCTAGAGCTCGTTCCTTTGCTGAACAGTGGAATGGAGGAGTCCCTGAAGCTCCGCTATCCGACCCTGGGGGTCTATCTACATATAGGAAGTCAGATGGTTAATGCGTCATTATAGGTGTCAATGCATTAAATGTAATTTAGAAGTTTGAGTTTAGAAGTCATACCGGTCATCGAGCGCCACGGAAGACCTGGTCTCCATATCTCCTGGCGTAGGCCTTCAGGTAGGCCTCATCGCTGGTAGCTCGGGCTCTCACCACCTGACCTCTCCTGGTCCAATCCTGCACCTGGTCGATCGCCCGGGTGACCCAGTCGATCTCCCCGCTCAGTACCTTCGAGGACCGTCCGATGCGCTCGTCGTCCCGCGCCGGGAACTCCACGTCCGGCTGGTGCACGCCCCTGGTCCTCATGATCAGGTCATGGTGGAGTGGCTCGATGATGTTCATGCAATGCAGCCATATCTCCCGTCCCGCGTACGCCTGGGATGCCTCTACCAAGGGCTGTCCCCCATGACCCTCGTCACGGTAGGGTGTCCAGCGCACCTGAAAAAGGCTTGCATTTAAGTTAGTATCAGCATTTATAAGAACATTTAAGAGCATTTAGAAGTTGTAGAGTTTAGAAGCTTATCGATGCATATGGGAACGTGTCCATGTCATCCTAGATCACCCGTGCTAAGCATCGTAGCGACCCTGTGTCTTGAACCGCCATCCACCACCTCGCCATGGGTACCCGGTCTGGCTGTACCTCCTTTCCCCGCCCTAGGCCGGGGAGGTACATATAGCTCCATACCTGCATTAGTCAAATTTCAGTATATAGCAATCATAATCATAAGCATTTAGAGTCGAGCATTTTTACCTGAAGCAATGGTGAGAAGCCGCCCAGCATCGTCTGCCGGTCGGTGGTGCTCAGCGAGTCAAAGAGGAACACCAACGCAGCAGCGCCCCACGCATACCCTCCAACTCCATCCAGGTCCTGCAGCAGTGGGAGGAGCCTGTAGCTCACTCCATCTACCCTCATCGCGAACAGTAGCTTCCCGAATAGCAACATCAAGAAGCAAAGTAGGACGATGTCCCCCTCTGGTCCTGGTCCAGCGGCTACTCTCTCTCGGGCTCTGTCCATCAATCTCCCGAGATGCTCCTCAGGTAGCTCTCCTACGGCTATCGCCGCTCCCCTCAGCCCCAGGCTCTCCTGCAGGGTCGCCCGTCCTAGCATCGATGAGTGGCACCCTGGTCTCAGCAGCTCTAATCCTAGTAGCTCCTGCGCCAGCTCTTGGTAATCAACATAAGTCCACCCCGTCACTGGTGCACCGTGTACTCTTAGTCCCGTGATCCTCGCTACATCCTCTAGCGTCGGGATCATGTGTCCCCACGGGAGCAGAAAAGCCCGGCTGATTGGATCCCATCTCTCGTGTAGCGCATATAGCATCGCAGTGTCAATCCTCATCACTTTAATACTCAGCAGCTCTTCGAAGCCCATCGCTGTCAATCTCTCTCTCTGGTAGTCCGGTAGTGCCAGGTATACTGCTCGGACTTGCAGCCAGGAGATCCGGGTCCGCCTCTTTCCCTGCATCTAGTTAAACAATCAGGGTCAGTCATTCATATAGTTCATAATTCATGCACTGCATTGCATTTAAACAAAAACACAAAAAAATCATCATGCTGCTCAAATGGTTGTCCCCGGACCGTTTCTTAGTCCCTAGCGGTCGCCCCTAGATCGCCTGGTTCCCTAGAGGTCGCTGGAAGGACCGCTAAGCACCCAGCGCATGAGCGTTGTTTCCCTCGTTTCCCCGAGCTTTGGAAATGGCCTCAGAGGCCTACACATCGTTTATATGGGTCCCCAGACCTATTCCCATGCCATTCCCCACACATGCATGATATAGAAAATTAAAAATGAGAGTTTTTTTTGACCGTCGGCCTACCTCAGATGACCGGCATCCGGCCACCACCTCCGGTGCCTCCACGGCCGTGGGTTCATCCTCGCCCTCCTCTGTAGCATCTCCGGGGTCTCCCTCCACCGCAGGAGCTTGTTCCATTGCCGGATGGGCCGTTGGCTCCTCGCCTCCCTCCGGTGGGTTTGCCGCTGCCGGAGGCATCTCCTCCTCTTCTATCCGTCGCCAGAAGCGTCGAATGGCCCTTCTCTTCATCATTTTATGGATTGGGGTGTGGTGGTTGCGGTGGTCACCGGTGGTGACGCGGGACGGCGTCGGCGGAAGGATCGATGGCACTCCGATATCACGAACAGGACGGATAACTTGCTACCTCGCGCAGCTCGGCCTCACGCCGGACGGTCTCACACCGGGCGACACTCAAATCTCACAAGGGAGAAAGGAGGGAAGGAAACACACAAGAGGGAAATACCTCTCACGTAATGCAACTTCTTTCAATTTCATCATATCATAACATACACCCTTAGCCTTCCTTATATAGAAGGAGGCTATAACATTCATACCCACAATCTTTTACAAATAGCATATATGTCCTTAGCCTTATAAAACAAACTCACCTACCTAACTTTTGACTTGGGGGTTTTAACCAAATAAAATACACAAAACACACATGTTTATTGACTATGACTTAGCCTAATAAGATAAAAGTAAAAATACATGTATTACTACATGTATTTTACACACAATACATACGTAATACATAAATACGTGACGCCGAGTCTTCAGGCAATCGAATCTCCGAGCCACAAGCTCGGTGTGGGGGTGCGGCGTCCTATAGTGGGCCCGGTGTCCCCACCAGGTGGCTTGGTTGCCGGGGTGGCCGGTGAGTGGGTTGGTTGAATGGGAATGAATTGAGCGTATGGGGAGAGTGAACGTCGTTTCTATTTTTTTTGAATTCGCTCAGAGCTATGCGGTCTATCGCCAGACCGTTTATGCCCTCTTGGCTGTCTTCCTGCAGACTGTTTTCTATCTGGGTACCCCATCGAAGAATGTGAACCGCCCTCGCCTATGCGGTCTATCTTTAGACCATTATGGATCTTCTGGCAGTCTATAGTTAGAACGTTTTATGTGTCTGCATGATGATGATGATTTGAAATGACATATATGATTTGTTCTTGGCTATGGTTCATATCTTATTGATGCCTCGTTTTATATGGATACAATTATTTATGGCTAACCCCTCTTATTGTCAAAAGCATGGACACCTCATCATATCACATGCCGTCACATCTCGCCAGGCAGGTAAGCCAGGTAAGTATCCCGATCCTTGATCCCTTAATGCATTACTATATGATATCTATGATATATTATCTTGAGAACCGGCTGGTCATTCATGTGTTTTGGGATTTGATGTTCCCCTCTAACAAAAATGATGATGATCTAGATACACATGATTAATCATTGGATAGGCCGTTGTTGGAAGAGTTGGGGGATGATGGTTCTGTCTTGCACGCCGTGGTTGCAGATAGTGTCTTGACCCTGATTTATCCAGTCTAGCAATACTATTCTCGAGTATTTTTCTATTTTTATCCTTTCTTTACATTCGTTTTGATGATTTCTTTTACTTTAGCCCAGCATGCATCATACGTATCTTTGAGCATTCATGTGCCCTCATTTGTCTAAAGTAACTCAATAATGGTGGATAACTATACATCCATGGTCTTGAGTGAGGAGAATCATTCCACTCTGAGTTGGAAGGTTTCCTTCGGTCTATTTGCTCGGTTTGGTTAGCCGAGGATTCATGTCTGGAGTTTTAGTTGCTCGTCTCTTTACTTTCCTATTTGCTCCGACCGCCTGTCAGCTGTGCGTTCCAGTGAGGAGGTTGGTTGTGTTTTTATTTCCTTTAGTTGTTAATTCCTCCAGACATGCGTCATTCGGTTTGCCGTTCCTTGTGATTGGTTCGAAGTTTTCTGGAAGGCTCCTATCGCACATTGGTTGAGGACGGGTGTCGGTTTACCTTAACGTCCACTTTTCAGTCCACTCCGCTTCATTTTCGCTTCACCTCCATATTTCATGTCGCTTTTGCTTCACCTCCGCTCATTCCCCTACTAAGAGGACGTTAAGGAGGGGCATCTGTTGACACCCGTTTTATGACCAGTGAGTTGGGTCATCTCCTTATCTATGTTTTATGATGTCCCGAGTTATTCACCGATTATTGGGCCATTGTTGGTCAGTTTTAGGTTTATTTTATGGGTTGTTCTCCCTGGTTGGGCCTAGCTCCAACTGATTTCTCATCATTTTCAGCTTATTGGGCCTGGATAAGGGCTAATAAAGATTTTTATTGTAGATTAACTTGGAGATTTATTGGCCTTTATCTCTTTTGCCACGTCTACTAGCCTTGCGGTCTATCGTACGACCGTTTGGTGAGCGTTGGCGGTCCTTTCATAGACCGTTAGGAAACAGAGAGTCCTGTTGGGTTTCTTTGGTCTTATCTTTTTCTGGACGACTAAGCCATGCGGTCTATCGCTAGACTGTTTCTTTAGCCTTGTGGTCTATCGCAAGATCGTTTGGGGAGACAGAGAGTCCTGCTCTGTCTGTTCTTCCTCTGCTTCGCCATGGTCGAACTAGAGTCCTTGATTTGTTATTTTCTCTCTAGATATAGGCTCTCAGAAGCTTCTATTTGTTTCTATGGACTCTTGAGAGTATTATCTTCGAGATTTATCTAGGTTCAGGCCTATTTTCGTATCATTATCTCTTCACTTGAACCTAGGGTTTGGGGATCTATAAATAGAACCCTTGACTTCATGGCTTGGAGGGGAGATTTCTGGAGCTTGCCACGAAGTGCTGCTGCGTTCTGGAGCAAGTCCTAATCAGGGAGAAGCTATTTCTACGTCCTTAAGGCTTCTGGTCTTTAGAGTATCAAGTTCCATTAGTTGTCTTTGAGTCTTTTCTCTCTTAGTTTTGGTTCTCTTTGCATCATCATATCATATTCCCTCTCCTTCTATCACGTTCTCTACATTCCATTCATGTTTTAAAACATCCTCCTACTCTTTTTCACGCCCCATAGGGGTTAAAAAATCACCAACCCCCAGGTATTCACCCTTCCTTTTATGCATCTTAGCTTAATTACATTATAGATACTGTACTAGTCTAAGGGCTTATTGGGTTGTTTTTCTTTGTGTCTACGTTCTTCTGTAGGTTTACAGGACTCATTGCACGAGGCCCAGCTCTTCTAGCCGGCCAGGAGGGGTGGAGATTCAAAGTTCCACGTTGATGTTCTGGGTGCCCTTGCGGTCTCTTGAAGGACCGTGTGTAGACTTCAGGCGATCTATCGTAGGGCCGTTTGCCGTCATCTAGTAGTCGTCTGGAAGATTGTTTTCCATCACAGCACCTGGTTTTTTTCTCTCCCACGGGCAGGTGACTTCACTCGGCTCTTTCCAAAGTACATATTGTGGTCTTTCTACATTGTTTACCTTGGTGACGATCACATCACTCCTTATTTGGGCATTGTTCATCATCTTGCTTATTTGCTCTTTTATTTTCGTTGATCCACACCCACGGTGTATCTATTTTCATCATTCCTTTGCTCCACGCTCCGGCGTGTGTTTTTGTTTCTCCTTTTTCATTTCTGCAATATTGAGATGATATGCCCACGTACTTCATGTTGGTTGATTGCTTCAGTTAGTGCACCACTTGTTCACACCCATTTTACATCACATCACTCATACACATCATCCATCACACACCACATAGAAAAAATATCAACAACATGCATCACAAATAACTCGGCATTCGCATCTCAGTACAAACCTGGCGCCATCACAATTCACGAAACTGCAATGTACCACGCCTCAAGTACTGATCCTGCTAACAGCCGATCACAAGTCGCCAAAGTGCAAACCACGAAGAGCACCAGCTTCAGCACAAAGCACAAGGAATGCTAATCTCAGCTTATACTCACATCCTGAAGCAATCACTGAACCTTCACAACACAAAAGCTGCCAAACACGGCACGTCGGAGACGGTGCACAACTGCCCCCAAATCACAAACTGGTTCCAAAGCCAAGCAACTGCCGAACAAGAACAAATTAGGTTCAGAACTAACACAGTCCACACATAAGCAGACACAGAACAAAGGTTTCATCGAGACTGCACTTCTAAAGCTTACCTTGAAAAGACACCACAAGACAAGATGAGAAGAATCAAGCTTGACTAACAGTAGCTCACCGGGAAGGAAAATCCTAGGTTCGCTCGAGCATTCTCTCAAACAAGGCATCCAATCGACCACCTCAACACAACCTTAACACCTCAGGGGCTGAACAAACCTCAAGCTGGGACGACCAAAACAACATAAGAATGTGCACGGCCATCACACCAACGATAATTCCCAACAGCCACCTGAACAAGCCACAGAAAAATCTCGAACACCGCACCGCAGATTCACGCATGCCGGCGAACTCTACCAAGTACAACATAACCGAGATAAACACCATGACAAAAGAAAAACACTCTGTCACATCCTGACGAGAGCAAAACCATCTCACACAGTGCCAACACAGCACGCACAAGACCACACGCGAAAGTAAAGCGATAAACTATCGCAAAACCTATGCTAGCTGCCGACTATACTAGACCTTAAGGACTCTAAACACTACGATATCTCAAATTCTCATGTACTTCACAAACAAAAGCTTAGCTAGCTCAGAAAAACTCTGAACAACGCTGAACTCTGCTCTGATACCAACTGTGACGACCCAGACTCTGGATACCGGGTAAACCCGATACCACTTGGAATCTGCGAGGCCACCCAAGAGCGAAAAAGCTCCGAAGGGATAGAATGGTATGTGAGAGTACATTGAACTTCCAGATAAAGCAGTAAGCAATTAAATTTCAATGATCAAGATTGCTAAAATAACATAAATAAAATTATATTTTCTATAACAAGTTAAGCTAACAGAGCCCAGTCCAAAGAAAGACGAGTACAACCAACATCATGCTCCGATACTCGCACCATCACACTCCATGTCAACTCCACGCTGTCACCACCTCACCCAGCTCCACGCCGGTCACGCGCCCGGGGGAGAGGAGAAGAGTGGAGAGAGAACGGAGGGAGAGAAAGTGAGAGAAAGTGAGGAGGAGAGAGGAGAGAGAAGGGTTAAGAAGAAAAAGAAAATAGGAAAATTAGCAATTTTTCTAAAATCCGATTTTCTACATAAAAATTTAAAAATTCAAAAAAATATAAAAAAAAATAGTATTCGCGATCCTTGAAACGAGCACAACGCACTTGTAACGTCCATGAGTCGCAAAACTCAACAGTCAACTCTCCACAGGGTTCTGTAAGTTGTACAAAGGAAAAACCTGAGTGGATCATAAAATACGTATCAGGACCCACGAAAGTAATCCGAAAGCTCTCCGATTCCGATCCGAAGAATTCAGGATATTACACTAATGATCACCAGGTTCTATCTAACGGACAACATAGACATGGTGAGCTATAAAGAGAAGCAGCCCAGAACCAAGCAATAGTGTAGAGAGGAAAAACACTGAGAAAATTTAGAGCAGATAGAGCGCATTGATAGAAAGACCGTGAGAAAGAGAATTGTGATTATGTCCACTTGAGTGAACAGTACCAAGAGTTAAGACAAGCCAAATTCTAATTTACACTCAACCATTTCTGGTCTACATCAAGCTCGTTGACAAGAAGAAGAAAGAAGAAGCATCTCAACAGAATCTTCACTCCCATCTTTCTTTGCTTCCTCTCTTGGCCCATAACATTTTCTTACTTATCTTTAGGGCTCTTTAATATTTCGTTCAAGGCTTGTATTTCATTCCTATCTGTGTCTTGGGCGTGATTAAGCATATTGTATACAACTCTGCCTTTTAAGAGGCTGTATCTGTGAAAACCCACTGAACAAGTGATTCACTTCTCCTTGAGAGGAGAAGTCCTTACTTGCAGGCAAGAGTGCTAGCAGGAGGCTTGTATCATGTAGGCTTGGTTGTGCCTGTAAACTAGCTGAGTTTGATTAGCTTGTAAATTAGTTAGGGTCCTAGCAAGAAGACACCTGTGGTGTGACAGAATATCTTATCAAAAATAGCTGAGTTTGGCTGAGCTCAGAAATTAGCTGGGATCCAAGTGTGTGGATGCCTGTGGTGAGCTGAACAGCTGATCAAAATCAGCACTTGTACTATTCCCTACTGGGGTGATAGTGGAAATCCCAGTTGTTGTTGGGTACTGGACGTGGGGCTGATAGAGATCAGAGCCGAACTAGTATAAATCCTTGTGTCCCTTTTGTTGTTGGTTCTACTTTCAGATTTATATTCAACACACAAATCTTCAACACTGCACATCACTACAGTTAACTGTTTATCATGGCAACAATTTTAACATATTCTTATATTATACTACAATCTATTTTTAATAACCCATTTACCCCCCTTTGGGTTAATCCAGCCATTTATTGGGCGACAAGTCCTACAAGCATGCTCGCCATCGGAAAGAACCTTTGCCTAGCCCGAGCTCATCCCAGGCTGAGCACAGCTCTAAGTCGAAGGAGGAGTCTGAA
This sequence comes from Amorphophallus konjac, assembly GCA_022559845.1. Lineage (NCBI taxonomy): Eukaryota > Viridiplantae > Streptophyta > Magnoliopsida > Alismatales > Araceae > Amorphophallus > Amorphophallus konjac. The sequence continues at coordinate 32,501,094 of CM040126.1, read as the reverse complement.
GCCCTTCAGAAAAGATGCTTGGCGGGCTGGCATGCTGCACTGGTGAAAGTCTACCACTTTTACGCTATCAAGGGGGTGCTAAATCTCTCACCTAATATATTCGGTCCTGAGTCTGATATACTAGGGCCTTATTGTATCTTTTTTGTTGAGCAAAAAAATACTTGCTCTTTCTCTATTATCCTCTCCCCGTATTCACGCGTGGTGTGATTTCCCTTCACAACTGAGTGTACCAAACTAAAGAGTTGTGAGGGGATGAAACTCTAGCCCTTGGGTTAGTAGGCTCCAAGACCTGTTAACTCCAAGGGCATCGACCGGATAGAACCTGGGTTGTTCATCTTGATGAGTGGCCAATGGTCCATTGTCGTGCTTAAGACTAGATGAACCATGAATGACTTCGCTCTATAAGGCGACCAGTGGCCCATAGTCGATTCGTCGTTCCGAGGGCCTCTTGGCCCGTCGTAAATAGCAGCTAGTTGGTTGGCTCCCAGGGAGCAACTGTTGGATTGTGTGTCTTCCCTAAGTATTTTGATGATGAGCAACACTATGTTAATTGTTCTTGTTATTTTTGATCAGATATCTTGCACTTGAGTTATCCATGGTTTTATATGAAATAACTGCTAAGAGGTAACACTTCGTGTGTTCGTTCATGTTCTGTCTTCGTGCTGTTTTTCCTCAAACATCATGTAGTTCTTGCTTCGCGTTTTCACCTCGTGTCGAGTTAGCCATGTTGTCGTCTGTTTGAGTGTTGTCTTTCACCTCGTGCAGTCTTTGATTACTGTGTTGTTTCCATGTCATCCTTTGTATTCCTGTCTTCGAGTCCTTTCGCTGAGTTTCTAAGTCAGTCTAAGTTCAAGTGTTCGTTTCACTTCGTGATTGTTTTTCTCTTCTCATGACTTCGTGTCGTGTTCCTGAAGCTGCTCTAAAAGTTCTGATGAACTTCGAGTAGTTTTTCTGTAGACCTCGTGTCGATTCCTGCTTAGTAACCACACTTCGTGACGGTTACTATAGTCCACGTCTTCGTGTTGGTTTTATGCACTCCGTGTCGTCTTCTTTGTTTCATTCTGTTCTCATCTCACTTCGAGTCGTTTCTTTGCATACTGTCTCCGTGATTGATTGGCACTTCGTCTTGGTTACAACACCTCGTGTTGTACTGTTTGACTTCGTGTCGGTTTCGGTTGCAGTCCATGTTGTTTTCATGTCGTTCTCCTTTATTGCCACCTCGTGTCGTTTTTATTATTAAGTCTTCGTGTCGTTTTACCTCGTGCAGTGTTATCTCGTGTCATTTACTGTTTCGACTTTGTGTCATTATCAGCCTGTGTTGTTTTCATCTCGTGCTGTTCTCACTATCCTCGTGTTGTTCTCACCGCGTGTCGATTACTGTTTTCACTTAGCATTATTTTTATTTCGTGTCGTTTTTCTGTGTAGTGTGTGTTTGTCACCACTATACTTCGTGTCGTTGCTTTTTACTTCGTGTTTAACTTCACTTCGTGTTGTTTTCACCTCGAGTCGTTTCCTTATATTCTGTCCTCGTGTTGGTCTCTCGCTTTAGTCTTCATGTCGGTTTCTGTCGTTAGCCCGTATTGTCCTCGTGTTGTTTTTGCATTCGTAACCTCGTGTCTCTCTTGCTTATAACCTCACCTCGTGTCATTATCTTCTGTATATCTGATCTGTTACAGAGTATCTCGTGTCGTTCTTATGTCATCTCGAGAAATAGTCACGTCGTGTTGTTGTTACTATACCTCATGCAGTTTTGGTTTTAATGGCCATGCAGCGTATTAATGGACTTAATCTCATTACAGGTCCGAGGAAGAACATTCCACACTCCAGGGCTGCAAGTGATCCGAGACAAGAGGAACCAATTTGATAAAGGCACGTGACAGGATACTTCTGGATCGAGCGTGGGAGGCACACGCGTTTCATGCCCTATCCATCTGCTGTTGATGCTATAAATAGAATCCTTCGTCCTCAGATGAAGGTGATCGAAGAAGAGAGGCATAGAAGAAAACAGGGAAACAGAGAGCCCTTCGATCCAGGAAAAAGAAAAGAAAGAAGAAAGAATAGCAGAGAGAAATAGAAAGAGAGCAGAAGAGTGATCAGAAGAATTGTTCTGACTTGCGGATCAAATCCGAAGTCCATTGCTCTATATTGAGCTACATTGTTTCCATTGTCTGGCATTTGACTTCCTTCGTTCGTATTTTTCATTTCTTGTTCTTATCTTTCTTCAACTGTTATTGTTTGTGTTTCCGATCCTCTGGACTGAGGTCGGGGTCCTCCTGTGAGATCAGGAGTAGGGAGAGTCAATCTCCGGTTTGCAAGCAGCAGGTGAGCTGCTTGTAGGTACCCTCCGGGTTGGGAGGAAGAGGGGTCTTCGACCTCTGGTTCACTAGTAGCAGGGCTGCTACTAGTGGGGTTTCCCTCTTGGTAAAGAGGAAGAGAGACGTGAGTCTCTGGGTTCTAGTGACTGCTGATCGCTAGAGGTTCCCTCCGGGTAGGAGGAAGAGGAGAGGTTGTTCTCCTGGGAAGCTGTGTATCAGCAGTTGTTTGGCAAGCTGTGTTGCCCAGCCTTTAGTGAAGCCACACTCAGGTTGAGTGTGGGGTGGATGTAGGTCTGAAGGACTGAACCACCTTAAAATCCTCTGAGCCCTTGTGTGATTGATCGTGATAATATTGTGGTATGCCTTCTATTTGCTTGAGCTATTAACTGCACTGCATCTTTTACGATAGTCAGAGCTCGAGGTTAGCTCCGTTTAGCAATATACTCTGCAATAATTTTTTAAATATACGAAAACAGTGATCTATTCATCCCCTCCCCTTCTAGATCACTTCATATTGTACTTATCAGTTGGTATCAGAGCAGGTTTTTCCCAGAATGTGGTCCAACGGCCAGGGAAACGGATCCAATGGTCCTCGCAGTTTCATAGCTGATGGGCAGTCTATCACCCGCCCCCCTTTCTTTGATGGTAATAATTACTTCTTCTGGAAGAACAGGATGGAAGTCTTTATCAGGGCCCAAAGCAACAAGCTATGGAAAGTCATTACAGATGGTCCATACACCCTTCCACCGAATGAAGATATGTGGACAGAAGATCAGGTCAAACTCTCCGCACTGAATTGGACAGCTCTTAACATCATACAGTGCGCCGTCCATCCGGAAGAATATTCAAGGATCTCAGCGTACAAGACTGCAAAGAACATGTGGGATGATTTGCAGTTAATTCATGAGGGCACATCTCAGGTGAAGGCTACCAAGATCAACATACTTACAACTCAATATGAGTTATTTAAGATGAAGCCAGAGGAGCCGATCACAGAAATGTATGCCAGATTATCTGTGATCATCAACAGTCTGAAAGGCCTTGGAAAGGATATTCAACAAGAAGACATAGTCAGGAAGATCCTTAGGTCTCTAACTCCCGTCTGGGATACCAAGGTGACTGTAATAGAGGAATCAAGAGATTTATCCATCATGACAGTAACCCAGCTGATTGGTTCTCTCATGACCCATGAAATGAATTTCAAACGAGGAAACGATGGGCATGACAGAAAGGGAAAGAATGTTGCTCTGAAGGTTTCACGACATACTAAGAAGAGCAACAACAGCAGCAGCAGCAGCAGTGATGATAGCAGCGAAGGGTCTGATGGACTCTCAGACCTGGACAAGGACGAGCGAGCTATGCTCACCAGGCAGTTCAGAAAGTTCCTAAGAACAAAAGGAAAATTCTACAGGAGGAAGAAATTTAATGCTGCAATGAAGTCTCCTGAACGAAGATTTGAGAAGAACCGGTCTGCTAAGAAGATCACTTGCTATCATTGTCAGAAATCCGGTCACATGAAAAGTGAATGTCCAGAGCTACAAGCTAAGGCTCCAGGACACCAGAAGAATGTGGTGCACAAGAAGAAGAAGGCCATGCTGTGCACATGGAGCGATGAGGAGGAGGACCCAGAAGCCACTTCGTCTAGTGAAAATGAAGAGAAGACCTGCCTCATGGCCGACCATGAGAAAGAGGTAACAAATTTATTTGAGAATTTTACTTTGGATGATTGGGAGGACGCCTATGGCGACCTGTTAAGTAAATATAATTGTTTAAACAAGGAGCACAGAATGCTTAGACGTAAGTTTCATTCTCTGTCTGAAGAACACTCTTCTATTGTCACTGATAGCATGAAAACCAAGGAGATGGCCATTGAGCTAGACCAGGTTAAAGGTGAGATTGAGAGGTTGAGAATGGAAAGAGAGGAGAGTCTAGCTAGAATAGATGAGCTGAAGTGTAAAGCTGAAGAGTCTAAAGGAGAGATTAGACTGATGGCTGAAAAATATGAGGCAGTTAGAACAGTTAATCAGGAACTCCAGGACCAATGCAATGAATTTCAGAAGGAGATTGAGGACAAAGAAAAAGTGCTTGAAAAGTTTACAGAGGGGAGAAACAACCTGAATGTCCTTCTGGGGTCGAGGGTAAACTTCAATAGGGAGGGATTAGGATACAATCCTACTAGTAAAAAACCCTTTGAATTTAAGACTATCACGTTCTGCCCCGCCAAAGGCAAAGAGAAACTGGAAACACCATCCAGTTCCAAATCTGTCTCTACAATGAAGTCTTCGACCAGTAAATTCATTCACTCCACTGGTCAGCAGTCTAAGTCAGGAAATCCTGAGACAAGCACTGCTCATGTACAGCAGGCGTGGAACAAAGGTCCTCACAGGACCAGTCCTATAGAGGCCACAAAAAGAGCGAAAAGTTTTGTTAAGAAAACTCATCATGCTAATTATCAAGTAAAGCATGGCAACGATCACCAGTTTTAGCACAAATTTTATTGGAGTAAAAATGCTTACATGAATTATGCTCAACACACACGCACATCTTCTAAGAGGCCAACCAACAATGTCTTTGTTCAGAAACAGCATAGTTCAAATAGGAATAAGCTTATTCAACACCCACCAAGAAATAACAAAAGGGAAGAATCAACCCACATAAATCCACTGAAGAGAACTATAAAACAAATGTGGATTCCCAAGTGCTTTCTGCATAATCTGAAAACTGGTTTTGGACCCAATTTGAATTGGATCCCATATTACTCTGTCTGAATTTTTGCAGGTCAGCCTGGCAGCTGAGCATAACAAGTGGTATCTTGACAGCGGCTGTAGCAGGCACATGACAGGAGACCGGTCCAAATTCAGCAAACTAAAAATGAAGTCTGGGGGCTTGGTCAAATTCGGAGGAAATAACAGAGGAAGAATAATTAGAATTGGCACGGTTGGTAAGTCCTCCACTAACTCCATTGAAGATGTGTATCTTGTAGAAGGACTTCAGCACAACTTGGTAAGTATAAGTCAACTTTGTGACAAAGGACACAAGGTACTCTTTGACCACAACTCGTGCACTGTTTTTGAGCTGAATTCTGATAACATCATGTTCAAAGGTCATAGAGTAAATAATGTGTACATCGTTGATCTTGATGATAATTCTGAAACAAACTTGTGTCTGTCTGCTAATTCTGAACAGGTTGCTTTTGACTGGCATAGGCGTCTAGGCCACGCTAGTGTGTCTACTTTAAATAAACTGTCTAATTATAACCTAGTCAGAGGTTTGCCCAAAATAAAATTCCAGTTAGGGTCCAAGCTCTGTGATGCTTGTGCTCAAGGTAAACAGACTCGTGCAGTTTTTAAGTTGAGAACTGAGGGTCTCTCATCTAAACCACTACAGCACTTGCACATGGATCTCTTTGGTCCTACTCGAATACAAAGCCTGTCAGGTAAGAGATATGGTCTAGTCATAGTTGATGACTTCACTAGATTTTCTTGGTTGTTCTGTTTAGCAAATAAAAATGATGCTTTTGCTCACTTTGAAGAACTTTTTACTAAAATCAAACTGCAAGGTGAACATAATATCATTACAATTCAGTCTGACCATGGAGGAGATTTTGAAAACTCTTCATTCTCTGAATTTTGCTCAAGAGAGGGAGTGACTCACAGATTTTCTTCTCCCAGGACACCGGAGCAGAATGGAATTGTTGAGAGAAGAAACAGGTCAATAATTGAAATGGCCAGGACTATGCTAATTGAGAGTGGACTTCCAAGGAGATTTTGGGCAGAAGCTGCAAATACAGCATGCTACATTTTAAATCGAGCCTTGGTAAGACCTACTCATAAGAAAACTCCTTATGAACTCCTCAAGGGTAAGCTGCCAAACATTTCTTACTTTAAAATTTTTGGTTCCAAATGCTTCATCCACAATAATGGTAAGAATGGTTTGGATAAGTTTGAAGCAAGAAGCTCTCCTGGAATTTTTCTCGGATATTCAGAAACCTCTAGGGCTTACAGAGTCTTCAATAAAGATGAGCAAACTGTTGAAGAAACACCTCATGTGGTGTTTGATGAGAATGTTCTATCTGACAAAAGGACAAATGATGACAGGGAGTCACCTGATGAGGGAGATTTCTTGGAGAAAATTGAAGTAGGAGAGATGCAGCAAACTGCTCAACCAGAAAACTTACAACAAGAAGGAGCAACTGAGGTAGGTGAACCCTCAGGTGAGGTAATATTTCACAAAGATCATCCTAGTGAAAATGTCATAGGTAATTTGCATGATCCCACTAGGACAAGGTCTCACTTTAGAACTGTCCAAGAACAGGACTTAGCTGCTTTGACATCTCAGGTAGAACCCAAGACTGTGGAAGAGGCTTTAAAGCATGATTCTTGGGTATCCTCCATGGGTGAGGAATTAAATCAATTTGAGAAAAATAATGTATGGAAACTAGTTCCTAGACCTGAAAACACTCATGTCATTGGCACTAAATGGGTTTTCAAAAATAAGATTGATGAAAATGGTGCTATCTCTAGAAACAAAGCAAGACTTGTAGCTCAAGGCTACAGTCAGGAATTTGGTGTGGATTTTGATGAATCCTATGCACCAGTAGCTAGGATGGAAGCTATAAGAATTCTGTTTGCATTTGCATGCTCTAGAAAAATTCGGCTACAGCAAATGGATGTCAAAAGCGCATTCTTAAATGGGTTATTGAAGGAAGAGGTATATGTTGAACAACCTCCTGGGTTTAATTTCTCTGTTCAGCCTAACATGGTTTTTAGGTTGAATAAAGCCCTCTATGGATTGAAGCAGGCTCCCCGAGCCTGGTATGAGAGACTTTCTGAGTTCCTTGTGAGCAAGGGCTACACTCGAGGTAAGGTTGACCAAACCCTCTTCACCAAAAGTCTCGGAAAGGAGTTAATTGTGGTCCAGGTCAAACAAATGGAGGATGGTTGTTTCATAAATCAAACCAAGTATACTCTGGAGATGCTGAAAAGGTTTGGAATGACCAACCTCAAGACAATCTCAACACCCATGGGTACCAGCTCCTCACTGGATTCAGACGAAAAAGGTAAAGAGGTGGATGCTAAACTATATAGAGGTATGATCGGTTCACTCCTCTACTTAACTGCATCCAGGCCCGACATTCAATTTAGTGTAGGGATGTGTGCCAGATACCAGGCTAGACCTACTGAATTGCATCTGGCAGCTGTAAAGAGAATCTTTAGATACTTATCTGCCACTCATGATCTAGGTCTCTGGTATCCTGCATCATGTAACTTAGATCTCATTGCATACACTGATGCAGATTATGCAGGATGTAAATTGGACAGGAAGAGCACTAGTGGTCACTGCGAATTTCTAGGAGGGTGCTTAGTCTCTTGGAGATCCAAGAAGCAACACTCTGTGGCTCTCTCTACTGCTGAAGCTGAATATGTGGCAGCAGGGAGCTGTGGCACACAGGTTATATGGATAAAACACCAGCTTCTGGATTACTCGGTTGAGCTAGGTTGTACTTCTATCTTTTGTGACAATACTAGTGCAATAAACATTGCAAAGAATCCTGTACTTCATTCTCGAACTAAACACATTGAAATCAGGCATCATTTTATTCGAGATGAAGTAGCAAGGAAGACTTTTGAGTTGATCCATGTTGGCACTAACTCACAAATTGCAGATATCTTTACTAAGCCACTGGATACTGAAAAATTTAGCACTATGCGCAGAGAACTAGGTATTTACAGAATTTCATGATTGAAAATTTGATTTCTGAATACCATGTCATGTGTTATTATGCTTATCATATTCATCATGGTGTTCTTTTTGAAGTGCGTTGAGGGTTGTCTTGGCTAAGTCTGTATTGGGGTCAAGGTCTCAGGGGGAGATGTTTTATAATAGATGTCTTGATCTTTGACCTAATTTGAACATACTCCGAACGACATTTTGCTGACATCATAAGAGAATCAGGTTGATTAGGTGTATAAAAGAAAATGTTGGATGCTTTACTCTTTAAGGCTGTTCATCTAATTTCTTGTTGGAATTTCAGCTGTTAGTCCCACTGAGATCAAAATTTGAATTCAAGATTAATCTTCATACACTGTAACTGTCTTCTGATCTAGTCAGTACAGCATACCTACTTAGTCAATGGTGAGTCCAAAATGAGGTATTTTGTGCTTTAGTCTGAATCACCTTGGATCTGGTGTATTGTTCTCAAACGGACTCAAGCTTCATTAACAAGGTTTTAAGAGCTGGTAAATAAAAACAAAATTCATAAAAGGGTTATCCACTTTGTTAACTGCTCATTGAGAAACTGGGATTTTCATCAATGAAGTGAAAGCTTCCCATGTCATGAGATGGCAGTAATCATCTGGTCTTAATAGTTGTCTTGATCATACAGAGCTATGGTACATATCTGGTTAGTAACTGGGGTGTCTGGCCTCAGATAAAGGTGTCACCTTAATGTCAACACCAGCTAGAATACTATCTCTGTCTTCTTATCAGAAGGGGTAATGTGGTCCTGCCACCGAGTAACTGGGGATTCTTGCCTCTAAACAAGGTGTCTCCCTAATGTCAAAGGTGTACTTGACAGACTTACCTCTGATCTTGACCATCTTTAAAGATCCTGCTCACTTGAAGTATAGCTTTTGATTTGTTTGTTCTCAATACCACAGGTCTTTGTCTTCTGGCTGTCTTACATAATACTCTCTCAGTAAAGACTTATTTTGATCAAACTGGTATCTTGTACCTCACTTGCTTAGAATCTGGTTCTGTGTATGGAGCAAATCCTTATTCACAGTTTTTGCACAGTCTGACTAACTGTTCCTCAAAAATCCTCACATAAAATTAATGGCTTTCTTAATTGACTAAACATCTCAATAGTCTCCATTTATCTGCCTTACTCTGTCCTGTTTTCTCTTTATAGTCAGCAATTTTCCCTTCTCTGTATCTTCAGATTTGACCCTAGTTTTGATGATGTCAAAGGGGGAGAGAATTGAGTTGAGGGGGAGTTAGTTATCAAGTCTGAGGTAAACTGTTGGTAAACTGTTGCTGTGTTCAGGGGGAGTGAGGGGGAGTGTTCAGGTTTCATCAAGGGAAGTAAGGAAGCAAGTATGCTTTAAGTTGTCTGCATTAAATATCCTGAATTGATCTCTTTTGAACTTATCTCTCATACTTAATATAGTGTTGCCATCATCAAAAAAGGGGAGATTGTTGGATTGTGTGTCTTCCCTAAGTATTTTGATGATGAGCAACACTATGTTAATTGTTCTTGTTATTTTTGATCAGATATCTTGCACTTGAGTTATCCATGGTTTTATATGAAATAACTGCTAAGAGGTAACACTTCGTGTGTTCGTTCATGTTCTGTCTTCGTGCTGTTTTTCCTCAAACATCATGTAGTTCTTGCTTCGCGTTTTCACCTCGTGTCGAGTTAGCCATGTTGTCGTCTGTTTGAGTGTTGTCTTTCACCTCGTGCAGTCTTTGATTACTGTGTTGTTTCCATGTCATCCTTTGTATTCCTGTCTTCGAGTCCTTTCGCTGGGTTTCTAAGTCAGTCTAAGTTCAAGTGTTCGTTTCACTTCGTGATTATTTTTCTCTTCTCATGACTTCGTGTCGTGTTCCTGAAGCTGCTCTAAAAGTTCTGATGAACTTCGAGTAGTTTTTCTGTAGACCTCGTGTCGATTCCTGCTTAGTAACCACACTTCGTGACGGTTACTATAGTCCACGTCTTCGTGTTGGTTTTATGCACTCCGTGTCGTCTTCTTTGTTTCATTCTGTTCTCATCTCACTTCGAGTCGTTTCTTTGCATACTGTCTCCGTGATTGATTGGCACTTCGTCTTGGTTACAACACCTCGTGTTGTACTGTTTGACTTCGTGTCAGTTTCGGTTGCAGTCCATGTTGTTTTCATGTCGTTCTCCTTTATTGCCACCTCGTGTCGTTTTTATTATTAAGTCTTAGTGTCGTTTTACCTCGTGCAGTGTTATCTCGTGTCATTTACTGTTTCGACTTTGTGTCGTTATCAGCCTGTGTTGTTTTCATCTCGTGCTGTTCTCACTATCCTCGTGTTGTTCTCACCGCGTGTCGATTACTGTTTTCACTTAGCATTATTTTTATTTCGTGTCGTTTTTCTGTGTAGTGTGTGTTTGTCACCACTATACTTCGTGTCGTTGCTTTTTACTTCGTGTCTAACTTCACTTCGTGTTGTTTTCACCTCGAGTCGTTTCCTTATATTCTGTCCTCGTGTTGGTCTCTCGCTTTAGTCTTCATGTCGGTTTCTGTCGTTAGCCCGTATTGTCCTCGTGTTGTTTTTGCATTCGTAACCTCGTGTCTCTCTTGCTTATAACCTCACCTCGTGTCATTATCTTCTGTATATCTGATCTGTTACAGAGTATCTCGTGTCGTTCTTATGTCATCTCGAGAAATAGTCACGTCGTGTTGTTGTTACTATACCTCATGCAGTTTTGGTTTTAATGGCCATGCAGCGTATTAATGGACTTAATCTCATTACAGGTCCGAGGAAGAACATTCCACACTCCAGGGCTGCACGTGATCCGAGACAAGAGGAACCAATTTGATAAAGGCACGTGACAGGATACTTCTGGATCGAGCGTGGGAGGCACACGCGTTTCATGCCCTATCCATCTGCTGTTGATGCTATAAATAGAATCCTTCGTCCTCAGATGAAGGTGATCGAAGAAGAGAGGCATAGAAGAAAACAGGGAAACAGAGAGCCCTTCGATCCAGGAAAAAGAAAAGAAAGAAGAAAGAATAGCAGAGAGAAATAGAAAGAGAGCAGAAGAGTGATCAGAAGAATTGTTCTGACTTGCGGATCAAATCCGAAGTCCATTGCTCTATATTGAGCTACATTGTTTCCATTGTCTGGCATTTGACTTCCTTCGTTCGTATTTTTCATTTCTTGTTCTTATCTTTCTTCAACTGTTATTGTTTGTGTTTCCGATCCTCTGGACTGAGGTCGGGGTCCTCCTGTGAGATCAGGAGTAGGGAGAGTCAATCTCCGATTTGCAAGCAGCAGGTGAGCTGCTTGTAGGTACCCTCCGGGTTGGGAGGAAGAGGGGTCTTCGACCTCTGGTTCACTAGTAGCAGGGCTGCTACTAGTGGGGTTTCCCTCTTGGTAAAGAGGAAGAGAGACGTGAGTCTCTGGGTTCTAGTGACTGCTGATCGCTAGAGGTTCCCTCCGGGTAGGAGGAAGAGGAGAGGTTGTTCTCCTGGGAAGCTGTGTATCAGTAGTTGTTTGGCAAGCTGTGTTGCCCAGCCTTTAGTGAAGCCACACTCAGGTTGAGTGTGGGGTGGATGTAGGTCTAAAGGACTGAACCACCTTAAAATCCTCTGAGCCCTTGTGTGATTGATCGTGATAATATTGTGGTATGCCTTCTATTTGCTTGAGCTATTAACTGCACTGCATCTTTTACGATAGTCAGAGCTCGAGGTTAGCTCCGTTTAGCAATATACTCTGCAATAATTTTTTAAATATACGAAAACAGTGATCTATTCATCCCCTCCCCTTCTAGATCACTTCATATTGTACTTATCAGCAACGCGGTTGGCCTATCCAACGAAGGCGGAAGTCTGTTGTTGCGGGCGATCGGTTGGCCACTTTTTCCCTGAGGAGCATGCTAGTTGACCCCCATTATTGTGGCTAGTCGATATGTCTCGTGGCGAGCGGTGCGGTTGGCCTTCCAACAACGTGAGCTAGAGAGCTCGATTTTAGAGGGGCTTCTTCGTCTTTCTCTTGATAAGGAGAAGACTTCTCAGCTTGCCTCTTGGAGGTATGACATACGACCCATAGGATTTTGGAGGGAATGTCTTTCTCCTAAGGAGGAGACTTCTCAGCTCACCTTTTAGAGGTATCACTTACCACCCCTAGGATTTTCGAGAGAGTTAGGAGTAGACACTCTACTTTTGACACCATATTATGCAAATACCATATCACACCATAATGTCCCAAAGTGACTCTCATTATTAACTTATTTGATTACTTTCTTCTAATTTTATCAATTTTTTATTTTTAGCTTAAATTCTTTAAACACGTCTCTGTCCTTGGATGCGATGAAGTTTCAAATCGCGGTCGCCTACCTGGAAATGATTTGAATGCGTCTGTCCCCATGACTGTGATTCAACTCCAAGATGCGGTAGTCTACCAAGACGTGCTTTTAGACGTGTCATTCCATCGTGATGCGATTCATCTTCCTGAGACGTGTCACTCCCTTTTCACACAATTCAAATCATCCATGATACGATTCAACTTCCTACCTTCCATCTACTATGCAAAAGTGTTTTACTCTAAATAGCATCCCAACATCGAGATGCCCTTTTACCTTCCTAATTATGGGCTTTCCCTTAATTAACCTTCTTAAATGATGTCAAGATCCTAAGACACCTCTCAGGTTCCAATTGTTTACGAACTCTAATTTCCCTATTTAATTCCTCCAATTTACGTCTAACAAGAAAGTCACGACTTAAGTAGCGTCCATCCACTTAGACGCATTCTAGCTCCGCTTTCCAGAGGGTCCATTCCGAGCCCAATTACTTCATTTCCTTACATTGATTGTTATATGCGTTTGGGAAAATGTTTCTAATATTTTCCTAATATAAAAGGGAGCTTTTTGGAAGTTTTTCCCCATCCCAATTGATTTAAAATCACATTCCTAATTCTACATGATTTTGAGCTGTGAATTTTTTCCCTATAAATATCTCTCCCCTTTGAACGTTTGAGGGTCCTTGGTCCTTAAGCTCTTTATAAGAAGGAAGAAGAAGAAGGAAGGAAGGAAGGAGGTCCCCCCATGTGCATGAGTTCTACATCCTTTGGAGCCCCTCTTGGAAGCCTAAGAAGATCTTGGAGAAGCTAACTCTATCAACACACTAAGCTTTTCTAATTCCTCTATTATCTTTAGTTTCTTTGTTTATTTGTGTTTTATAGTTGCATGCATCATCTTCCCTTTTTTCTAATTATTTCTCATGATTGAGATCTCTCTTAGTGTGACTCTTGCACATCTTCTACCTTAGTGCAGCTCTTACACACTCCATAATTTCATTCATCATATTTCACCTACCCTTTTGCATCAAGGGGTTTAGACATCACACCAACAAGGTGTGTATCTATTTATGCTTTCAACATATTTATCTATCAAGGATTTAATAGTACACTTCATATTTCTCTAATCCAATCTTTATTGTTGTGTGTTTGTTACTTTTTACAAGGGTAATTAAGAAAGAAGACTCTCTTCATCGGTTAGCTAAAAGAAGAGAAGGTTAGAACCCACACATCTCCCACTCATCCAAAGATATTATTCTTCACGCAATCATCCCTTTATTATTCCTTCGAGGTCCTCGATCTCTGGCGATCATGATTATTTTCCCATAGTGTTTTCACCACTTATATATATATATATATATATATATATTCATCTCCCTCTTCATAAAGCCTTAATTTTTAAAACGCCCATCCACACTAGGTAGCCAGGTCTCCGGGAGGAGCTGGCTAGTTAGTCTCTTTCTTGGAAGCGTTGTGCTACCCATAGGATTTTGGAGGGAGCCAGGTAGTCAGGTCTCCCAGAAGAGCTGGCTAGCTAGTCCCTCTCTTTTGGAAGCATGGTGCTAGCCATAGAGTCCCTAGGAGAAATTAAGAAGGAATATAAGAAAGGTGGACTCCAACCTTCACAAATAATTGGGCTTTAGGTTTACAGAGTTCCAAGTGCGAGAGATTTCTCGAAGATTAATGGATGAGTATGTATGCCCCTTTTTTGAGCACTTCTATAATCCTGTACGAGCCTTCCCAATTGAGAGCTAATTTCTCGGTCATAATAGACTTTTGACGAGTGCTTGTCCCCCGACGTGACTGCCACAGAGTCCTCCGTGGACTTTGTGGATAGTTTGTTCAGCTTCAGTAGGGAACGAGCACTTGAGGAGAGGAAAGGAGTGTCAACGTCTGAAGAGGCGTCCATCAATGAGTGTGAAGGGAGTAGCCCGAGCTTTCACCCGCCTCACTTCCGAGCAATCATCAGGGAGTTGTTGTCAACATAGGTAGTCCAGATTGGGGTCCATCTAGGATGATTCGTAGTCGATGGTGTTGACTTGAAGTTCTGGATCCCAAATGCTCGATCGCTGGGGTTCTTCAATCAGAACTGACCGAGAAGTCGCCAATGTTGTTGATGAGGTGAGGTAAGACATGGCGTCTACTTGGGTGCAGTGGTCAGGGGCGTGTACTGCTTGTAGCAGTTATCCCTCTTGGTGCATCCCTGTCGTGACGCTCTTGCTTTCCTCAGTCAAGCCGGGGGAGCTCGGTCGAGAGCTTAAAGTCGGAGGAGTCGGCTCCGGCTACTCGGCCTAGTGCTGCGGCGCTCTCCTTGTAGCTGACGTGTTTCTGAGCACCGACGAGGAGCTCCATCAGCGTGGTGAGGGATTTGACCCTCAAAGTTCGCCTAAGAATGGCATTACAAGTGCCCTGTGTCAGCACGGTAGTAGCGATGCTAATGTCAAGGAGAGGGATGCAGAGTGCCTCCTTGTAGAAGGAGGTGACGAAGTCTCACAAGGGTTCTTCACGGCCCTACTTGATGGTGGGCAGGTTGACGACAGATCTAACTTCCTTTTTGTCGCTGAGGAAGTTCTCTTTGAACATCCTCTTCATATGTTGGATGAGGTAATAGACCCAACAAGTAGAGACTCGAACCACGCCCAAGCGTTCTCCTGCAGCGTGATGGTGAAGGCCAAACACTTTACAACGTTCGAGGCCCTGTAAAAAATCAAGTTAGACTCGAAGCTGTGCAAGGGGTCGACATGGTTAGTGATGTTGTCGTATGGAGTGAACGTTGGCATTTCGGAGGGATAGCTGCCTCCAGAATTTTGTGGGAGAAGGAGGCGTAGAAGTCGGTGCCATCATCGAACAATCCCTTCGTTCGTGCTGCCTAGAAGATGTTGTCCAGATAGCGGACCTTCTCCTCTAGTTCGCGCTCGACCTCCTCGTAGCGTTGTAGCTGCTGCGCCATCTCCAGGTTGGAGTGGAGTGGGCTAGCAAGGCGTTGAGAGGGTTCGCCAGATAGACGAGGGGTATTGGCAGCATATGCCAGAGATAACTCACGATTGCACCATCAGTTCGCCATTGTGGGAGCCCTACCTTTTTGGTGAGGAATCGTTGGGACATGGCCTTACTCCGCCTGACGATTCAAGAGGCCCTGGTAAGCCTTCGTTAACATCTGGAGTTGCCGGCGCATCTCGGCCAACTCCGCCGGGTAGGATTCGCTTGGGGCAGAAGAGAGAGTGCCCGAGGCAAGTGTGAGTGGGCTGAGCAATCGTGAGATGCTTGTCGGGAACCCGAAGCCCCCTATGGTTGTTCACGTTGCAGTAGTTTCTATGGGGAGCCATGATTTTTTGCTTTCTTCCCACATACGGCGTCAAAAAATATAGAGGCAAAAATTTGGTATCTCCAACTTCATACTACACTTTTATGATTTGTTTGTTGGGAGAGAGATCAAATGTACCGTGAAAATCTACAACCAACGAGCGAAATGTCAAAAGGAGCTCTAGGTGCGATTCGAAGGGACAACCCTCAGATGTTTAAATCAATAGAATGTCTCGAATAATGGAGCAAGTGCTCAGAAGAAGGTAGAGAGAGTTAAGTGTATAAGATTGAGTATCTAGTGGCAGAGAGTCAAGAGAGATGAAAATAGCTGAAGTAGTCTATGTGAATAATATTGTGTATCGTGTCCTTGGAAGTATGACCAGGGTCTTACTTGATCTTGGTAGAGTCTACCTATTTCACTTGCCCCCTCCCTCAACAGAGTGAAATTAACGGGTTGTCTGATCGTTGAGTCGCCAGTTACTCCTTTGCCCGTTGCGTGAGAGACGAAGGCTGAAACAAATGGCGAATGACACTAAGACATAAGTGATAACCCTCCGCCTAGCTGTTGTCTGGGATAATGTCCACTATTATTGTGGTAATGACTACCCGCTAGGAAAGTGAGACACGATCGTGAACCAAGCACGTGCCTGTTAATTAAGCCACTCTTGAATGAATCTTGATTGGCGACATCCTGAACTGTGGGTCGATTAATGATAAGCTATAGTGGACTTAGACGAATTTTCCCCTTCTCACAAAATAGTAGACAAACAATAACTAAAAGTTTAATTACATGATCAAATAAATGTTAAATAACTTACTTAGATTTGGTTGGGCTTTTTTCTCGGTAGATTTTGAAAAAATTCACGATCATATATGCCCTGACAAGTTATCTGACATTGTAATAATTTCGAACAAATTTAAAATCGCATTTGATTTGATTGAACGTCAATTTGAGAGAATTAAAAAATACATTTAATTATCTTTTAAATGAAACGGATGTGATAGGATAGACGTGATTTACAAGTCTAGCAAGATGAAAGCGATGTCTAAATCACGTTTGGTAGGGTGGATATAATTTGGGAGGCAAATCTTACAGGGTGGACACAATTTCCAAATTGCATCGAACAGGATGGGCATAATTTTTAGTTAACGCCACAAAAAGTGGACACAATTTTCAAATAATGTCAAGCAAAGTAGACGTGATTTATAATAATAATAATAATTATATATATATATATTATTTTGACATTTAATTTATTTTATAAAATCTAATAAAAATAATTTAAAAAATAAAAAATTTACAATGTTACAATAAAATTACATTAATACTGTAAAATTACGTAAATAACGTTTATGATCTCCCTTTAATTCCACTCTAAATTCTACAAACAGGTCCTAATACATTTTTAATCTACCAAAAATCATTGACATAATCGCCATAAACAAAGTATCTCTAGTGAAATTTTAGAGGTTTTTCATCCCTCATCATCTATCTATCTCTGTCTACTTGAAAAATGAGCCGAGGTGGGATAATATATTTGGTTGGACTTATGAAAATGTCAAAATTTTCAATCATTAAAATCTGAAAATTGAAATTCACAAGTCGAACCAGATGAGACCTAACGTAACGAACGTATCTATATGCAAACCCTCAGAAATGCTCAAATTTGACTCTCTACCAAACAAACTTCCCTTTTTTTTACTCAATGTTCATTACAACTTTCTATCTGCGGTTATGAAGAGGTTTATCTACACCACTAACCACCCCTTGCCCATATACCCATTACCATTAGCTTTACATTCTCTGTGGTTTCGGAGAAAACGATAGTGCGAATGAGCAATTCGTTTCATTTCCCACCTACTTTTAACAGGGACGATCCTGCTCTTCCCTCCCATTTTTATCGATCCCCCTTGCGATTACAAGGCTGGAACGAGGGCCCACATTAGATCCTGGACGATCCTGCTCTGGGCGGTCAATGGACCCATCCCTGCTCTCTCCTCGCACCATCTCCACTGTCCGCTTCTTCTCTCCTACTTTTAGCAGGAGAGAGCCCCATGGAGAGAAGCGGGTTCCCGGGCCCATTAAACCAACAGTGTAAAAAAACTACATCGAATATTAAAAGTAACCTAGCAGCAGCAGTTCCACCACCCCCTCCTCCCTCTCCGTCCACGGTGGCTACGATTTGCTCCGGCGGAGGTCGACGACCACGACGCTGACGTTGTCGGCGCTGTGCCTGGCAAGGGCGAGCTTCGTCAGCAGCAGCGCCGCGTCCGCACACGCCTTGTCGGAGCCCCCAACGCAACCCCCTTCCCTCGTCTCCGCCTCCGGCGGCTGCGGCGGGGGCGAGGCCCCGCCGTCGTTGGCCCGCAGCGGTGCGCTGCCCCGGAGGCACATCCTGACGACGTCGCAGGCCGTCCCGTTGGGCACCACGTCCCACAGCCCGTCGCTCGCCAGGATCAGGCACTCGTCGTCGTCCTCCCTCTCCGTCACCGTCACCTCCGGTTCCGAAATCACGTACGGCTTCAGGTAGTTGTCGCCTGTTCACAAAGACGAGATAGACCAGCAGTCAGCAACGTTGGCGCGCGCCGCATGTTACCGCCAGAATCCCCATGAGCGGCGAGGTAGCTTACCAATCGCCCTCGACATAGCGAGCACGCCCAGAACCCTCGCGCCGTCCCAGTAGATCACCCGGCCTCCCGCCGCTTGGATCCGCTGCAGCTCGTCCGGCCTATCCGGCTGTGGAGAAACAAATGGAAAGAAGTGTCAGTTTACGCACGTCCACGAGGTCGAGGCCAAATTGGGAGCACAGAGGAGCAAGCGTTGTTGACTACCTTGTGGTCGGAGGAGAGGGGGAGGGGGACCCCTTTGCGGCAGAGGACGGCGCGGGAGTCGCCGCAGTTGGCGACGACGATACGGTCGGGTGTGACGACCGCCACCACCGCGGTGGACCCCACGTGGTCGCACTTGGGCGTCTGCATCTCGCAGCGGCAGCTGGCGTTCTGCTGGGCGCCGTTGCCCCACCCGATCACCTCCGCGTCCACGCGGGCGAAGCTCCTCTCCATCACCGCCCTCCATTCTGGTTCCGCGAGCTGTGGGCCGGAACAGCCGCCGTGGCGTTCCATCTCCTCCGTCACCACCTCGTGCATCCGGTCCTTACAGGACACGGCCACCTGCACGGCAACGCCGGAGAACGTACACGGCCACGTGAGCAAGCACAAAAAAGGAGAGAAAACACGGAGGGAGGGTGTGAAGACGAATTGCTTACATGTGAACAGCCATGGCCGTCGTAGACCCCAAAAAAGTCGAGTCCGGCGCCCAAATGGCCGTCTCGCCGGGCAAAGTCCGGCCGGATGGAGACAGCGTCCTCCATGTCTCTCCTGCGGCCGCGGACCGAGGTCACGCCGTACCTCAGACAGTGCTCGGAGGCCGTCATCGCGCGCGCCGACGCCGGCGACGGCGTCGGCTCCGAATTCAAGGCCGCACCCGGATCCGCGCTCGATCTCAAATAATTCCCCACCGCAACCGCGCCTCCGCCCTCCAAGCGTTCTTCCCCCACGTCGGCGTCGAGGTCCAGGGGCCCGGCGACAGAGACGGCCGCCGGGCCAGAGCACTCGATCCTCGGCCTCTTCCGGCTCGAATCCGTGGGAGCCGCCGCGACGCCGGAAACGAACCTGAACCGGCGGATGCCCATCCTCCGCCGCCTCGCCACGCGGGAGGTCGGCTCACAGGCGGTGGCCGACGCCTCGCTCCCGCCCACCACGCCGCAGCAAATCTCCGCCATCGAAGGGACCTCCGCCTCGGAACCCTACTTCCAAGGAGTTCGACGACCCCCGAGCTAAGCCCTCCCAAGAACAAATCAACCCCTTTTCCTTCCCCTTTCTCCGCTCACTCTCTTCCTTCTTCTTCTTCTTTCCCCCCTTCGGGAATCCCTAAGATGAGGGAGGAGGAGCGGGGGAAGGGAGTCTCTCAGGGGGCCGTTTTAGAGGAGGGCCAGGAGGCAACAGAACGGGCTCTGACCGACGGGCTGCCCGTCCCCACAGCGGGCACCGTCGACACGTATAGCTTGGTGCCATCGTGGTCCCCACGCCAAGCGGGGGCATCGCGACCGTCCGCCGCCTGCCTTCCCTCCCCATCTATTAGAACGTGGAATGTCTTGGGACCCCATACACAACGTGCACCAATGGGAACTCTCCACGCCTCCCTTCCACACTTTTTTTTTCCACAACACGTGTATCCACCGTCGTTCTCCGGCGGAGCACAAAGCTAGCTGTACCGAAACCGGTTCCCGGGTTCTTTGAAAGTGGTTTATGGTTTTAATAATAGTTTTATGAGAAGTTTACATAACAGCCCCTAATAAAGTTTTCTCGTATAAAACGTTCTCCTTAGGCTTAATTTTACAATACTTTTAATGGGGAAAATATGGTACTTAATTACATACCCTTTTATAACGGGATGTAGGGGCATCTAAATGTGATACTTGGATACATACTCGCATATGACATGCTATTGCTGACAAGCCTGGCATATATTTTTATATTCTTCTATCATTTTCATATATACAATTACAATAAAATTTATTTCATCATATATAATTTTATCATCATTTGTCACTAGTCTGATAGATATTTTTATATTATTCTATTATTTTCATATATACACTGACAATAAAATATATTTCATCATATATAATTCTATCATCATTTGCCATTAGTTTAACTGAATCTTAAGTCAATAAACCTTTTTGTTTAACTTAACTTTAAGTCGATCAGGATGAAAAAGAAACTACATTTTTGTTTGATCTCTTCCTCCTAGCATAATCAAAATAATGTTACATACAAGGGACATAACTCTAGATCCCTAGAATCCCTTATATTACGTTTATCCTATGGTTCGCAAACTATCGAGTTGGGCCGACTCAATTTATCGATGACATGACACACGGTATGATACTATAGCGCTTTATGATGGTTCGATTTGGTGATATTTTTATGTTTTTTTTTGTTGAGGGGAGAGAGGTGGAGGGGTTACGATCTTTGAAGAAGGGGATCTTGCTCCTAAACTTTCGTCTACCTTCACCTCTATTGAATATCCCCTATCTCGCCATTGTCGCCGTAGACCATACTGAATAGATAACTCTACATACCTCCTTTCTCTAAATATAGTCTGACACGTCCGACTCACAACGGTAGAGTATGAGTCATCAAACCATGCTTTATCCCTCTAAAATTTTATATTTTACTTTATTAAGAGATTATCTGTCTGATTATGATGGTAGTGGAATTATAGGGATATACTAAAGACATTATTACTTCGTGTGGATGTATACATAAGGATACGAAGAATATAGCGGTACAGAACATAAAGATTATTATGAGAATAGAAGTAGAAGCTATTCTATATCAGGGTTTGACAGATCACAGTAGTACAAGTCGTATTGATATTTTATCAGTATGGCACGATATAAGTTGATACAATTATGCACTGAGATAAAAAGAAGATATTTGATTGATTAATTGATGTTACGCAGTATACCGGATAGATCGATCAAATCTTATTTTATATCACAATTCTGAGAAATATGTGTACAAATAAATTTACCAAAAGATTTTTTTTGTAAAGTTTATGTTGAGGGGTTTTTTTAACCGTTCCAATTCAAACGTGGCGACATACGAGAGCGACAGGGACGTGAGATTCTTTTTCCGGGTTAACTGTGCCGGAGGCGGCCGCGATTCCAGTTGTCCAACTGCAGACGCGTACGTAGGCGCGCGGAGAGGTCGACACGTCGCGGCCCGTGTCGTCCTGGTTGACGCTTGCTGCACGCATCGTGGGGCCCCAACGCGCCCTCCTTCGAAACGTGTCCCTCTGCTGGCGTGTCGTCCAGTCACTGGCCCCCTGCCTACCGTGGGAGACGCGTGTGCCCCGGTCTCTTTTCAGTATCGGGCGTGGGGTCGCTAGCCCTCCGGCGCCATCGCTCCCAACCTCCTGGCTCCGTCTCACTTCCGCCTCATTTAATGTTAGAAACCTCTTTTCCCTCTTGCTCTTTGCCCGTCTTGTTACGAAGTTTTCACTTAAAAAAAGCACTGTCCCTCCATCCGTCCCGGGTGGGGGGGGAAAAAAAGTAGTGTGTTAGGTGGGGCTTCAACTCTCGTGGCTCCGGGTGAGTTACCCATCTCCTGATCTCTTTGACCACGTCATTTATAATATCGGATAATCGTGTGACGGGTTCGTTTTTTTTAATATACCATCAAAGGTTCATGTATATTTTAATTGTATATGCGAGTATGCAAACAACCCCTCGCAGAGTGAATGTGTGAATCGCACCGTATAAATAAATGGGGCTTGCTCCACACCTGCTATGGTGTTAACTAGGTAGCCAAACTCGTCTTGGCATTTCTAGCTTTGGTCAGGAACATGACTCAAGTGGGAAGGAACCTAAGCATATTGTTATGGGGGACTTTTGACTGCAAACGCAACCAGCCCCCACCATTATTTGATGGAACGCATTACCAATGTGTGTTGAACCCGCAACGTTAGTACTCTGCCGAGAGACAACGTCACGAGCCAGTCGTCCTATGATGCCGGTATTCGTTTGCCTTGCCCGGTTTTGGATTTAAAGGCACGATGGTGGGGGAGGGTGGAGTGGAGGGGGAGTTAGGTCGCCGGCACCAACATTGCATGCCCCCAGAGTCCTGGCTTATTCTAATTCTTGTAACTTGGACATAAACCAGATACACAAGGATATGTAGTTATTTATACATATACATTTATAAGATAATATCGGAGATAAACCAGATGCGAAAGCAAATATGAATTTGGATCTAAAATATGACGTAAATATGCATGCTTATAAAAAAATATTATGATGATTTTACGAGTGTTTCTCATTTCATAGTCCCATTTGCCATTCCTCTTGCAGAGGAATGTGACTCCAACATTTATTCTCCTTAGTTCTCTCTCTTTTTGCTTCCCTATTCTCTTCTCTTGTTTCTCTCATCCTGACACTCACTTAATCTCTCTCTCTCTCTCTCTCTCTCTCTCTCTCTCTCTCTCTCTCTCTCTCTCTCTCTCTCTCTCTCTCTCTCGTCGAGAATTTTTTTTCTTGTGCATGAGAGTTAGGTTGCCGATATGCTCAACTCCTTCTGGAAGGCCCCTCTTTCCACCAAGGCATTCTTCCTTCGGCATAAAGGGACTCGGCTCCAAATTTAGACTCAACGCTCCACCTCTAACTTGAGCAGAAGTCCGATTAAGTTCGCTCTCTCGACACTCGACTCATCCACTAGACTTCCACCCACTACTGCATGTACTCTCTGGCTTCGTCTACGCCTATAAATTCAAGTCACATACACAACAGTATCACTTGTTCTGCCATATTGTTTGCTACCTTCTCTCTTTTTCGTCCGATTTAAAAACTACGTAGTAAAAATTGCCGATGATTTGGGCAACATCGTTTAGGGTTTTTATCAAACTTGTACCTTGTCCGAGTCGATAGACTTCATGATGCTCAAGCGTTTAGTTTAGTTAGCTCAAAACTACCGCACGTTAAAGTTGATGGTGAGTGTGGGTTTTCCTTGATCATCAAAAAATAAAAATTATCATCGATATAATTTATGATCAAGATTGATCCGTTGTAATGTACTAGTGTGAGACTAATGGCTCTAATTATACCACGGGAATTCTAAATCGGTCTGAATCGACCTAATCAATAAGAATAGCCTTACGTGTATAGAAGAAGTCATTTGTTTTGGAAGATGCCATTATTTCACATTTCCCTGCTTTTGGCACACGAATCTTCTCGCGACACCCCTTTGGGGGCAAACTCACAGAACAGGCAAGCCGCCGTGTGGCGGGCGTGGTCCCGGGCCCTAGTTATCACGAAATCTCCAGTTGGAGGCCCACGAAATCTACCGGCGGGGCCCGAGGCCCTGCATGATGGGGGCGATGCGGTTCCTCGCCGGGACGGGGTGGCGAGATCGGCAAACGTATCTGACGGGGAGTGGAGTCCGGATCCTAACACGTGTTCGGTGCGGATCCTGTGGTTCTGCACCCCGAATCCGGACGATGAGAATCGGTCCCAATCGGGTCTGTAATGTGCAAGACGCAAAAGAATATGCCACCCTTGTTTCCTATTTCAGAGTTGAAATATAAATATTGCTTATACCTAGGCAGAAGTGATAAGAATAAGGGAATGGCTATCCCTACTCCTGATTATATGTTAATCTATCTGTCTATGTTTTGGCTCGTCTTAACCTAACTGTTCGTCTTATTTTATCACGATCTTCGCTTTTCATCTATTAATGAATAAAATCCGAATTCCATAATCAATCTTATTGCATGCTTAAGATCGAATATCTGCATTGATCTCTTATCTCACTCTTGTGTTCACCTTTTTTTATTGACGTTCTTGTATAGCTTCTGTCTGTAATTTGTATTAAAAGAAATTACATGGACTAACTCGTTTGAAGAACTAATATGTATAGTTGAGGAGAAAGTTTTTTCTTTCCCCCTTTTTTGACGATAAATTAACTTTGACGTATCTACTTGGAATATCTCAGTGTCACATTTTTTTCTCATCTTATTGTTACTTTTAAATAAAACATCTAAGATAGGATTGACCTTACATTTAAGTTTATTAATTAAACTTGAGTTCAATCTTCAAATAAAACAAGTGACGGATGAGAAAAGAGAAATGTAAAGAGAAATGTGCAAATACTAGAAGATGGGAAGTGATCAACTAGGGGCGTCTAGTTACAGTGCGGACGCTCCCTTTAATCTTATTTCGTAGGTTTCTCTTGAAAATATTTTTTGGGTATGGTTTAAGATTTTTAAATTTGGAGTGGAGGTTAATTTACCTATTTTATTTGAAATACTTGATAAGAAAAAAAATGTGAATAGTGATTCAAGCGAATTAACTACTATTTACACTTTTTTTTTTCTTATTATATATCTCGAGTAAATTAATTAATTTGACTCTCACGTCAAATCAAAGAATCTTAAATCTCACATATTTTTAAAAAAATATTTAAATTTGATAATAAAAAAACTTAAATGGAGACGTTTATATTGGACTATTTCTCGTAGAGGATAGTGACGTATCCTTGTCTTAAAAGACCGAGATGAAGCCAGGACCACCATCCGACACCATCCGACCCCGGTACGTATCCGGACCTTTTTTTTTATGCCTGGACCCAACACGGGAGGAACATTCGCCTAGAACCGCCATTGATCTGCGGCCACGTAGCTTCTCAGAACTCGGAAAGTAGACGGGGGAGTGAGAGACGAAGCGAGGTGAACAGGTGTGCGGCGTAGATGGAGTGCCCACGTAAAAGGAGGACACGGGACCAGAAAAAGGGTATACGTGTAACCTTCTACGTGCTGGTCGTAGCTGGCATGCACCCACTTGACGCAGCGTCTCGGAATAAGTTACGGACAGCGTAGCAGCATAATGTGAAGCAGATCTCCCGTAATCTTTCGGTGGCTCGATTGAGACTCAAGACTTTCGTCAGGGTACATAAAATTTCAAATTAACACGTAAACTTTGGTGACCTTTGGATCGTGGGTGAGAATTGGAGATGGAGATTGGACCGGGGGGGGCGGGGCGGGGGGTTTGAGTTAGTTTGCCAATATTACCAGCCGGCTCATTTAGTTAATTGTATGTATTTATGCATTAATTTTGTAGAGACATAAAAAGAGGAGATATAAATAATCTAAGAAAATAATCATATGATTTTAAGATGGAACTTTATCCCTTGACCCAAGAGACACCCACCATTACATGAGGCAACACCTTAGGATGAGCTAAAGATGGAAACCTTCTCCTTCCCTAAAGAGCGTCTTGCAGTTCACCCTCCTTTTAGGGTTGATAACGAACCGAGATAATACCTCCAGATATATAACAAAGATCTCCTTTCAAAAGAAGGAGGTGAGGATAATACTTTGAGGAGGCGATAAAAATCTTCTTGCAAAGTTAGCACTGTCTATGAAAACTCCACCTTATGCATCCTTACTTTCTTTAAGTGGGTTGTATAGTAGGGCCGTCAATTGACCGTACAGACCTAATAGTCTCGCACGTCTGACTCGATTTTAGATCACGTCATAAGATATTTTTTGATCCACGAATTATTAGTCGTACTTAGAAATCCGACCCGATTAAGTCTACGAATTGATCTTGAGTTTTAAGTTCGACGTGAGAGTTAGAACTATTTAATTAAAATTATGTTATTTTATTTAATTATATAATTAAAAACTCTCTTTTCAAATAAATTAAATAATTAGCATCAAAATTTTAATTAATTTAGTGAGATTATAAATTTTATAATATTAAATTTATTATTTATTTTTTTATTCTTTATTTAGTTTTCAAACCATACAAGACTTTCATCGAACTATTTTATTAGTGTCGGGTCTTGTTCGACCCGGTCTAACATAGTTCGGGCCCGAGCCGAATTCGAATTTTAATATTAATGAGACGGACCTAAGTCAGACTGACCTAAATCTGAGTCGAGCTTGGTCAATCGACAATCCTATTTCGTAGACTCACAAAAATGGGATCTTAATCCCACACTAGGGAGAAAATAATCAGATGTTTATAAGATCGGTATTCACTTTTTTAACTCGAGAAACGCTCGGTACCAAGTGGGGGCAAAACCTAGTGATCTACGCACTTTATAGCTGACATATAACAATATCTTCAGATGAGCTGTGGATGGCAATCTTACCCTTTCCACGGAGGCGCCCACAAGTAAGTGGGATAATACAGCTCACCCTGAGGCAACAAGTAGTGGGGACAATGCCTCCAATTGAGTTAAGCATAACGCCTTTCTTCTTCCAAAAGAGATATGCAAAATTCTTCCCATACATAACAAACTTCAATTTTTGTCTTTGACATTCACGTCGGTGGAATATACATGAGCATTATGTAAGGAAAAAAAACGACTCCAAATATTATATATCGATTTGTTTTGAGTTGATCTTAAAATATCATATAACATCCTGCCACACTTGATATCCTTATTTTGTACTCTTGTTCAGATCTCGGAAGAAGTGTGTTGCATCGGATTTGTACTTGTGTGAGTATAAGTTTTTTTTTAAGATAAAGTTTTATTTCTTCGTTATTGAGGAAGCCAAAACGCACCTGGTCCAATAAAGGCCCATCTGGGTGACTCAGCTCCAAGGCCCACCTCCGGAGTCACCTCCAACAAGTATCGGCCTAGTGCACGGCCTGTCATGACCTGCCAGATGACTGGCCCAAGTCCAGGATTGTACAACCCATGCACCACCGCCATCCGGCACCAACGGAGCATGTCTCTGACAAGTGCCACCACATTTATGGCGGAGCAGTTCCCAGTCCGGCAAAGGAGCAGGCAACACCCACGCCGCCTCCCTTTTTGTTAGGCAGAGTAGCTCCCACATTTTTGGCAAGCCCAGTCACATTAATGGCAGAGCAACCATCAGACGACAACGGAACGATGAGCCAGGCTCCATGCCTCCGTCGAAGAAATGGCAAGACAGTGCCACGCCTCCCCTACCTTGGCAGGCGGGCAGCTCATGTCTTCGCGACCAGGACAACCTCGACAACCTTAAGTCAGAAAGGAAAGGTCAATAGGTGAACCCAAGAAGATGATATAAATAGGACCCTAAGTCGATAGTCAAGAAGGGATGAAAAACTAGCCACCCTCTCTCTCTAACTGACCCCGTCTCCTACCTCCAAGCACTCAACCTTCACCCTCGAGAGCTCGCCCCTGGTTCCATTGGTTGCCTGATTTAGGCATCGGAGGGTTATCCCCTAAGATATCTCCCAGGGCTTCTTCTGACGTGTGCTCGTGATTGTAGGATCCCTCCCTAGGCACTATCCTCCTCCCTCACCTAAACAAATTTCGAGGGTGTAGTTCGTAGATCTAGGTGATGAATCTCGACCTCTACACTTGTTGGCGCCGTCTATGGGAATTAGGAAGCAAAAGTCATGGCACCCCGAACGGGCTATCGCAAAGTCAACAACTGACGCGAGACAGTTGTGTAACACCCAGGATTTTTCGGATCAGAATCCGTGGGTTTCAAAGCGTTTCCGTGGGTCCTAGATCACGTTTTACGATTAAAATCAGATTTCTGGCTATCAGGCCTTCGGACCCCTGTGTAGGGTGAACCGATATGTTTTCGAGCTCCAGGACGCAGGTGCGTCGTGCATTTTCTGAGGATCATAGGGATTATTTTATTTCTCATTTTTCTATTTTTAAAATCCTAAAATATTTTCTATTTAAACCAACCCCCCACCCCTCTCTTCTCATTCTCTCCCTCTCGCCTCTCATTTCTCTCTTTCTCTCCCTCCCTTCTCCGAGCGGCCGATGGAGGATGGCGTGGGTGAGGTGGTGAGGCACGTGGGGCGTGAGCGGCGAGGATGGAGCGAGGGACGGGGCGATGGCGTGGTGAAGCCCATTCGCAGATTCGAGAACTCGGCGACGATTCAAGAGGTGATTTCACGTGGAATCGATGTCCTCAGCACGGGAAATCGTCGATGGAGATAGGGGGGCGGATCCCAAGCCCGTGCATTCAATTTTCTCATGATTTATAGGCCGAGGTGAGGCCGAGAGTGATTTTCTTTCCACACCGGGGTTAAAATGCATATTTTTGGGGTGAGAGACAGTTTCACCGATTCGGTGGGGTTTTTATGATTTGAATGGGACCTCCTAATGCTAAGGAGGATGTGGAAGAGTTCCCCCTTGTTTTTCCCCTCAAATGGGTTGATTGGGGCGTGCTTTAAGCTCCCATGGTGGAGCTCCCGCAGGTGCGTCGCTAGAATCGGTCGACCGAAGGGGCAGTTTGGTCGACCGATGGCGCGTTCTCCACGGATAGGGCAGCCTATCCTGGTTTGGCTGACCGACCCAGATGGACCGGTCGAGCAACCCAGGTCAGGGGGGGCGACTGGTCATGGACCAATCGACTGACCCACTGGGCCAGTCGACCGATCCAGCATGTTGGTCGACCAACCCAGGGGCCTGGTCGACTGAAATGCAGCCTTTTCGCTGGTTTTGGCCTCCGGTCAACCTGGTCGAGACCCTTTGGTTGACCTTTGGCCCCGTGGATGTCTCAGACACCCCGTGGGGATCGTGACCGTATTTTTGGTGTCCGGAGAATTCATTATATCTCGATTAGCATACCAGTGTGGTTTAGAGGGTCCGAATGACTCGTGTGTTATGGGCTTCTTCGTTGTTCCAGATCGAGTCATCATGTGCTGGTGTAGATACGGAGGGCTATCCCCGCACGACATTAGATTCTTCGGGAAATGGTTTTCCATGTGTGGGCCATGGGTATGACCAACAACTGTGAGTCCCAAGGACCCAGCCGGGGGCTGGGGTCCTTTTAGTTTCCCTTAGAGAGGGAATGAACTCGGTGGTTACGAGCCGCCTCATAAGTTCTCGTGACCGTGGTTTTTGACTCTAGGACTAGGAAAATTTGACGACATGGAGCCATATTGTACAACGGTCTTGGACTGAGTCACGTGACTCTATGGCCGTTGGATTAGTGAGTCTAGCTAGTCATCCTGAGTCTGGTGGCACCAAGCCACCCTATGTTCCGTGATACTTTCGATGGGTGGGTACGTAGTCGTTGCTACCTCGGTGTTTCCTCTATACGGAGAGTTCCTACATCGAGTGACCCCCCACAAATCATAGCCTTCTTACGGCACGCGTGTGCTGACCTACCCGGGAGTGGTAGAGCGGCTTTCCCGGGAGAGATGGTTTTAGGCTGGTTACCGTAGGGCCTCCCACTGTGGCCGCTTGAGTGCAGGCCGGGAGGAAATCCAACTAGAGGGCCTAATGCAGCGCAGTTAGTCAATGTGTGCACACATGGTCGGGGACTTCGGACGCGTGCTGACGAGCACGACCCCGACTAGACCCTTGTTCTTCAGTTACTTGTACGGTGTCTCAATTTCCATCTGGGGCGAGTAGGGAGACACCTGAGGCCCAGACTAAGTCGTCAGTGGACGCATTCGGCCTTGCTCCTAGTGGGTAGCACTCTTGTCACGCGAAACGTGACTCTCATGACTCGAGATTAGTTTTCCGTCTACGAGACGTGGTTCTTCTGGTAGCTTCTACGTGCTTTCCCCGACGTAGAGGTCTAGGGTTCCTGGTAGAGTTACCGAGGTTTCACCCTTAGATAGTGTAGGGTTCATGACGGTGAGGTCGTGATTTTAACCTTAGGCCGTGTGATCTTAGTTGGGCCTTTGTCTGTGAGGATGGGCCTTCACGATGGGGATGTCGTGGCTTTCCTTTAGTAGCGTAGCCGTGGTTTTACCGGTGGTTCGGCAGTCCCAACTATGAGGTCGGGGTTTCCTTTTCGTTACCGTTTAGGGGTAGCTTAGTGAGCCGTGGTTCAGTCACCATTGTTACTGTTCTTGTTATGACTGTTCCTTCTGCCATTACTGTTACCGTTGCTACTCATGTTGCTGTTATTGTTATTATCGTTGTTATTATCGTCGTTGTTTTGTGGTGGGGATCCGCGGGACCCCTACTGAGCCAATGAGATGACGCTCACCCCCTTTCTTTTCAGATGTTGTGGTTCCTCCTCGAGGTTCAGAAGTGCAGCGCTGAGGTTCGTAGTTGCTAGCTTGCCAGAGCCGGGGATGTACCCGATGATAAAGTACATTTCTTTTCCCTATAGATTGTACTTTGTTGGATTGAGCTCTGTAGTTATTTATTTAATTAAAAATATATTTTATTTCCTGTTATTTAAATAGTTAATTATATTACTATCTCCTATATTATTTTAAATTTTAATGTACCTTCACACACTTAATAACTCTTCTGAGTCCTTCGGCTAGTGGGTGGCGGGCCAGGATTCGAATGGTATCGGATATTTTCCGGTATCCATATCTTGGATCGTTACAAGCTGGCACTTGTCAGGCATCCTCAAGAGCTCTGGCGAGTGACCACCTATCCTAGGGGGATCATCTCCAGCCCTCTACGCACTCGATGACAGAGGAGATGGTCGATGCTCACTGTCAGCTCTAGGTGCTGACGGAGGCCTACCAAGGCCTCCTCTGTTGCCCAGTAAATAGCTTGACCCAGAGGGGGGTGAATGGGTAATTAACATTTAATCTAGATAAACTAACACTTAAAGCAATTACGGAATGAAATAATAGATAGAACAATAATCACATAGATGAACACTATCATTATATGCTGGTTTGGCCCTGACCCTCACTCAGTCCTACGTCCAGTCCCCAGCAACCACTAGGATTTCCACTATCTCCCCAACATGAAATAGTTACATGGGCTGTTATTGATCTGGTATCCAGCTCACCACATGCACTCTTATCCTTAAGAGCCCTAGCAATTTTTGGTCAAGTGTTCAGCCACATCACGGGCGCTCTCTCAATTAGAGCCCCAGCTGATTTCACTGGTATTAGCCAAACCACATGATATCGATCTCCTGTAGGTCCTACACTACAGGATACAGACCTCCTATCGGTCCTCTTGCCCTCAAGCAAGAGCTTCTCCCCTCAAGGAGAAGATCACCACTTTACAAGTGGGGTTTACATAACATTTGTCTCTAGATAGGCAGATTGTGTACAATGAATACAGAAATGTTCAAGATGAAAAATCAGAGTGAAAGCACAACGGTCTTAAACTACAAAGAAAAAATCTTTTGAAGAAAAACTTAGAGTTACGTGAAAAGATTTTGTGAAGAAGCAGAAGAGAATGCAGCAAGAAAATTGCGTGATCGCTTCTTCTCTACTTGAGCTCTCAATAGTGGTTTTGTTGAGAAATGGTTTGGCTTTGTTTTTCTCAACACTTGACAATGTGAGCTTGTGCTGGAAATTAGGATTACTCGCTTGGTTCATCTCGTTTGTCTATCTGTGTATCATGTTCGTTCTACACACCGCTTGTATATATAACTCTCTTGTGCACTGGTTCCGTTAGATACAGCCTGGTAATTGTTAGACACAACTTGGTATTCGTTAGACACAATCTTGTATACGATAGAGAGTGCTTCGTATTGGAGCGTGTAGCTTTTTGTCAGAGAGATCTTTCTGTCTTTGAGAAATATGACACTTTTTCTGTGTGAAAAGATAACAGTGGATCTGTAGGAGATGGAATTTTTACTTTATACATAAATTCTTTTGTTGGGTATTTGATATTTGTTTATTATTCCATATGCACAGGCATGCCAGTCACGAGGTGACAACTTGTTATGACTCTAAAGATCGAAGGGCATGAAGTCGCATATGTATGTATGCCATCTAATTGACCAGACGATAGGGGATATCGAGCCGGGACCAAAAATCTACCGCACCATAAAGGCTATGACGTTAATTACATCTCCCCGAAGGGAGAAAACCCCTGATTCATCGTTAGGAGAAAGGGCCCTATGGCCTGAAGTTCACATTAATGCATACATAAGTATGCAAGAATTTTTTTATTGTTTGTAACAGGGAGCAGAAATTATCCATAACGGGACCTTTTGGATTAGCAGGGAAAAGACCTGCACTACTCATAATTATTTTATTATTGTTATATTTTTGTTACTTTGATCTTATTACATTTATATTTTTTATTGTTTTGATATTAGAGATGTGCACTAATAGGTAATTGTCACCTCAAAAGGTTCAACTGATCCAACACTATCCCTTGAAGCATTTTTCTTGTATTTAGTCAATTCAGTCGTGACACAGGCAACAACACCTTTAAAGGAGTGAACCACACGCAATCTCCAAATCGAGTCTATCAGAAATCTTTCTAAGTCCATAGTTCTGACAAAATTTTGACAGTGCCTCCCCCTACCCCGAGGCATCTTGGAGGTAATGTAACGGGTGATCATCCACGGAAGTTCGAGATGGTCCCGTAATCATTCAAGTGCGCACAGAATGGCAACACCTGCAATCACTCGTAACGCCGTATCCACGAGGGCTAGCTTGCTAGGGGATCTGAGTTGTCTGGGAACTCTAAGCAAAGTTAAAATTATGTCGGTGTACTTCTTAAGTACACCTCTTATATTTGACCCATCAGCTTCACCATAGACCTCATGTTTGAAACCCAAGAACGGATTGGTCGGTGATGCGGGACGAGACCACGGACACGACAAGCTCGTGACTGCCCCTTAACGAGGGAAGCGTCGGACGTGCGCGGTTGAGAAACCGACAGTGAGCTAGGGTGATCGGCTCTCTCGTGTGCTCGGATCGGGTCACGGGACGGTCTCGCTCTCTCTCGCAGCAGCGGTAATGAATAGATAAAGTGAGCTAGATATCCCTACACATGCTCTCTAGCAGCGGCATAAACAAATATATATGAAGTAAGCAAAATGCCAAGTAAGGGAGTGAATGCGATACCTCCACGCGCTCGGCGTGGGGACGACGGACACGGCCGAAACTCATACTCCCGGAACAATAATACACGGAGATTACAGCAATACAAATCACTGCCCACTCCACGCAGGGAGGTAAAGGGCTACACAATGGGGTCCGGGAGGACCGAGTTCGGGTTGACGGACGGCTTCTCGCGCTGTTTCGGCAACACCCGAACACGTGACGGTGGGGCCCACGTGCTGTCCGGAGGGGCCGTGTGGGACCCGGTGGTACCGCTGTAGTGGAGGATGCCTGGAAGGCCGCTCCCTGGAGTGGGGCACGCTGGTTCGCCGGCCGGAGGCCGGGCGGCTCCGATCGGCACCGGTCGGAATAACCGGCCACGGGGTGCAACTTCTGGTTTTCAGCGCACGTCTCGGCAAGAACGGGCGCTGCGATCAGTCCCGATGTCGGATCGACACGAGACTGGAGCCGTTGGAAAGCTAACTTCAAATCATTCAATCTAGGCTTAGAGATCTGACCTGGATCTGCATGGATCAAGATTTATGGAATTTCCAAGTTCCTATTGTACAATTCCTGAAATCTCAGGTCAGCAGAGAACTTTCCTTTGGATTACCTTTGACCGCGAGGTAGACGTCCGAATATGGGGTTGTGTTCTTCAGAAAAGTTGTGGGAAATCAAGCTACGAATCCAGGACTATTTTCAGATCTGGATTTGGGGAAGACTACGAATTTCTATGATTTTTGCACTAGTTGTGGATCGGATCTGGAATCTGGCTGATAACACTGTAGATGAGGAAGAACACGAATTTCTAAAAATAGATAGAAGGCTGATAAAAAATTAAGAACATTTGTGGATGTAGGGGGTGATGGACAGAACTTCCAGTAAAATTGGGAGGGTTTGGACAAATCAAAAAGATGACCGGAGGTGGGAAACACATGGCTGCTGTCACTGTAGACAGAGACAAGACAGATCTGGGAATGATGAAAGACCGAAAATGTAAAAATAACAAACGATGGATTTTGAACCTGGAATGTTTTGTGGAGGAGGGGCTAGAAGGTAGGAACAAACCATAAAAATTTCAATCCACGAAGAGGCCGTGGCTGATAACAGGAATTTTGTGAAGACACCTCTGTCCAGCAGGACAGAAAATCGAAGATGATTCCGTGGCGGCTCGAAGGCGGCACGAACGGCGGTGGCGGCGGCACAGATGATCACCGGAGGTGAAGAGGGGATGATAGAAGATGAAATCACTCTAGAACTGGAGGTTGGAGGAGAGGAACCAGAGGGGAGAGGGCTGGGGGCGCAAGAAGCCTTCTAGCATTCACAAAAATTCTGATTTTTCATTGCTTTTCTCATAAAAATACAAGCTTATATATGATTCCAACCAAATCCATCCTCAACCCTTGGATCTAGGGGTGTGGATTGAAGGGCTGGGATGAGGTGTGAATATCACATAAAAACTAATAAAAAATTCAAGGGGAAGGGGGCGCACCATTGACCATGTGTAAGTTGAATGGGGTAGGTGGCCAACCTATTAGAATGTTGACCCATTTAAACACGTGTCCATATGACCAGCCCACCATTCTAGATGTCCACCTAGGAAGGTTGACCAGGCCCACATGGTGACATGGACCAATGGGAAAGGGCTGAGGGCCCCCTTGCTGATCCTACTGCATAATTGCATAAAAATCCACACAATCCATGGGAATGACTCCTTGGCTTATAAAGCCTTACATTTGCGTACATACTTTCCCAAGGATATAAACACAAACTAAAAGGACATAAATATAATAAAAAAGGTACAGGCTCGGTGTTTATTCCCATCAACTCTTCCCGAGTGGGAGGAACTCGACCCTGTCGAGTAGGGGTATGAATGCTCGAGTACTCCGGCGGATCCGTCACCGTGTCAAGTAGTGGGGGTATGCTCCGCTCCAAGTGATCGTCACCTGCTCATTCCATATATACTCGATATACGAACTGCGATGGGCTAAAGGTGGTCACTCCGAAGGGGCACTCTCAAAAGGGAAGAAAACAGCTCGAAGACTCACTAGGAATCACCGCTGAGTCCCTATAGGTGACTGATCCGGGTATAGATGTGGAACCGATCCCATACTCATCAAGTGAGTCCACTCGCCTCTTACTCATAAGAGAACGACAACGAGCTTGCACAAGACGCATGCAGACAAACAAACGACACACAAACCAAACAAACCACACAAAATAAACCACACCGACTCATATATGACCCTAAACTAAGGTGGTGACACAAGCCCACTAAGTGGCGGCATCCTGGGCAGTGGGTGAGCCGTCCAACTCTCCCCCCATGGCATAGTACTCATCGACTAGTGCTTGGTCGGCCTCATAATTGACAAGTTCAAGCTCAGATGGCAAGGTCTCCTCAACCCCTAGAGCTAGTGTGGCACGAGTGGGACATTGGTTGGCGAAGTGGCCAAACCCATGACAATGGAAACATTGCAGCCGGGACCGACTGCTCTCTCCGATAAGAGGGGCCTTACCCTTATCCACCCGACGGGTAGGGGGTGTAGGCAACTAGGGTGGTGTAGGTGCCGTGGGCAACATAGGAAGGAGTGTCAGGGCCGTGGGACGGCCTATGGGTGCCGGGGGACGGGCAACGGGTGCCGGTGGTTGGGGTGGAGGTAGATCCCGTGGTGGGGGAGGTCGAGGTCTAGGAGCAAAGGGCTCCTGACGGACGGGCTCCTGTGGACGAGCCATAGGTCCCCTCGGGTATTGATGCGGGATGAGACACGGACATGACAAGCTCGCGATCATCCCTTAACGAGGGAAGCGTCGGACGTGCGCGGTTGATAAACCGGCAAGAGCTAGGGTGGTCGGCTCTCTCTTTCATGCCCGGATCGGGTCACGGGACGGTAACGCTCTCTCTCGCAGCAGCGGTGATATAAATAGAAAGCGAGCTAATTACCCTATCATGCTCTCTAGCAGCGGCATAAATAAGCATATATGAAATTAAGCAAAATGCCAAGTAAGGGAGCGAAGGCGATACCTCCACGCGCTCGGTGTGGGGAAGACGGACCCGGCCGAAAACTCGTACTCCCGGGAAACTTAACACACAATAATTACAGCAATGGGAACATGCCCACTCCACACAGGGAGGTAAAGGGCTATACAAATGGGCCCGGGAGGACCGAATTCGGGTTGACGGGCAGCTTCTGGTGTTGATTCGGCTACACGCGTGTTCACGACCGTGGGGCCACGTGCTGTCCGGAGGGGCCGTGTGGGACCCGGTGGTACCGCTATAGTGGAGACACTTGGAGAAGCGCTCCCCGGGTTGGCGGCACGCTGGTTCGCCGGCCGGAGGCCGGGCGGCTCCGTTCGGCACCGGTCGGAAAAATCGATCGGAAATCTGCCGGTTCTGTATTTCAGCGCGCGCTCTGGCGAGAACGGACGCTGCGATCAGCACCGGTGTCGGAATGCGACGAGATCAGAGCCGTTGGAAAGATGCTTCGAAGTACTACAATCTAGTGACCTTCAGAAAAATTCACCAGATTTATACTTTGTGTTGGCGAATTTTATATGCTGCTGTTGTACAGTAACCGAAGACTCAGATCTGCAGAGAACTTTCATGTTGATTGCCTTTGACCGTAAAGTAGATGTCCGAATTTGAAGATGTATTCTTCAGCAAGGTTATAGAAATTTGAACAAGGAAATCAGGACTAATTTTGGATCTGGATTTGGAGGTGGTTGTGATTTGTTCTGATTTTGGAAGTGGAGGGTGGTCGGATCTGGGATCTGACTAAAAACACTGTATCAGAGGAAGAACACGAATTTATAAAAATAGATAGAAGGCTGATAAAAAATTAAGAAAATTTGTGAAGGTAGGGGGTGATGGACAGAACTCCCAATAAAATTGGGAGGGTTTGGACAAATCAAAAAGATGGTCGTAGGGGGAGAAATCAGAGGTTCTGTCACTGTAGATAGAAACCTGGCAGATCTGGGATGACAGGTTGGGCGAAAATGTAAAAATACTAAATGATGGAATTTTGTCGTGAAAAGGTAGGTGGATCTTGAGATGCAAGTTCGGAACACACCATAAAAAATTCAGATCAATCCAAGCTTGTGGCTGAGACAGACAATTCGTGGAAGTTGCTGTGGTCTGACGAAGATAGAACTGCAGAGGCGGCTCGATGGCGGCACGAACGGCGGCGACGGCGGCACAGACGATCACCGGAGGTTGAGAGGAGATGATAGAAGGTAGAATCACTCTAGAACTTGAGGTTGGAGGAGAGGAACCAGAGGGAGAGAGGAGGGGCTCAAGAACACTCTTGATTTTCCAACAATTTTCTCTTCATTTCTTCATTAATCTCTAATGACACTATACATAGGCTTATATAGAAAATGGCAAGGGGTGGGGGGCTGAGAATTTCGTGGGAAATAAGTCATTTTCTTCCCCCATGTGGTCAAAACTCAAAAAAAATAAATTACATATGAATGGAGCACTCATTTGACTAGGTAGGTAAGGTAGGTGGCCAACCTTTGAAATTTTAACCCCTTTGTCTCCCATGTGGTCAATTAGCATTCAAACCTTCTAGATGGCCACCTAGGATGGTTGACCAGCCCCACATGGATGAGATGGACCAATGGGGAAGGGGAGGGGGCCCCCTAACTGGACCTACTACATATTTGCACAAAAACCCACACAATCCTAGGGAATGACACATTGGCTTACAAAGCCTTACAATTGTACATATACTTTTCTAAGGATATAAAAGTAAATAAAAGGATTCAAATGTAAAAATAAAAGTTAATGCTCGGCGTCGATTCCCATCAACTCTCCCCGGGTGGGAGGAACTCGACCCTGTCGAGTAGGGGTATGGATGCTCGAGTACTCCGGCGGATCCGTCACCGTGCCGAGTAGCGCGGGTATGCTCCACTCCAAGTGACCGTCACCTGCTCAATCCATATATACTCGATATGCACAAGCTGCTACGGACTATAGGTGGAAACTCCGGGTGGGGCACTCTCAAAAGGGAAGGAAGCAGCTCGAAGACTCACTAGGAATCACCGATGAGTCCCTGTAGGTGACTGATCTGGGTATAGATGTAGAACCGATCCCATACTCATCGAGTGAGTCTACTCGCTTTCACACTCATAAGGGACTGACATCGACGAGCTTGCACACGACATATACAGACTCACCATGCACTAACACACATATGCAAACCACACAAATAAGAAACCGACTCATACATGACTCTAGACACACCTATTGTTTGCCCGACCCGTACATAGGTGACGGCGGACCAGGACACCCGAATGTGTGCCATGCATGCAAGTTATGTAACTGGAGATGGGTGGTATGGGGAACACCTAAACATCCAAGTATGACCCAGTCATGCATGGACGGCCCTTTGGATTTGGGGGACTTGAGATGGCTAGGAGGGCCGAATGTTGTTGTATCGTGGACGGGCTTGGTGGGTGTAAATGACCCGGCCCGTGGGGTAGGAGTGTGATAGTGGACTCCCTTGAAGAAATGAACTATATAAGGTGGGTCATGGGGTCCACTAAGGAATGGATCAAAGGGATCGAAGAAGGTATGACCCCTTGTGGTGGGCTCCCCCAAGTCACGGTCCCACGTGTAGAAGTTTTGAAGGTGTGGATAGTCACCTTCTTGCATTGTGATGGGTGGGACGGGGACCGTAAGCAAGAAGTATGATTCCTCCCTCGGACAAAAGGGTATGGATTCGGGCTCGGCCGGTAAGGGAAGGAGTAAGAGGATCTCCGTGGTGACACAACCCACGGTGCACTCAGAGGTAATGGACCCATAGGCCGGATGGGTGAAGCTAAAACTAGCAGGTTGGTCGAAGCCTCGAGCCAATAAATGTGTAAAGGTCAACTGCCGGTCTAACCCTTTAAGAAGGTCGTCCAATGTGTCCACATAGTGACGAGACCGGAAGGTGGTATGAAATGAGTTGCTTGACACTAGTGGTAGTGTGGGGTCCATTGATGGGAAGGGAGGTGGGACCAAGCCATCCTTGAGCCAACTAAGAAGCGGCTCGGCTATGAAAAGCGTACCCGTTAGAAATACGGGTGGCTTGGGCCTTGGTGGTTCCAAATGAGAGGATTTCGAATCAAATTCGGAAATAGAGATGGATGACATTGGAACTCTCTCGAGTGGTGAAGGCCATGGTGTAGGCGGCTGGGAGGTGGATGCTTGTCGAAAGCCACCATACCGAGAAAAGTGTGACTCAAATGGTTCGACCACTAGAGCGACCGAATAGGATTCCGCTAGAGAGAATGCATTGCGGATAAGACATTCCAATTGGAAGTGAAGGCGCAAACCTCTCAAATGGTTGTCGAAAGCCACCATACCGAGAAAAGTGTGACTCAAATGGTTCGGCCACTAGAGCGACCGAATAGGATTCCGCTAGAGAGAATGCATTGCGGATAAGACATTCCAATTGGAAGTGAAGGCGCAAACCTCTCCGGAACTGAAATGCGGCCGTGTTGCTCTCCTCTCCCAAGCCATGTTCCAACCAATACTTATGATATGCCCGAAGGTACTCGGACACGGACCTATCACCTTGGACGGGTCGACATGGGTTGGCCATAGTTGCCAAAATACGGGAATGGATATGCAAGGCCATTTGGGCAAGACACTAGACACGACCCTAAGTAATGCAAAGTTAGAATGCATGCACACTAAGGACCCTAGACGTAAACCAAGACTTGGTACGTGGCGGAGATAATTGACCCGAAGGTCACTCGCGCAAGTGTGCGGCCTTCCCGATAGGCGTAGCCTAACGTTCGGACAACACCTTTTGATATACCGAGTAAAGGGATGCGATGCAAAAAGATACTTTTTTTTGTTTTGAAACAATGATGACCCTAAACACGACTAGACGTAAATGACTAATGACTAGACGTAAATGACACCCCTTTTTTTTGACACCCTAGACTCAAACTCTCTCTGATACCAAATTGATGCGGGATGAGACACGGACACGACAAGCTCGCGATCGTCCCTTAACGAGGGAAGCGTCGGACGTGCGTGGTTGAGAAACCGGCAAGAGCTAGGGTGGTCGGCTCTCTCTTTCGTGCCCGGATCGGGTCACGGGACAGTAACGCTCTCTCTCACAGCAGCGGTGATATAAATAGAAAGCGAGCTAATTACCCTACCATGCTCTCTAGCAGCGGCATAAACAAGCATATATGAAATTAAGCAAAATGCCAAGTAAGGGAGCGAAGGCGATACCTCCACGCGCTCGGCGTGGGGAAGACAGACCCGGCCGAAAACTCGTACTCCCGGGAAACTTAACACACAATAATTACAGCAATGGGAACATGCCCACTCCACGCAGGGAGGTAAAGGGCTATACAAATGAGCCCGAGAGAACCGAATTCGGGTTGACGGGCAGCTTCGGGTGTTGATTCGGCTACACGCGTGTTCAGGACCGTGGGGCCCACATGTTCACGACCGTGGGGCCCACGTGCTGTCCGGAGGGGCCGTGTGGGACCCGGTGGTACCGCTGTAGTGGAGACACTTGGAGAAGCACTCCCCGGGCTGGCGGCACGCTGGTTCGCCGGCCGGAGGCCGGGTGGCTCCGTTCGGCACCGGTCGGAAAAACTGATCGGAAATCTGCCGGTTCTGTATTTCAGCGCG
Organism: Amorphophallus konjac; assembly: GCA_022559845.1. Lineage (NCBI taxonomy): Eukaryota > Viridiplantae > Streptophyta > Magnoliopsida > Alismatales > Araceae > Amorphophallus > Amorphophallus konjac. The sequence continues at coordinate 32,460,499 of CM040126.1, read as the reverse complement.
CGCTCTGGCGAGAACGACGCTGCGATCCGCACCGGTGTCGGAATGCGACGAGATCAGAGCCGTTGGAAAGCTGCTTTGAAGTACTACAATCTAGTGGCCTTAAAAAAAATTTACCAGATTTGTACTTTGTGTTGGCGAATTTTATATGCTGCTGTTGTACATTAACCGAAGACTCAGATCTGCAGAGAACTTTCTTGTTGATTGCCTTTGACCGTGAAGTAGATGTCCGAATTTGAAGATGTGTTCTTCAGCAAGGTTGTAGGAATTCGAACAAGGAAACCAGGACTAATTTTGGATCTGGATTTGGAGGTGGTGGTGATTTGTTCTGATTTTGGAAGTGGAGGGTGGTCGGATCTGGGGTCTGACTAAAAACACTATATCAGAGGAAGAACACGAATTTCTAAAAATAGATAGAAGGCTGATAAAAAATTACGAAAATTTGTGGAGGTAGGGGGTGATGGAAAGAACTCCCAGTAAAATTGGGAGGGTTTGGACAAATCAAAAAGATGGTCAGAGGGGGAGAAATTAGAGGTTCTGTCACTGTAGACAGAAACCTAGAAGATCTGGGATGACAGGTTGGACGAAAATGTAAAAATACTAAATGATGGAATTTTGGCGTGAAAATTTAGGTGAATCTTGAGATGCAAGTTTTGAACACACCATAAAAAATTCAGATCAATCCAAGCTCGTGGCTGAGACAGACAATTCGTGGAAGCTGCTGTGGTCGGACGAAGATAGAACTGCAGAGGCGGCTCTATGGCGGCACGAACGGCGGCGGCGGCGGCACAGACGATCACCGGAGGTTGAGAGGAGATGATAGAAGGTAGAATCACTCTAGAACTTGAGGTTGGAGGAGAGGAACCAGAGGGAGAGAGGAGGGGCTCAAGAACACTCTTGATTTTCCAACAATTTTCTCTTCATTTCCTCATTAATCTCTAATGACACTATACATAGGCTTATATAGAAAATGGCAAGGGGTGGGGGGCTGGGAATTTCGTGGGAAATAAGTCATTTTCTTCCCCCATGTGGTCAAAACTCAAAAAAAATAAATTACATATGAAAGGAGCACTCCTTTGACTAGGTAGGTAAGGTAGGTGGCCAACCTTTGAAATTTTAACCCATTTGTCTCCCATGTGGTCAATTAGCATTCAAACCTTCTAGATGGCCACCTAGGATGGTTGACCAGCCCCACATGGATGAGATGGACCAATGGGGAAGGGGAGGGGGCCCCCTAACTGGACCTACTACACATTTGCATAAAAACCCACACAATCCTAGGGAATGACACATTGACTTATAAAGCCTTACAATTGTACATATACTTTCCCAAGGATATAAAAGTAAATAAAAGGACTCAAATGTAAAAATAAAAGTTAATGCTCGGCGTCGATTCCCATCAGGTATGAACCTAAGGAGCCACGGGAGTCACTACGGGGAGGAGCGGGGCTCCACCGGGGAATAGACTCGAACTCACCCTCGAATTGCTCCATCTCGAGAGCAACTTGATAAGCATCCTCCAGCTTGTCCACCTTGCGGCGGAGAAGCTCATACCGTAGGTGTGGGCATAGACCACGCCGGAACCGAGTGACGGTAAGGGAATCCTCCTCCGTGGCATCACATCGCAAGTAGTATTCATCAAATTTGACGATGTAATTAGAGACGGACCGGTCTCCTTGGGTGAGACTTTGCCACCTCTCTATAAGACGCTGGCGGTAGGAGGTAGGGAGGTACTTCTTCCTAAGCTTCTCCCTCGTATCGGTCCATGTATCGATCGGGGGTTCTTGACGATGAAACAATTGGTTCTCCATGATCTGCCAATAGGTTTGTGCTTGGCCTAAAAGTTTCATCCTGGCGTACTTGACCTTTCGTTGGTCCGACATCTCGAACCACTCAAAGTATCGATCCATGCCAGCCTCCCAATCAAGATAGACCTTTGGGTCTAAGGACCCGTCAAAGGTGGGAGGGTCGGCCCGAACGGTCCGAAGGGCCCATTCATCCATATCTTGGTCGTGGGTACGCCGTACAGGATGACGATCACGACCATATCCCCGATGCTCATTCTCGGACTCATAGTCATGCACCTCGGGGAATTCGTGCCTCCTATTAGCTATCCCTTGAACCCTTGGAGTCGCGGGTTGTTGACCCGGCTCCGATTGACCTTGTGTAGGTGGGATGGGTGCCTGGACTGGGGCAATTGGGGGTGCTTCGGCTGGGCCTCTCTCTAGTGCGGTGACTCTCCCGACCAATCCCTGAACGGACTGGCTAGACCCGGCGGCCCTATCCTCTACGGCCTTCATCCTCTCTTCTAGGCGGGTGCCTAGATCATTCACTTGGGTACTCAACCCTTCCATTCTATCCACTCGAGTGCTTAACACTTCCATGCGGTCACTTAACCCATCCATTTTTCCCATAAGAGTTCGGAACATGGTGGCCACTTCATCGGAACTATAGACTCGGGATTCCGCCATTGGTGGTGGTGGGGGTGAGTATTGGGTACCTCGACGAGTGGGCATGCAAACACACCGACTAAAGCAAACACACTAATGCAAAATGATGCGTCTAGACTTAAACCAATATCCGGTACGTGGCGGAGGTAATAGACTCGAAGGTCACTCGCGCAAGTGTGCGGCCTTCCCGATAGGCGTAGCCTAACGTTTGGACAACACCTTTTGATATACCGAATTATCAGGATGAAATGTAATTTAAAAACACTCTCTTTTTTGTTTTAGAAATATGATGATCATAGACTCGACTTAAACTGACTAATGACTCGATGTAAATGCCACTCTTTTTTTTTTTTTACACCCTAGACTCAAACTCGCTCTGATACCAAATTGATGCGGGACGAGACCACGGACACGACAAGCTCGTGACTGCCCCTTAACGAGGGAAGCGTCGGACGTGCGTGGTTGAGAAACCGATAGTGAGCTAGGGTGATCGGCTCTCTCGTGTGCCCGGATCGGGTCACAGGACGGTCTCGCTCTCTCTCGCAGCAGCGGTAATGAATAGATAAAGCGAGCTAGATATCCTTACACATGCTCTCTATCAGCGGCATAAACAAATATATATGAAGTAAGTAAAATGCCAAGTAAGGGAGCGAATGCAATACCTCCACGCGCTCGGCGTGGGGACGACGGACACGGCCGAAACTCGTACTCCCGGAATAATAATACACGGAGATTACAGCAATACAAATCGCTGCCCACTCCACGCAGGGAGGTAAAGGGCTACACAATGGGGTCCGGGAGGACCGAATTCGGGTTGACGGGCGGCTTCTCGCATTGTTTCGGCAACACCCGAACACGTGACGGTGGGGCCCACGTGCTATCCGGAGGGGCCGTGTGGGACCCGGTGGTACCGCTGTAGTGGAGGATGCCTGGAAGGGCGCTCCCTGGAGTGGGGGGCGCTGGTTCGCCGACCGGAGGCCGGGCGGCTCTGATCGGCACCGGTCGGAATAACCGGCCACGGGCTGCAACTTCTGGTTTTCAGCGTGCGTCTCGACGAGAACGGGCGCTGCGATCAGTCCCGATGTCGAATCGACATGAGACTGGAGCCGTTGGAAAGCTAACTTCAAATCCTTCAATCTAGGCCTAGAGATCTGGCCTGGATCTGCACGGATCAGGACTTATGGAATTTCCAAGTTCCTGTTGTACAATTCCTGAAATCTCAGGTCAGCAGAGAACTTTCCTGTGGATTGCCTTTGACCGCGAGGTAGACGTCCGAATCTGGGGTTGTGTTCTTCAGAACAGTTATGGGAAATCAAGCTACGAATCCAGGACTATTTTTGAATCTGGATTTGGAGAAGGCTACGAATTTCTATAATTTTTGCACTAGCAGTGGGTCGGATCTGGAATCTGGCTGACAACACTGTAGCTGAGGAAGAACACGAATTTCTAAAAATAGATAGAAGGCTTATAAAAAATTAAGAAAATGTGTGGATGTAGGGGGTGATGGACAGAACTCCCAGTAAAATTGGGAGGGTTTGGACAAATCAAAAAGATGGCCAGAGGTGCGAAACACAGGGCTGATGTCACTGTAGATAGAGACAGGACAGATCTGGGAATGATTAAAGACCGAAAATGTAAAAATAACAAACGATGGATTTTGGACCTGGAATCTTGTTTGGAGAAGGGGCTAGAAAGTAGGAACACACCATAAAAATTTCAATCCACGAAGAGGCCATGGCTGATAACAGGAATTTCGTGAAGACACCTCTGTCCAGCAGGACAGAAAATCGAAGACGATTCCGTGGCGGCTCGAAGGCGGCACGAACGGCGGCGGCGGCGGCACAGATGATCACCGGAGGTGAAGAGGGGATGATAGTAGATGAAATCACTCTAGAACTGGAGGTTGGAGGAGAGGAACCAGAGGGGAGAGGGCTGGGGGGGCAAGAAGCCTTCTAGCATTCACAAAAATTCTGATTTTTCATTACTTTTCTCATAAAAATACAAGCTTATATATGATTCCAACCAAATCCATCCTCAACCCTTGGATCTAGGGGTGTGGATTGAAGGGCTGGGATGAGGTGTGAATATCACATAAAAACTAATAAAAAATTCAAGGGGAAGGGGGCGCACCATTGACCATGTGTAAGTTGAATGGGGTAGGTGGCCAACCTATTAGAATGTTGACCCATTTAAACACATGTGTCCATATGACCAGCCCACCATTCTAGATGTCCACCTAGGAAGGTTGACTAGGCCCACATGGTGACATGGACCAATGGGAAAGGGCTGAGGGCCCCCTTGCTGGTCCTACTGCATAATTGCATAAAAACCCACGCAATCTATGGGAATGACTCCTTGGCTTATAAACCCTTACATTTGCGTACATAATTTCCCAAGGATATAAACACAAACTAAAAGGACATAAATGTAATAAAAAAGGTACAGGCTCGGTGTTGATTCCCATCAGTCGGCCATGGGGATGTTAATATTGGAAACCGAGAACATAAACCTAGTCAACAAAAGCTTAACAGCGACAAACGAGAAACCTCTTCGTAGCTTTATTTCTGTACTAATCTGTGACATGAGCAAAGCCTAAATGGGGATGGTCCCTGGACACACATTCAATTGACACCTAGACCTTTCTGATATTCCTGAAATCTGTCTCTAAGGGTGGCCTTAGGTAGGGCAGTGGTTGGATACCAGAGAATGCGGTGAAAAATTAGGGAAGAAACAGCCATAGCTTGGGTGAATATTAGGCTTCTTCGGAGTCCGGACCTCCGCCATAGCATGGGCAAAACCAGACACCATGATCTTGCCCACGACAAATTGCATTTTTGAACCCGAAATCACACTATTCGCCACGCCAGAACAAAGAACCCCTTGGGAGCACACGTTTGAAAGAGATTCAATGAGAGAAGGACCCATATTCAGCCAAATCTTGGGCTATCATGAGCTCTGTATATTGTTGACACCCGTTTTTAGCCCACAAGTTGCGTCATTTCTCTTATTCATCATTTTGATGTCCCAAATTACCCATTTCTTTGGAGCCTTCCTTGGATGAATTTTGAGCCCATTTCACTGTTCCCTAGCCTTTGGATTTCGGAGATCATGATTTCGTAGAGCCCTAGGGCTTATTTTATCAACTTTCAGCCTTCTAAGTCGACTTACGACCCATTTAGGTCGACTTTCATCAAGCATTCGGCCCCTTTCATTGCACAGTCCTGAACGCGTTCCTTTTTCATCCCCTTATGTTCCTCTATTCATTAAGTATCCTTCACCAAAGTTGTTCGCTTTTTAAAGCCCTAGATTTTCTTCTTCTATGCCATTAGTCAGTTCTCTACCGATTTCAAGTTATTTGTATTTTTCTGGCAGACTACGCTATTCACCCATGAACCCAGCATTCTTTTCTATGTTCTCACCCCATTTTCTCCCTCTTCTGATCGTCTTCTCATCTTCCTATATTCATGAAAGTTGTTTAATGTTTTGTTATCTATAATTTCTTCTTCTATGCCTTTCGCTAGTTCTGCACTGTTTTCAAGATATGCTCTAATTTCCAAAATATACTGCATCTTTCCCAGAAAAATGTCTTCCATCAGCCTAGCAATCCTGGGAAGACCGCTAGGTGATGGTGGCGGTCTTCCCAAGACTGCTAGGCCGCAAATAGTGCATGTTTTGCCCCGTTTCACCTCCTATTACCTTTCGGTCACCCCCATGACCGTTTGTGGTCCCCTTGCGGTCTTCACTAGATCGTTTTCCCCCAAACAGTGCCCGTTTGAGCCTGTTCGTCCCATGTTTCCCTTGCGGTCCTCTCTAGACCGTTTGTGGGTACCCTAGCGGTCATTCCATTACCGTTAGGCTCCATATGCGGCCCTATGATAGACCGTTTGCCAGACAGAGAGTCCTAGACTTTCTGAACTCTGATTTCTTCGTCGTAGGACTCTTTGGAACCCTTGTTCGATCCATTTTCTCTGAGAGGAAGCTTCCAGATCAGCTCTAATTAATCCAGGACACTTATTCCCACTATTATCCATGAGATTTATCAATCTAGAGCCGTATTTTGAGTGTTCATCTCGTATTTAAATTTCTGGGTTTATGCAAGTCAAACTCTGTCCAATCAAACTCCGGGCCCTTCTTTCCACGCAAATATCTTCCAGATTCTTCCACAGAATTGAGTCTCGCTTATTTCTATCTCTTGTCCTCACTATTATCATCGAGATTGACCTAAAGAACTTGAGTTTTGGTGGGCTATATCTCTTGGAATCTTTGTAGAACTTTTTGGATTTCTGCACTCCTATATAAACCGTCTAGTTCGCAGGTCGCGAAGGGGGGCTCTTTCTCGGTTCGGGGCGAAGCCATGCTGTAACGTCATCTCGTCTCTTTGACCTTGGCCTAAAGAGAGAAGTATTGGCTTTCTATTCCATGCTTAAGGGCTTGATTTTATTGTCTCTACTCTTAGTTCTCGTCCTCCCAAATCTTAGTTTTATCACAGTTCTGCACTTTCTTTGCACTCTTGTACTTTTCTCCGTTTTACATGCACTCTCTCCGTAGTTATATTGCGTGTTTTCTCCTCCTATTTATTTCTACATCTTCACAATACACACACCTATTATTTTCACCCTTTCACAAGGGTTAAAAATCTCCCCCGGTGCGTTCTCCCCCTTTTATTCATGCTGTTTTACCACAGTAAATGAAAGCAGTAAAACAACATCAACAAGATCAATAGTAGTGGCGAAGTTATTAAAATAACCTTAACAAAAACAATGGCGGTGGCAAAAATGGTGAAACAGGAAATGGCAGAAGCACGGAGTCTCTACACTACACCTACCCTTGCAAGGGAACCACGATCTCGAATCGGAACCGCCGATCCAAGGAAGGTCATGGTTACACTGTTGAGCGAACCTACGATACTCCTAGCATAGGAAAGTCCTCACGGATGGAAGCCACTACGGAAACCACACCGCCGAAGCATTCTTATCCTAGCTACCAAGATAACCCCGACTACGTTGTCGGGAAACCTCGGCCTCGCAGGCGAGAAACCACGCTAAAGTCACCCTGTCAGAATACACTACCCCTACGCCGGAGAACCACGGCTCACGTTCAGAAACCAAACCCACGGGTGACTAATGTACTCCGCCACTAGCACCGGCTGGATGCGTCCTCTGACGGCTTACACCATGCCGACTCTCCCTAACCTAGCCACCTCTCCCAGAGAGTGAGGAAAGGGGACAGGGTCAGATGCGTCCCAGATGCCTTACACTGCCCACTACGCTCACGCCTAATGGCCTCTCTTAGAGAGTGAGGCGAAATTGCAACGACACAAGGACTAGCTGGGGCCACACCCATCGGCTTGAGTCCACTACCCCCAACTACGTGTGCACACACAGACCACTCCCTCAAGGTCAGGTCCTCTAACTGGTTTTCTCCTCAGCTGGACACAGACTGCTAAGGCGAGGTGCCCTACGGTAACCAGTTTAAAAATCGTCACATCTAATACAGCTCTTGACCACATGTCCGGAAAGTGTCGGCACTCAATAAGCAACCACTCTCGGCCCAGCCGGTATGTGCATGACACTCAGTAAGCTGAGCCTAGTGGAGTACTACTCAGAAGAAGGTCCAACTCACTCACACCTGAAACCATGAGGCGGCACAGCCCGGTACAGGTAAACCTCCTAAGGCCAGTAATGAGAACCAGCTGACGCTGGCCTATTAACTCGTGCGGGAAAGGATCTCAGCACACGGTAACCCCAGACGGGGGAGAACACTCTCTAGAGATATAATTTCTCACAGGGATGGCCCATGATGACTTACACAGAAAATTCGGATCACGAAGAGTCACGCGGGCACCTCGTCCGTAAAATCGTATCACATAGGGACATCTCGGGGTAAGAAAACATGAAGCACAGCACCCCGGAGGCCAGAAGGGCTACGAGAGCTAGAGATAGTAGGATAAGTGATAGCCACAAACACTCGTCGTTAAAAATGTCGTGCTACAATTTCAAAAATATACAGCACTCTCTCACTAAAAAAGATTTTAAATTAAGTGTAAAGTGAGAGTACGGGTCAATCTCATGAGGAGGAAAATTTCTCTTTTTTAAACAAGTTGGAAAACTCTTGTATTTTGAAAAGCCAAATTTTGAGTGAGTTTTTTGAAGATAAAATTTATGATTGCATGGAATGAAATTGCTTGAAATTAAATCTACCTAAAGAATATTAGAGGGTTGAAGAAGAGAAATTTGGAAGGGGTGAAAAGAGAAACAGTAACAATTGCACAAGTGAAATTTTATTGCTAAAGGAAAGATTACAAGTCTATGAAAAATAAAATTACAACCAACATAAACTAAAGATCAAGGGAAGAAAAGAGCCAGAAAAAGTGGAAGATGACGCTGCCCAATCACCTCGCCGAGCCTTTGAAGAGGTCGCCCCGCCTTGGAGATGAACGCCGTGAGAGGATCGAGTTAGAGAACTTTCACCTTGGAAATTTAGAAGAATATAAAAGAGGAGGGAGATAGAGAAGAGGAAGAAGAAAGCTAATTCAAAATAATAAAAATAGAGAAAGAGAAAAAGAGAAATAGCTTTAAAATGAAGGAGAATTAGAGGATGTAGAATAATAAGAAGTTGAAGATCTTGAGAAGGGGAAAAACTTTTGTGAAGAGAACAGAGGGAGAAAATGAGGAGAAGAGGGAGAAAAACTGAGAAGAATAGAGAAAAATATAAGTATAGAAAAATATAAAAATTGAACTTTGAAAAGTAAATTATAACTTGAAAACTAAGCAGAATTAGAAGAAGAGGAAGAATAAGAAAATCTATAACTTTAAAAAGCGAAGAACTTTGCTAAAGAGAGTAGAGGGAAAAGAAGATCATAAGAGGGTGAAAAAGTGGAAAGACAGAGGTACACACGTGGGTGAACAGTAAACCGTAAAGAACAGGGCTTTGAAAAATGAGAAATAGCCTAAACATGAGAGAGATCTAGCTAAAGACGAAGAACATGAAATTGAAGAGCTTTTAAAAATGAACAGCTTCTATGAAGGAAGCAAAATGAAAAGAAGAGAAGAAAGGCATGAAAAAAGGCTGAGATCTCCGGCCGATTGCTCTTGGGGGAGTATTTATAGTGCACAGGGCTTCCTTGGTCTGGTTTTCTAATTGGACAAGGATCCTCCTAATTTCTCTCTAATAATTTCTTCACAAGATAATTTCATAAATATTCTTTCTTATTTCTCCCTTCACACAAATAAGGTATGACGGCTTGCTTTGACTTGGTCAACCAGAGGAGAGAAAGGGGGCTATGCCCTAGGGCATCCCTTGCCCTAGTTCTGTGACAAATTCGCCCCTGGCCTTTCTAGCAAATGCCGAGAGTGCCTTGCACACACAATATTTGAATTAAATTCATAGAAAATTGTTACTTTACGCATAAAAATCTTGAGTGCTAACAATTATGCAATGGGAAATTAATCTTCATGTCCCTCGACCCCTTGTTATTCATTAATTATCCATAAATTAAATTAATTTGCATAAAAGGCCTTGATTCAAGTGAGGTTGAGTTTAGCTATAAAATATGAATAATTGTCTAATTGTGTGCACTTAAAGTGATGTGTGTGACGTGAATTATCATAGAATTATGAGCACTCGTCACCCCCCAATTTACTCATTACTATTCCCTTAACAATGTAATTAGATTAAAATTTAAGACCAACAAGACTTTGCAAAGTTCATACCTTTATATCCAACTCTCCCTTCATCGAATCAACCAAGGATTAGGAATCCGGAAGCATTAACGCACACTAGTCTTAGTTTGAAAATTTAGAAACATGATTAAGAATACAAATCAAAGTTCAATAACACTTGTGCATGTGTAATACTTAATCCACAGCATAGACAATTGCATCCCTCATTTGCTATTCTAGATAGGTGTCCTTCAACTCTGCACCTCCTAGATCAGAGCATTGAGCACAATAGTTTTTGCCTACCTTTCTATTCTTTTTCTTTTTTTTATTTTTTTAATACACACATGATGCTGTACATCCATTCACTGTTTAACGTGAACCTAGACTCTTGTCTTAGGAGAAGCAGGTCCTGATACTAAGATCAGGGGTCCCTTTTTCGTTTGACGCGAACCTCAACACTTTTTAGGTTAAGTAGACCCGGTTACTAAGATTAAGGGCATTTTTCATGGTGTTTTTTTTTCAACGATATGCTTTTACACTTATTTGATGGGTAACATTGGCAGAAAGCTTTTCCAAAAAGATCTCTTCCTCAAGAAGTGTAGAGTATCAGATACCATATCCAAAATAACAGAAGGCTTGTCCCGCTTGTTTCATTAGCGTGCAAAGTGATTTTTTTTTGAAGTGCTAAAGGACTTTAGAGAGATTCTTAAATCAGTTTTCCATCGCTAGATCGAATAACTTTTCCATCACCCTTCTCTCTAGTCTTTCCTATTCCAGAATTACTTTTAATGTGAGCATGAATAAAGAAAACTCAGTTGGGAATTTCATCTTTTCACTTTATATGATATGCAGGATAGAAAGATATGTAGGACATTAAGCAAGAACTCATATCAGGTTGTACTATATGCATCCTGAAATTATTCTCTTCCCCCCTCCCAACTTGAATGACATTGTCCTCAATGGCATGTGTAAGCAATAGAAGTAACAGAACAATGTAACAATAAATATTGCTGAGTAGGAAAGAGATAACCTGATATGTGGGGTGAAAAACTCCATCGATAGCTCCATCTCCTGGACTTGACCTAACTACTAAAAACAAACTAAAACAAAATAACAAATAACAAAAATATTGGGTTGTCTCCCAGAAGCGCTAAGTTTTCGGTCTTCAGCCAGACGCATGAAAGCTCTATAACTAACGAGTTGAGTTAAGAATGAGCCACCACGTAATCTCATCTTCTTTCAAGTTTTACCATTCGTGCCATGCAAAGACAAGATCATGAAAAAATGTATGTGGCCTAAAGATAGGTTGGTTGTTAGCATGATTGAGTTTTTCATGCAACGCGTATGCTAACAATTCTTCTTCCGTGGGCATCATGTAAAAATCAACATTCATTATTTTTGGTTTGGCCATCATTGCATAGCATGATGAGTTTAATAGGCCAAACGGACTACCCCGGTCAAAAAATGAAAGAGGAATTATCATATCTTCAATTATAAAATATTCCTCTTCAAACTTAAGGTCTTTATAAGTGTTAAAAACATGAATGCCGACCTTATTATCTTCCAAAAAAATTTCTACAACATCAATTTTAAGAATTATATGAATATTTGTGAGGTGAGAATAGATCGAAGGGAGAGGAGTTCCCATAAATTGATTAGTGTCAAGGAGATTATCAATTGTGAAAGACGCATGCTCCTCAACACAATACTCGTGGGGTGCGATAGGATCAGACAGATCGGTGAACTGTAGAATGTCTACAACAAGATTAGATTCGCCGAAATCATGAATAGGTAAAAGCTCAATATCCTCCCCTTGATCAAAAGATGTCCAATCGAGATGAAAGTTATGAAGGGTATCCGCCTCCTCTTTTATCCAAGAGATATCATTTATAGCCCCACTCAATTCATTCTCCACTCGTACATCCTCTTCGTCTTGCTCTTGGAACAAAGTCTCTTCAAATTCGGGAAGGAAAATTAATGAAATTTGATCATTAAGAAGCACATCGCCTTCCTCTTCTTCTCCCCCCAACTTAAGATCAACAACTTCTTTATGACTCTCCTCCTCAGTGCAATTAAGCTCAAATTCCTCAAAATCATCATTTTGATCATGATCATAACTACAACTAGCTCCCTTTAAAGTCTCGACTGAATGTCTCCACAATCCCTTCATCTTCTAAATCAAGACTGATCTGAGTGTTATGATCTTGGGGAATCATAGATTGATCATAGTCAACATCAAGAATTTGATCAGTAGAATTGGAATCAGAGTAGCCAAGCAATTGATCTTCCTCTATCCTCTTGATCTCCTCAGTCATCCTATCGATTCGCGCTTGATTTTGAAGCATGATTGATTGATAGACTTGATGGAATTGATTAAATCTCACCTCCTGATGGGGAGTTGGACAAGGAGGAGATAGATATGTAGACTGAGAAGCAGAGTTCGAATGATAAAAAGTTGAATAATGATCAACTTGATAATGAGGTATGGGAGAGGATGTGGGTTGTCCTCTATAGTGGACTTGATCATGAAAGCTATTTGAAGATGGAGTCTAATTTTGAAAGAATTGATTCGGAGTATTTTCGGTCGGACTTTGATAAGAATCCCAAGAACTATTATGTTGTCCTTCCCAATAAGAATCATGAGAAGGTATGAAGGTTCTTTGAGCAATTTGGGCTTGTTCTTGGGGTCGAGATGAATTAAAGGGCCCATGAAAGAATTGAGTGGATTAAATATGATCTTCTTGGTACAACCTGTTCGGCGTCCGTGAGGGAATCCACAGGTGCAGGGACTTATGGAGGTCTTAGAAAAGGAGATTCCAATCTAATGAGATGAAGTGCTTAATTGGAGGGTCCTTCCAATTCCAAGAGGGGTGTGCCTAAATTACCTTTAAGAAGGGGAAAGAGAGAAGAAGAGATGAATTTTTTTCTTTTTTTTCTCAAATGATGCAAGTAAATGAACAAAGAGTTAACTAAATGTAACTATGCATGTAAGAGATGCAACTAGCATGAAAACATGATATCATGATGATGATGAATTTTTTTTCTATTTTCTATTTTCTATTTTTTTAGGAATTTTTTTTGATTTTTTAAAAAAGAAAGATAAATATGAGAAACTACAACTAAAATACCAATAAACATGTAGATCTATAGAAAAATAAAACCTAAAACCATATGTTTCTGAAGTTTCTGGTTTTTTATTTATTTTTTGTATTTTTCAGGAATTTGTTTGATTTTGTTTGAGATTTTTCATTAGTTTTTTTAGATTTTTTTAGAAATTCACAAAACAGAACATGTTCTTACGCTTACTCACCTTTGGCGACGCTTAATTTTCAGGAATTTCATATTTTCAAGTTTTCTGCTTCCTTTGGTGACAGATTCAGCCCTTCAGTGACGCTTTCTGCAACAATTTATTTCCTGTGATTTTCAGGTCTGATTTTTTTTTGTGATTTTTTGATTTTTTTTATTTTTTCTGTAAAATAAAAATAAAAAAATTAGTATAAAAATATACACACCGAATATAAGAATTTCCAACTATCAAAAATCATTTTCTCCCCGGCAACGGCGCCAAAAATTGATAGCCACAAACACTCGTCGTTAAAAATGCCGTGCCACAATTTTAAAAATATACCGCACTCACTCACTAAAAAAGATTTTAAATTAAGTGTAAACTTAGAATACGGGTCGATCCCACGAGGAGGAAAAACTCTCTTTTTTAAACAAGTTGGAAAACTCTTGTATTTTGAAAAGCCAAATTTTGAGTGAGTTTTTTGAAAATAAAATTTAAGATTGCATGGAATGAAATTACTTGAAATTAAATCTAGCTAAAAAATATTAGAGGGTCGAAGAAGAGAAATTTGGAAGGGGTGAAGAGAGAAAGAGTAACAATTGCACAAGTGAAATTTTATTGCTAAAGGAAAGATTACAAGTCTATGAAAAATAAAACTACAACCAACATAAACTAAAGATCAAGGGAAGAAAAGAGCCAGAAAAAGTGAAAGATGACGCCGTCCAATCGCCTCGCCGAGCCTTTGAAGTGGTCGCCCCGCCTTGGAGATGAACTCCGTGAGAGGATCGAGTTAAAAACTTCCGCCTTGGGAATTTAGAAGAATATAGAAGAGGAGGGAGATAGAGAAGAGGAAGAAGAAAGCTAATTCAAAATAATAAAAATAGAGCAAGATGAAAATTAAAATATCTTTAAAACGAAGGAGAATTAGAGGATGTGGAAGAAGAAGAAGTTGAAGATCTTGAGAAGGGGAAGAACTTTTGTGAAGAGAGCAGAGGGAGAAAATGATCAGTAGAGGGAGAAAAAGTGAGAAGAACAAAGAAAAATGTAAGTATAGAAAAATGTGAAAATTAAACTTTAAAAATTAAATTATAACTTAAAAACTAAGTAGAATTAAAAGAAGAGGAGGAAGAAGAAAATCTATAGCTTTGAAAAATGAAGAACTTTGCTGAAGAGAGCAAGGGGTAAAGAAGATCAGAAGAGGGTGAAAAAGTGGAAAGACAGAGGTATGCACATGGGTGAATAGTAAACCATAAAGAATAGAGCTTTGAAAAACGAAAAATAGCTTAAAAATGAGAGAGATCTAGATAAAGACAAATAAGAGGAAATTGAAGATATTTTAAAAATGAACAACTTCTATAAAGTAAGTAAAATGAAAAAAACAGAAGAATGACATGAAAAAAGGCCGAGATCTCTGGTCGATTGCTCTTGGGCGAGTATTTATAGCCCACGGGGCTTCCTTGGGCTGGTTTCCTAACATGACAAGGATCCTCCTAATTTCTCTCCAATAATTTCTCCACAAGATAATTTCATAAATATTCATTCTTACTTCTCCCTTCACACAAATAAGGCATGACGACTTACTTTGACTTGGTCAACAAGAGGAGGGAAAGGGGGCTGCGCCCTAGGGCATCCCTTGCCCTAGTTCTGTGACAAATTCGTCCCTGGCCCTTCTAGCAAATGTCGAGAGTGTCCTGCACACACAATATTTGAATTAAATTCATAGAAAATTATTACTTTGTGCATAAAAATCATGTGTGCTCATAATTATGCAAAGGGAAATTAATCCTCATGCTCCTCAACCCCTTGTTATTCATTAATTATCCATAAATTAAGTTAATTAGCATAAAAGGCCTTGATTCAAGTGAGGTTGAGTTTAGCTATAAAATATGTATAATTGTCTAATTATGTGCACTTAAAGTGATGTGTGTGACGTGAATTATTATAGAATTTTGAGCACTCATCACTAAGCTAGAGATAGCGAGATAACTTGTTATAAAAGCTGAAATAGCAGGTTATAGGAGCCAGGAAAGCGAGATAGCAAGCTATAAAAGCTAGAAGGTAGCATGCTAGCAGGCTGTAAAGTCAGGATAGCGAAATAGCAAGCTATAAAAGCCAGAAAGTAGCAAGCTAGCAGGTTGTAAAGCCATGATAGTGGAATAGCAGGCTGTAAGAGCCAAAAGGTAGCAGGGTAGGAGACTGTAAAGCTAGGATAGCGAAATAGCAGGCTATAAAATCCAGAAGGTAGTAGGATAGCAGGCCATAAGAGCTAGAGATAGCAGGCTACAAGATCCGGAGATAGCAGGCTACAAGAGTCAGAAATAGCAGGATAGCAGGCTACAAGAGCCAGAGATAGCAGGCTAAGCCAGAGATAGCAAGGTATAAGAGCCAGCAATGTCGGAATAGCAGGCTATAAGAGCCAGAGATAGCAGGCTAAAAGAGCCAGAAATAGCGGCCTACAAAGCGAGAAGGTAGCAGGGTAGCAGGCTACAAGAGCCAGAAATGATGGAATAGCAGGCTACGAGAGCCAGAGACAGTGGGCTAGCAGGCTACGAGAGCCAGAGATAGCAGGCTATACGAGCTAGAAATAGCAGAATAGTAGGCTGTAAAAGCCAGGATAGCAGGGATAGTAGGCTACAAGAGCCAGAAATAGCAGGGATAGCAGACTGTAAAAGCCAGAAATAGCGGGGATAGCAGGCTATAAGAGCTAGAAATAGCAGGGATAGCAGGTTGTAAAAGCCAGAAATAGCGGGGATAGTAGGCTATAAGAGCTAGAGATAGCGAGCTATGAAAGCCGAAAGATAGTGAGGTAGCAGGCTGCAAGAGCCAGAAAGTAGCAGCATAACAGGCTGTAAAATCTAGAAGGTAGTAGGATAGAAGGCTACAAGAGCCAAAGTTAGCGAGCTATGAAAGCCGAAAGATAGCGAGGTAGCAGGCTACGAGAGCCAGAAAGTAGCGGGCTATGGAAGCCCAAAGATAGTCTAGCCAAAGTATATGATAGCATACTTTAACCTGAAGAGGCTGAGCCGAGATGTAAGAGGACTAAAATATGTGATAGCTGGCTTTGACCGAAGTGGCTAAGCCGAAAGATAGGATAGCTGACAATCATGATAGCGAGCTTCACCGGAATGGCTAAGCCAGGTGATAGGATAGTAGCCATATGCGATAATGGGCTTTGCCAATCCAAAATTAAGGGGAGTGAGCTTCTGAGCCGACATCCAGGAAAGAGGACGATGAGCTGAATTTAAGAAGAGAGAGACTAAAAGTCAAAATTAGGGAAGTGGGCTTATAAGCCTAAATCGGAAGGAGCGGGCCTATAAGCCGGAATCAGGAGGAGCGGGCTTTGACGAAAGGTCTAGGCCACCAAGTTGCATTGGTTATTGTGGTGGGATGGATGGATTGGTCCCGATAGCGAGCTTTGGTTGAAATGGCTAAGCCGAGGGATAGATTAGCAGAGAATTATGATAGCGGGCTTTGTCAAGCCAAAAGATAAGATAGGGGAAGTTGCGATAGCGGGCTTTGCCTAGTCGAAAGATAGAATGGCTAAAATCCTATGGTAGTGGGCTTTAGTCGGAATGGCTAAGTCGAAGGATAGCATAGCTGAAAGATATGATGGCGGCTTGGGCTGTAATGGCTAAGCTGAAAGGTAGGATGGCCGAAAGATATGGTAGCAGGCTTCGACCGGAATGGTTAAGCCTGAAGATAGAATAGCTGAAAGTTATGCCAGCGGCCTCAGCCGAAGGGTATAATAGTTGAAAGGTATGGTAGCGGACTTGGGTCAGAATGGCTAAGTCGAAAGATAGAATAATTGAAAATATGTGATAGCGGGTTTTGGCTAAGATGGCTGAGCCGAAGGATAGAATAGTTAAAAATTGTGATAGCGGCTTCAGCCGGAATGGCTAAGTCGGAGGATAGAATGGTTGAAAATTGTGATAGCGGCTTCAGCTGAAATGGCTAAGCCAGAAGATGAGATAGCTGAAAAATTATGATAGTGGCTTTGGCCAGAATGGAAATAAAGGAAAAATAAGAATGAAAAACTAAGGGGATGGAGTGATAGAAAGGAATGGAAATAAATGAAAAAGAATGGGAAAGAAGGAATAGAAATGGAGCATGCATAGATGCTAAGGGGAAAGGTGATCGCCAGAGGGGTTACCTCAAAAGATATGAACAATAAACATAAGGAGGGATCGCGAAGAATACCTTATGAAAAGCGGGGAGATTATGAGTGTCCACCTTCTCTTCCAATCGACCGGTCGATGAAGAGAGTCCTTCTTGTGTTGATTACCCTTGCAAAACAAAGAAATCAACAACCAACAATAAAGATATGATTATAATACAAAGGTGTGTAGCATCAAATTCTAATAAAGATAAGTATGAAGAACATGAAATAGAACACACCTTGCCTATGCAAAAGGGTATGATAAAATAATGAATGATGGAGGGTGCAAGTGTTACACTAAGGGAGTATCTCAACGTGGCTGAGATGAGAACAAAAATAAAGGAGGAAAGAAGATATGATGCATGTAATAAATAAATTAATCAATAAGAGAGAGATGAGAAAGAATAGGTATATTGGTTTATTCTCCAAAAGGGCTTCAAATCTTCAAGGGAGGAAGAAGATCTCCAAAAGGATGTAGCTTTGAGCATGGGAGACTCCCTCCTTGAGCCCTTGGTCCAACAACACCTCCCCTTGATCAAATTGAGCAGCCTTCAACACAAGGGAGAGAGGGGTCCTATTTATCATGGAGAAATTCAGAGTTTAATCCAAGGGAAAATAGGAAAACCGATTTTAATAGGATTTAGAAGAGAATATTCATTGGCCAAATGTCCTCCCAACCTTAGAAAGCCTTAGGACCCTTTCCCAAGTGGAAAAGGAGCTCAAAACGAAGAAAGAAGGAGGTTGTCCGGATTCAGCATATTGTGGGAATGGGCGTCCACACAGTGGGCGCCAATTAAAATAGCATCAGTTCAAAGAGGCACCAATTCTGAGTCATTTTTAGAAAGATTAAGAATTTCTAAAATTAGAAGGAAAATCACGTCGACCATGGCTGACGCAATTCAATAATTTTACGAATTTTGGTCGTGATTAAAATCTCTAAATAAGGCAAGGAAGAACGCGTCCTAGGTCATGGACGCGCCTTAAAATAGGCGTCCTCACGGATAGACGCCATTTCTTAAATATTTTGGAAATTAAAAAATTATCAAAAATCAGAAAAGAAAGTCGCGTCCATCTGGACAGACGCGAATTAGGAATTTTATGAATTTGGTAATTATTAAAAAATAGAATAAAAATTAACGTCAAGATAATGGTCGCCAATTCAAGATTTGGCGGCTTTGTAGAAAGGCGTTAATTCTCCAAGAAGGCGAAGGGAAGAAGAATAGGCGTCGAGGGGCCTGACGCGGTTTCTAGAACGCGTCCACTGTGGCGGACTCGGTTTCAGAAAATAACGCCCTTTTAAAAAGGGGTTAATTCAATAATTTAAATGGATAAAAGAATATGCGTCCAGCACCCCACACGCGTTCAAGAAATAGCCACTTTCCAGACGAATGCTTATTCATGAAATATTTCAGGCCAAAAATAGTGAGAAAATAAGGACGCGTCCACCATGGTGGACACGAATTTAAAAAAGGTCGACTCTTCTAAGTTGATGCGCTGACTCAAAAGAATTGGCGTCAATTCGAAAAGGTGTTGATTCTTCTAGAAAGGAATTGGCGTCCAATGGACTGACGTTAATTCAGAACAACTCCGAAAATTTGGAGAAAAGTCGAGGAAAAATCAGGAAAAATGGGGAAAAACTTAAGAATGCTGAATATTCCCCAAAAATGAGGAAAATCACTCAAATAAGTCGATTTGAGGGTCAAATCGGGACATCACAATGTGATAAGAGATATGCTCAAAATGATGTCAATTTTAGCATGTCTATAGTTACCCCGCCTTGGCGCATACTTTGCAAGGGAGCGAGATGGAATGGAATGGAATGTAATGGAGTGGAATGAAGTGGGGTGAACTGAAAAGTATATGCCAAGGTGTGATGAGACATGCGATTAACACCACCTGATAAGAATTGAATCAAAAGCTTGAAATGAAGCAATCTTGAGGAGGTTCAATGAAAGCAATAGTTGCTTGGATAAAGGAAGGAGTATGCACGCGGGCACGAAAGAAATAAAAGAAAGCAATGAACTTCCAATGCGGTGGAAGTATCCCAAGTCACAAACATGTGAGTTTCACCATTGGAGGGCGGTTACCAGCCAATGTGGACGTGCTGCAGCTAAGGTGGATCTAAAGAAAAGGATTGAAGCAAGAGAATAGAAATCTAAATAAGGGAGTTTTCAAGGAAACAGCCCAAAGCGGCAACAAGGCGAACAGAGGACACAATTCGGCATGGAATATCTCATATCTTTGAAATTAATGATCAATTGACTCTCAAAATTGAGTTATTGGAATGATTTTCCCAGAGTTAATTCAAAGTCCTACATGAATGCATGCTGGGTTTTAAAGGAAAAGTTAAAATAAATTAAAATATAAGATAATCAAGGATAATATTGTTAAGCTGCCTAGACTGAGTCAAGATATCGATTTCGTGAGCTGATACTAAACCGAAGCCCATTTATCCGCGCACCAACTCTCAAAATGGGAACCATCGTCCCCAGTCTTGGACGGTAAGATTCCTCTAAAATTATCATTATTTTTGATGAAGGGGAACTCAAATTCCAGATTTATCAAAGCCACAAGGTCCTTGGTATAATCTAATAGCGTAGATAACATATAGTAAAATACATACAGGGAAGATGGTGAAGCGATAAGCATGCGGGGACTTAGCAATGATGTGCAAGCGCCGTGGGACCAGGATGATGTCCGGACGGTGGGACCAAAGAAGTTTCTTCCTGCGCTTAAAAATTCGTTAGCCAAGATATAGTGAAGTATAGCAAGCAATGAAAGCATAGCATGAATAGCATTGTTTTAAACATTCAAACATGGATAGCATAACAACGGGCATTAAACATGTGAGGCATGGCATGAAAATCATGGTATTGAATAACATAGCAGAGATAGCATTGAAGCATGCAAAGCATCATTGTTTGTTGTTTATCATGAGGATAACAACTTGGCTAACCATAAGATTGAAGTTGAATGATCAAGATCAAGTAATGTCTAGTGGCAGGAATAATTCAGTGAAATCAGCGTGAGTTATTTAGAAAGATTTGTAGATGAATGATCAGAGTGATGCTCAGAGCGGCCAATCGTGGAGATAGTGATGTTGAGAACATAGGGAAGAATCAAAAGATTGATGTAAGTATGAGGAGAGAGGACTCATCCCATGTCCTTGGTCCTTGTAAAAGGTTGTCCTTGTAAAAACATCAACACCAGAAAATATAATATAATTTTTATATATATTTGAAATATGTAAATTTTTATGGGTTTTGAAAAATATTCAAATTTTTATGGATTTTTGGAAAATATTTATATTTTTTGTTGAATTTTTTGAAATATTCAACTTTTTTAGATTTTTGTTGAGAAATATTCAACCCCTTTTTTGTTTGATTTTGGAAGGGAATATTCAATTTCTGAAATTTTGGTTTAGACATTACTATTGCAGTATCAAAGGATGTTTAAACCACTTGCTAGAGATCCTTGTTCCTTTCCCTTTCGCTAAGAACTGTCCAAAGCAAGATGTGGATTGAGGGTGGGGCCCTACAGTCAGCTATCCTTGGCTAACAGTGCCCCTACCAAGGCCATACCCGAGAAACACTCGGTCTTGGAGGGAGAAGAGAAGAAAATTGGGGATAAGCCTAATATAAGTTAAGAAGATATCGGGTTTTGACTTCCGTCCAAAGCACAATCCCTAGAGATTCGATCTGTTGCGCCGGGACTTTGTGTCATATCATCGAACCTTAATTCTCTTATAGGCATGGGTACGACCTGGCTCATAACGTCCCGCGAGGAAACTTTATTGCCCTCTTGCTATGCCAAAAATTTTAGATTTTTTTTGCATTTGCTCATATTTTGTTCTTTTCATTTCTTTTTGTCCTTTGGACTTGAAAGATATTACAATTGAAACTTGATATTTGATAATAAGGTCACAATAGAATGCCTTATTTGAGACTTCCTCTTGTCAGTATGTCCTTAGGTTAGTAGCAGCTTTTTAGCTGAAGCTAGGGCTCTCCATGATGGGTTGTCTTTAGTAGTTAATGGAGGCCTCCAGGTGGGAGCTGTTTTCTCTGATTGTGCTCTTTTAGTAGCTGCCATCCGAAGGAAAGTGGCACCTACCTGGCTAATTTTACCTTGGTGGAAGAATATCCTTGACTTAATATCTAAATGTGGATGTTTGGTGCAGCATACATACAGGGAAGGTAATCAAGTTGCGGATGCCCTGGCCTCTTATGCATGTTCTACTCACATTAATAGCATTTTTACCAGTGTGCGGGATCTCCCTCGATTGGCAAGGGGAGCATTTAGACTGGATAAGGGCGGATTGCCCACTATACGCAATTGTAATTAGCCTATTGGCTTTATAGTTTTTGGTTTTTGGCTGTAGATATGGACAGGGGTATGCCCCGGAGAAGATGTATTCTTTCATATAATCAATAAAATTCTTTGGTCACAGGATCGGTCTGGAGGAGTGAGAACATGTTCCCTCCTTGGGGGAATGTGCATTCGACCAGATTTGATTCTGATTGGCCGATGTTGAAAAAAAAATGTCCTTAGGTTAGCTGTTTTGCCCAGACTATCTCTACCCTCATATTTCGACCGAGTAGGGAAGAGAAAAAGACCCCGTGCCCTCGAGCATGGCCCAAGCAGCAACGATGTTTACCGAATTGAAGGAGATGGCTAAGAATGCCATGAAGTGTGTGAGGTGCCCAGTAAGGGTTGCCCTTAATGAGCGGGGAGGGAATGTCGAACTCCCAGCGCGGGGTTCTTATAACCAAAAGGATGCTGCAAAAGCAAGCCTAAAGACTCTTTTTTTTGACTTTAAATTAAGCAAAGACCTAGGATAAAGGTCTAGACTGCCACTCTTGATCAAGTTAAGAAGCACTTCTTTTGAAAAAAATCATGCGTGAAGATGAATAAGATAATGACGTCATAAAAATGCATACTTATGCAAATAGATTACCTTGCGACCTTAGTTGTAGCAACTGTCGGAGACGATGTTGATCAACATGGGGTTTGTCGTCCTCATTTGGCAGATAAAGGAGAAGGAGGCAAAGATTTGAAGTGGCTTAATCAAGAAGGAGCGGTGCTTAGACCAGACTCAGACGAATAAGGAGGAAAGGAAAAGAGGTGAGGGCTAGAACTCCCTCATTATGGTGCAGAGACCCTGATCACATGAAAGGTCTACAGAAGGAAAGGAAAATTAGTGAGAGGAGTGAGGATTAAAGTCTCGAAAACAGTGTGAGAATGGGCAGATGCCCAAAGCAGTTAAGGTAGAAGAAGTCGGGTCGGACTTGGGATCAGGAGGAATCAGGATAAGAAATTGATAAATAGAGAGTGGAGGATCCGGAGGGTCCGGAGGTAAAAGGGAAGAATCATGGGTGGAAGAGGAATGCAGAGGTTCCGAAGGAAGAAAATGCCGAGGGACGCGATGCCCTTGGAGAAGGTATGGGAAAAGGTGATTCAAGAGGAGGAAAAGAACAAAGGACGCGATGTCCCGGAAGAGTGGAAGGATGAACTGGAAGAAAGAAAATAGGTCCGGAGGTTCCACAGGAAGAAGAGGGGACGGGGCACGATGCCCTTGGAAGAGAGAAGAATCCAGAGGTTCCGGAAGGAAAGAGTATAGAGGGGCGCGATGCCAAGAAAGGATCGGGTATTGACAAGAATCCGGAGGTTCTGGAGGAATAAGATGAGAAAGTGCGTGATGCCCTCGGAGAAGAGGAAAATCTGGAGGTTCCGGAAGGAAGAAATGAGAAGGGGCATGATGCCCGGAAAGGATAGGGGGATGAAAAGAGGAGTCCGGAGGTTCCGAAGGGATAAAATGTGGAGGGGCGCGATGCCCTGGGGAAAGAGAGAAAGAATCCAGAGATTCTGGAGATAAAGGTGAATTAGAAACGGTTCGAGAAGGGTCCGGAGGTTCTGGAAGATGGGGGAGATATGGGTTCGGAAACTCGGGAAGTAAAAGTGAATGAATATGTAAATGCATGAAACACGTGGGATGCATGGAATGCAAGGGATGCAAGGAAGGGATCCTCCTTCTCACCCCATGAGTGGCCCATAAGGAGAAGTTAATGGTGAGTGGTAGGGTGAATGGAATAGAACAAAGGGTGAGTGGATTGGTGGAAGGCCCTTCATTAAAAGAATGCCCGTCGCTCCATGGCAAAGAAAGTGTTTGGCCAAACGGCTCAAAGGATGGAAATAGTGCCCATAAGCTCTCATTGGGAGTAGAATGTGTTATGGTAATGCAGGAGGAGAGCCCCTTCTCTTTACTAGGAATCTGCATAGTGACAGAACAAGGGGTAATGAGAGCTTTGAAAGAATGTGAGCAATGTGACTTTGATAATGGCGTTGGGCCGACATGGCATCAACTCATAAGAATTTTTCATGGTGAGTTTTAGTGGAGACTTTTCAATGCCCGGCACAAGAACACGAATCGGCATCCGACAAATAGAATCTTGGCTTTCGAATAGCATAGCCAAGGCCAAATCCTTCTTGCCCGGCTCTTAGATATCCTCGGCACATATACTTGTGGAGACACTCCCACTCCGAGGGGGGATAGAGGGTGGCGAGATGGAAGCGGTAGGTTTGGCAAACAATGGGGGCTTGATGGAAGGCGTTAAAGGAAGGTTAGGTAAAGGTGGAGGTTCAAGCACGTCGGGCTTATCCCCTTGCTCGGAAGCGGATGGGGTTGGCTCAAGTGCAACAAGGGATGGACCCTGCTCGGGATTAGCCACGGGTTCGGGCGAAGGGTTAAGTGGTGGAATAGGAAGAATTGGCTTTTGACTTATGGGAATAATGGAGGGCTGAGGTGGCGGCAATGGAGGTTTGCTTGGTTAGGTAGAGGGGTTGATGGAGGGTTCAGCGGAGGCCGGTGGTGTGGAGGTTACTGGAGGTATAACTGATTGAGGTTTAGCGAGAGGTTCGGTGGAGGCCGGCGGCCAGCGGCAAAGTTGTTAATGGTATAGTTGAAGGGGAGTCAAGGGAAGGCCCAGATGGCTTGGTGGAGGTTAATGGTGTGATGGGTTTGGTTCATAGAAAGCGTCAAATTTTGGTGGTGTGAGAGGTTTGAAGGGTAGGATAAGGGTCATGATGCGTCGGTGGGGATGATTGAAGTACTGACCCATCATCGTAACACCAATTGGTTTCATAAATAGGAGCGGGGATGGTGACATCGTCCTAAGCAAGGGGTTCTTTGGGTAATAGAGGGAGAGGAAAATAGAGAAAGCTCGGAGTGGGTGCCTCTTGGACATCCTCATAATGTGCCAGCTCAAATTCTTCATCAAAAACTTCATCGTGTATTACTTTCAGTTGTTCATCATCGGATTCAAGTGGACGCCGTAGTGGAGGCGTAATGATGGGTGGAGGTGTATGATGTTGTGGAGGGTTTTGCGGATATGAAGGATCTTGCGTATATAGAAGTGAAGGCGGAGGTGGAGGGCCATATGAATGAGTGGTGTGAATGGGTGGAGGAGGTGTATAATGACATGGAGGTTTTTGCGTATATGGAGGTGGATGTGGAGGCGGATGGCCATATGGATGAATGTGATGGATGAGTGGAGGGCGGACGGCGTCCACTTGATCATTAAAGCTTGTAAAATCTTCTTGCTCACTTATGTTGATGATGCCATTATCATCTCTCCTCTCCTTCCAATATTTCTCCATTTTAGTTATGTTGTTCATGAAAGCATGAAGGGGATTGATTTGTGGAGGAGGAGGAGGCGACCACGGGCTTGTGACCCTCTTTAGTTGTTCCTCCATCGAAGCGATTTTATCAAGAAGAGTTTGTTGGAGGGGCGTGGCTTGTGAAGTGGAGGGTTGGCATGGTGGTCTTTGAGGAGCGGCTTGACATGAGGGCTGTGGAGCGTTAATGGGCCTGTAACACCCCGGTTAAATAATAAAATATAAAATTTTTAATTTTGAAGTATGTATTGAAATAAAGGTGACAAATGGTTACAAATGAAAAATGTGCGATTAATTATCGTGTGAGAGTGAGGTCGAGTTAGTAAAGGGGTAAAATAGACATTTTCTTAATTAATGATTTCAATAATATTTTTAAAAATAATTAATTGATTTTGACCAAACTATATAAACGGAAAGGGGATAATTATTTTTCTGTCATGACCATAAAAGAAATTTCATATTTTGAGACGCAATTGAATTTTTCATGATAATCTAATATATATATATATATATATATATATATATAAATATATATATATATATAATGCAATTAATGGATTCTCACCATTCGCTAAAGTTTTGAACAATTTATAAAAATATAAAAAAATTATATTCTTATAGATAACAAAACATTTAACAATATTGTTAACTGGGCCGACCCCAAATAAAAATTTAATGAGGCCAAATTAAAGAGGTTTTAGTCCAAAATCGTTATTCTTAATAGCCCAACCTTAATTGACCAAATTCGAGCCCATTTCTCAACCATTCGAGTCCAAACTAGGCCCATTTGAGAGATAAACCCTAGTAGATCGTTTTGCCCATGAAACCCTAGCTTCTAGATGCCTCTCTCAACGGCGAAGACGTGGATTAGGTAGGCATATCAAGTTTTTCACTGATTCTTCTCCTTGGACTCTCTTAGCCAATTCGATCTCTAGAAGCCTCCTCAACCTCTATAAGTAGAGGGCTTTCGCAGCCCTAGACCTCCTTTTATTTTTCCAAAAGGTGGCGCAAGCAATCGTGGTCGATCGAGGGCAAATTAGGGCGAGAACAGTGACGTGTTCGCGATTAGGGTTTTAGCGCGTCTTCCCTTTCTTCTTCCAAATCGGTAGGTTTCTCTCAGGCCCAATCTAATTAAATAATATGGATAGATAGATCTCCTCCTTAGCTTTCTTTTGAGTCCAATTTGCCCAATTTTGGCTGTCTATAATAAGCGTATTCATGATTTTATGTAGCTCATGTAATTAGGGTTTTTACCCCCATTCTTTCTGTTTGATTTACATGAAGTAATCATAGTGGAATCTTCAAATTGACTACACCATGATGTGCGTTTTTGAGTTACCTACATTTTGACTGCAAATAGCCTAACTTTCATGCTATATTCACGTTTAAATCTTGCTTTCATTGGACTGGTGGCTGGCATTTTTATGTTCTGGGTTCGGGTTGAATGAAACGGTCCTTTCAGAGATCGCTATTAATATAGCGGTCGCACGATAGACCGCTTCAAGCCTCATGTTTTCAAATTTAATAAAAATTATGCATATGTACTTTCTAATCAAGAAACCGCCCTACGATAAACCATTTTATCATTCAAGCGGCCCATGTATAGACCGTTTCATGGTTTCTGACAGGAAGTTCTAAATTCTATTTTATCTATTTTTAACTAGAGAACTTACCATGTTTAACATGATATTTGGACCTGTAACTATGCAGAATGAAATATTAATCTAGTATCAGGGTTAGAAACGTAAATTTCCATTTATTTACATAAAAGTTGCTTTGACAATCATAAGTTAATGATCATAAGAAACTTGATAAAAGCTTGGTTATTAATCTTGTAATCTCACATCTTGCTATTATACATTCCTCATATTATGTTGCTGATATCATTGTTTGACAGTCATGCCACTCCGGTGGGATTGACTAACCGCACCGTCTCGTTTTTCGTGTTTCATATAACCTCAATCTTGTAATAGTTGAGACTCTCCATCGGATATTCCTTTCATTGGACTAAGACCACTATTATGAGACCTCCGTAAGTCCCCGTGAGCCTGGGATTCCCACCAGGACGTCGGGCAGGTTGTACCCCCAAGACCTGAACCCCTGGACGTGTTTTGATTCATGTTTTGGGCCAGTCCAAATCTAGATTGTTCTGCGACCTTAGCGGCCCAACGTGAGACCGCTAAGCGATCCTTGGCGGCCCAGGTTTAGACCGCTATCCCTCTCTTGGCCTAGGTTAAGTAATGGGCTTGGGTTTAGTCTGATTCTTTTGAGCCCACTCAATTCCAACCTAGCCCAATCCGTTCTATTTGACTTTAACTTTGTGGGCTGAACTCTTGTTTGGACCCATTCTGATTTGGGCTAAATTGAGGACCTTTTTGGGTTCACCTTAAGAGCCTGTTATACTTAACAGTGTGTGGTCTAAGGTTAGACCGTCAATATCGCCTTAGCGGCCCAGTTATTGATCGCTAAAATCGAGATTTAATATGATTTTTTGAGTTTTGTTATTGTGACAGCAGTCATATCAAGGTTGGCCTTTAACTGCAAAATCTTGCTTGATCCGTGTTCTTCCACTTGATATCCATTCCAATTCTATTGAAATATCATTTGATCTTAGTTGGTAAGTTACATAGCTTAAACCTTGGAACTCTTGGCCATTAAACATTGTGGATGTCTAGATTTCATGGGATCTATGATCCAAATAAATCAATGCCAAGGCAAACACATTAAAGGGCCCAGTCTGATCCTGGGAGGCGCACCTAAAAAGTACTTGATCTCCGGGGAAGTGAATGACTAGGTGTGGCATTTGGCATCGATACTATCTAGCGTGTTGGGTCTATGACATTCCACACTCTTGTGATACTTGCTATACTTGCTTGAAAGCAGGAAGTGCTTGCTTGCATGACTCGCCTTGACTTGACTCGATAAATGGCCATTCACTTATTATCGTACATGATGTATTGGCTTGACTTGACTTGGCATGTGGCCACTCACGTGAAATTCTGGTTATTTATTTTGCTATCTCGATTTGAAATGTTCCTTTCTATTTATCTATCAATTATCTTCTGATCTTGTTGGTTACTAGCTTGTTTTTTTGAATTCTCGCTTTATTTATACATTCATGAAAATGATTAATTACTTAAATTTCGCCTAATGATAGAGTATAATTCCTACTGAGCTTTTCGCTCACCCCCCCTTATTTCTATCCTTTTCAGGTAACGCGGTCATTAGATGGAGCGTTTGCAATTGGGATCGGGTCAGTGTGATCGAGTGAACCTGGAGCCTTGAGACCGAGTCTTTTATTTTCTTGAGTCTAGTTGGTATAGTGGTCTTGCTATTTTCTCTTCTTTATTTTTTTTATTGAATCCACATTGTATTTAAACTTTCAAATATCAATAAAACTATAATGGCCTCCATGTGTTTGAATATTATTTATTATATTTATTTATTTATGCTCTAATTATCAGGATTGTTTCGCTGCCACGTTCCGAGTATCGCTTCCCGCTGCTATCGGTTCGGGGCGTGATAGAAGTGGTATCAGAGCCTCTGTTGTTGAGTCCTAGGTTCTTGTCCGTAAGTATAGGTTATGCTAAGTGATAGGTCGTGTAATCCTTGTCATCCCTTCTTGTCACCTGGTGAGAATGGGTAGTGCTTCAGGTTAAGTAATAAAATATGTATAAGATTACGTAGCACAACGTGTAAGGGTAATAAAAAAATTTTATTATTATTTTGCAGGTATCTAAGCTCCTTTTTGAAATGAAAGCAAGAGGATCTACGAGTAAGCTAAGGTTTGGTTTCGCTAGAAGGTGGCGAATCCATCGTAAAAAGATTCGAAGTAATAAGAAGAAAATGCATAATCTCTCGCAAATGAAATATTTTCACTGACACAAAGTTGGTCATATAATTAAGGAGTGATGGCGAAGGAGCGGAGCGTGTCTTCGTTGCGGAAATAAAGATCATGTAATGGCTAATTGCCCTAAGCTACTTCCACAAGCAAAATCATAAGGAGAATTGGAACTGATTTCTATCAAATGAAGAATTTTATATAAGGTATCGGTCTCCCTTATCTTTAACTATAGTTAAAATTCTTTTACATTGCATTAGCTGTATGATTACCATGTTATTTTGCGAATAGATAATGGTGATTGACGAATTTGGGGATCAAATTTCTTGAAGTGGGGGAGGATGTAACACCTCGGTTAAATAATAAAATATAAAATTTCAAATTTTGAAGTATGTATTGAAATAAAGGTGACAAATGGTTATAAATGAAAAATGTGCGATTAATTATTGTGTGAGAGTGAGGTCAAGTTAGTAAAGGGGTAAAATAGACATTTTCTTAATTAATGATTTCAATAATGTTTCTAAAAATAATTAATTGATTTTGACCAAACTATATAAACATAAATCGGATAATTATTTTTCTATCATGACCATAAAAGAAATTTCATATTTTGAGACGCAATTGAATTTTTCACGATAATCTAATATATATATATATATAATGCAATTAATGGATTTTCGCCGTTTGCTAAAGGTTTGACCAATTTATAAAAATATGAAAAATTATATTCTTATAGAGAACAAAACATTTAACAATATTGTTAACTGGGCCGACCCCTAATAAAAATTTAATGAGGCCGAATTAAAGAGGTTTTAGTCCAAAATCGTTGTTCTTAATAGCCCAACCTTAATCGACCAAATTAGAGCCCATTTCTCAACCATTCGAGCCCAAACCAGGCCCATTTGAGAGATAAACCCTAATAGATCGTTTTGCCCCTGAAACCCTAGCTTCTAGATGCCTCTCTCAACGACGACGACGTGGATTAGGTAGGCATATCGAGTTTTTCACCGATTCTTCTCCTTGGACTCTCTTAGCCAATTCGATCTCTAGAAGCCTCCTCAACCTCTATAAGTAGAGGGATTTTGTAGCCCTAGACCTCATTTTATTTTTTCAACAGGTGGCGCAAGTAATCGTGGTCGATCGAGGGTGAATTAGGGTGAGAACGGTGACGTGTTCGCGATTAGGGTTTTAGCGCATCTTCCCTTTCTTCTTCCAAATCTGTTGGTTTCTCTCAGGTCCAATCTAATTAAATAATTTGGATAGATAGATCTCCTCCTTAGCTTTCTTTTGAGTCCAATTTGCCCAATTTTGGCAATCTATAATGGGCGTATTCATGATTTTATGTAGCTCATGTAATTAGGGTTTTTACCCCCATTCTTTCTGTTTCATTTACATGAGGTAATCAAAGTGGAATCTTTAAATTGACTATGCCACGATGTGCATTTTTGAGTTACCTACGTTTTGACAGCAAATAGCCTAATTTTCATGCTATATTCACGTTTAAATCTTGCTTTCATTGGACTGGTGTCTGGCGTTTTTATGTTCTGGGTTCGGGTTGAATGAAACGGTCCTTTCAGAGACCGCTATTAATATAGCGGTCGCACGATAGACCGCTTCAAGCCTCGTGTTGTCAAATTTAATAAAAATTATGCATATGTACTTTCTAATCAAGAAACGGCCCTACGATAGACGGTTTTATCATTCAGGCAGCCCTTGTATAGACCGTTTCATGGCTTCTGGCAGGAAGTTCTAGATTCTATTTTATGCATTTTTAACTAGAGAACTTACTCTATTTAACATGATATTTGGACCTGTAACTATGCAGAACACAATATTAATCTAGTATCAGAGTCAGAAACGCAAATTTTCATTTATTTACATAAAAGTTACTTTGACAATCATAAGTTAATGATCATAAGAAACTTGATAAAAGGTTGGTTATTAATATTATAATCTCACATCCTGCTGTTATACATTCCTCATATTATGTTGTTGATACCATTGTTTGACAGTCATTCCACTCCAGTGGGATTGACTGACCGCACCGTCTCATTTTTCGTGTTTCATATAGCCTTAATCTTGTAATAGTTGGGACTCTCCGTCGGATATTCCTTCCGTTGGACTAGGACCACTATTATGAGACCTTTGTAAGTCCCCGTGAGCCTGGGATTCCCACCAGGACGCCAGGCGGGTTGTACCCCCAAGACCTGAACCCCTGGACGTGTTTTGATTCGTGTTTTGGGCCAGTCCAAATCTGGATTATTCTGCGACCTTAGCGGCCCAACATGAGACCGCTGAGTGATCCTTGGCGGCCCAGGTTTAGACCGTTATCCCTCTCTTGGCCTAGGTTAAGTAATGGGCTTGGGTTTAGTCTGATTCTTTTGAGCCCAATCAATTCCAACCTAGCCCAATCCGTTCTATTTGACTTTAACTTCGTGGGCTGAACTCTTGTTTGGACCCATTCTGATTTGGGCTAAATTGAGGACCTTTTTGGGTTCACCTTAAGAGCCTGTTATACTTAACTGTGCACGGTCTATGGATAGACCGTCAATATCGCCTTAGCGGCCCAGTTATTGACCGCTAAAATCGAGATTTAATATGATTTTCCGTGTTTTGTTGTTGTGACAACAGTCATATCAAGGTTGGCCTTGAACTGCAAAATCTTGCTTGATCCTTGTTCTTCCACTTGATATCCATTCCAATTCTATTGAAATATCATTTGATCTTAGTTGGTAAGTTACATAGCTTAAACCTTGGAACTCTTGGCCATTAAACATTGTGGATGTCTAGATTTCGTGGGATCTATGATCCAAACAAATCAATGTCAAGGCAAACACATTAAAGGGCCCAGTCTGGTCCTGGGAGGCACACCCGAAAAGTACTTGATCTCCGGGAAAGTGAATGACTAGGTGTGGCATTTGGCACCGATACTATCTAGCGTGTTGGGTCTACGACATTCCACACTTTTGTGATACTTGCTATACTTACTTGAAAGCAGGAACTGCTTGCTTGCATGACTCGACTTGACTTGACTCGATAAATGGCCATTCACTTATTATCGTACATGATGTATTGACTTGACTTGACTTGGCATGTGGCCACTCACGTGAAATTCTGGTTATTTATTTTGCTATCTCGATTTGAAATGTTCCTTTCCATTTATCTATCAATTATCTTCTGATCTTGTTGGTTACCAACTTATTTTTTTTGAATTCTCGCTTTATTTATACATTCATGAAAATGATTAATTACTTAAATTTCACCTGATGATAGAGTATAATTCCTACTAAGCTTTTCACTCATCCCCCTTATTTCCATCCTTTTTAGGTAACGCGGTAGATGGTGCGTTTGCAATTGGGATCGGGTCAGTGTGATCGAGTGAACCTGGAGCCTTGAGACCGATTCTTTTATTTTCTTGAGTCTAGTTGGTATAGTGGTCTTGCTATTTTCTCTTCTTTATTTCTTTTATTGAGTCCACATTGTATTTAAACTTTCAAATATCAATAAAACTATAATGGCCTCCATGTGTTTGAATATTATTTATTGTGTTTATTTATTTCTGCTCTAATTATCATGATTGTTTCGCTGCCACGTTCCGAGCATCGCTTCCCGCTGCTATCGGTTCGGAACGTGACAGAAGTGGTATCAGAGCCTCGGCTGTTGAGTCCTAGGTTCTTGTCCGTAAGTATAGGTTACCCTAAGTGATAGGTCGTGTAATCCTTGTCATCCCTTCTTGTCACCTGGTGAGAATGGGTAGTGCTTCGGGTTAAGTAATAAAATATGTATAAGATTGCGTAGCACGACGTGTAAGGGTAATATTTTTTTTTATTTTGCGGGTATCTAAGCTTTTTTTTTAACTCAAAGGTAATACTTGTAAGGTGCGAAACGAGGGAGTCCGTTCATCCCTCTATTGCAGAAGGGATAGGACGTGCCACCCCGACCACCAAACAAGCGATTTTCCATTAAAAAGTGCAGAAAAAAAGGAACATAACGTGAGGGGATACAAGAGACGAGCAAGGTCTGAGGGAGGGGGAATATCATGTCAAGGTTACAAGAGGGCTAATATAACACAACGACGAAACCCAAAGTAAAGAGACAAAGGTCGGGGTACAACGATAAGGGACACGGCCGAACAGCCCCAACAAGGACCGAAGCATAAACGAGCAAGCAAAGAAATACAACCAGACAGCCCAAAGATAGGGCTCAGCCGAAGGGCCACACACGTCAACGGTCTCCAGCGGAGCTGGTGGAGTTGATCTAAGGAGACAGCTCCGAGTAGCAACACCCACTGATCTGCAGGTGGCGAGGCAGCATGGGTCCAAACCCCATAGGTCAACGATGGAAGCTGGCCAACGTAGGGGAGAGATGATGCAGGTATCTAAGCTCCTTTTTGAAATGAAAGCAAGATGATCTACGAGTAAGCTAAGGTTCGGTTTCGCTAGAAGGTGGCGAGTCCATCATAAAAAGATTCGAAGTAATAAGAAGAAAAGACATAACCTCTCGCAAATGAAATGTTTTCACTATCACAAAGTTGGTCATATAATCAAGGAGTGCTGGCGAAGGAGCGGAGCGAGTCTTCGTTGCGGAAATAAAGATCATGTAATGGCTAATTGCCCTAAGCTACTTCCACATACAAAAACATAAGGAGAATTGGAACCGATTTCTATCAAATGAAGAATTTTATATAAGGTATGGTTCTCCCTTATCTTTAATTATAGTTAAAATTCTTATACATTCCATTAACTGTATGATTACCATGTTATTTTGCGAATAGATAATGGTGATTAACGAATTTGGGGACCAAATTCCTTGAAGTGGGGGAGAATGTAACACCTCGGTTAAATAATAAAATATAAAATTTTAAATTTTGAAGTATGTATTGAAATAAAGGTGACAAATGGTTATAAATAAAAATTGTGCGATTAATTATCGTGTAAGAGTGAGGTCGAGTTAGTAAAGGGGTAAAATAGATATTTTCTTAATTAATGATTTCAATAATGTTTCCAAAAATAATTAATTGATTTTTACCAAACTATATAAACGGTAAGAGGATAATTATTTTTCTATCATGACCATAAAAGAAATTTCATATTTTGAGACGCAGAATTTTTCACGATAATCTAATATATATATATATATATATAATGCAATTAATGGATTTTAGCCTTTCGCTAAAGTTTTGACCAATTTATAAAAATATGGAAAAATTATATTCTTATAAATAACAAAACATTTAACAATATTGTTAACTGGGCCGACCCATAATAAAAACTTAATGAGGCCGAATTAAAGAGGTTTTAGTCCAAAATCGTTGTTCTTAATGGCCCAACCTTAATCGACCAAATTCGAGCCCATTTCTCAACCATTCGAGCCCAAAGCAAACCCATTTGAGAGATAAACCCTAGTAGATCATTTTGCCCCTGAAACCCTAGCTTTTAGATGCCTCTCGCAACGACAGCGACGTGGATTAGGTAGGCATACCGTGTTTTTCGCCGATGCTTCTCCTTGGACTCTCTTAGCCAATTCGATCTCTAGAAGCCTCCTCAACCTCTATAAGTAGAGGGCTTTCGCAGTCCTAGACCTCCTTTTATTTTTTCAACAGGTGGCGTAAGCAATCGTGGTCGATCGAGGGTGAATTAGTGCGAGAACGGTGACGTGTTTGCGATTAGGGTTTTAGTCCGTCTTCCCTTTCTTCTTCCAAATCGGTAGGTTTCTCTCAGGCCCAATCTAATTAAATAATATGGATAGATATATCTCCTCCTTAGCTTTCTTTTGAGTCCAATTTGCCCAATTTTGGCAGTCTATAATGGGCATATTCATGATTTTATGTAGCTCATGTAATTAGGGTTTTTACCCCCATTCTTTCTTTTTGATTTACATGAAGTAATCATAGTGGAATCTTTAAATTGACTATACCACGATGTGCATTTTTGAGTTACCTACGTTTTTATAGCAAATAGCCTAATTTTCATGCTATATTCACGTTTAAATCTTGCTTTCATTGACTGGTGTCTGGCGTTTTTATGTTCTGGGTTCGAGTTGAATGAAACGGTCCTTTCAGAGACCGCTATTAATATAGCGGTCGCATGATAGACCGCTTCAAGCCTCGTGTTTTCAAATTTAATAAAAATTATGCATATGTACTTTCTAATCAAGAAACGGCCCTACGATAGACCGTTTTATCATTCAGGCGGCCCTTGTATAGACCGTTTCATGGCTTCTGGCAAGAAGTTCTAAATTTTGTTTTATGCATTTTTAACTAGATAACTTACCCTATTTAACATGATATTTGGATCTGTAACTATGCAGAACGTAATATTAATCTAGTATCAGGGTTAGAAACGAAAATTTCCATTTATTTACATGAAAGTTGCTTTGACAATCATAAGTTAATGATCATAAGAAACTTGATAAAAGCTTGGTTATTAATCTTGTAATCTCACATCCTGCTGTTATACATTCCTCATATTATGTTGCTGATATCATTGTTTGACAGTCATGCCACTCCGGTGGGATTGACTGAACGCACCATCTCATTTTTCGTGTTTCATATAGCCTCAATCTTGTAATAGTGGGACTCTCCGTCGGATATTCCTTCCGTCGGACTATGACCACTATTATGAGACCTCCGTAAGTCCCCGTTAGCCTGGGATTACCACCAGGACGTCGGGCAGGTTGTACCCCTAAGACCTGAACCCCTGGACGTGTTTTGATTCGTGTTTTAGGCCAGTCCAAATCTGGTTTGTTCTGCGACCTTAGCGGCCCAACGTGAGACCGCTAAGCGATCCTTGGCGGCCCAAGTTTAGACCGCTATCCCTCTCTTGGCCTAGGTTAAGTAATGGGCTTGGGTTTAGTCTGATTCTTTTGAGCCCAATCAATTCCAACCTAGCCCAATCCGTTCTATTTGACTTTAACTTCGTGGGCTGAACTCTTGTTTGGACCCATTCTGAT
Organism: Amorphophallus konjac; assembly: GCA_022559845.1. Classification (NCBI taxonomy): domain Eukaryota; kingdom Viridiplantae; phylum Streptophyta; class Magnoliopsida; order Alismatales; family Araceae; genus Amorphophallus; species Amorphophallus konjac. Next base: position 32,424,486 of record CM040126.1, on the reverse strand, counting down.
TTGGGCTAAATTGAGGACCTTTTTGGGTTCACCTTAAGAGCATGTTATACTTAACTGTGCGCGGTCTAAGGATAGACCGTCAATATCGCCTTAACGGCCCAGTTATTGACCGCTAAAATCAAGATTTAATATGATTTTCCGTGTTTTGTTGTTGTGACAACAGTCATATCAAGGTTGGCCTTGAACTGCAAAATCTTGCTTGATCCTTGTTCTTCCACTTGATATCCATTCCAATTCTATTGAAATATCATTTGATCTTAGTTGGTAAGTTACATAGCTTAAACCTTAGAACTCTTGGGCATTAAACATTGTGGATGTCTAGATTTCGTGGGATCTATGATCCAAACAAATCAATGTGAAGGCAAACACATTAAAGGGCCCAGTCTGGTCTTGGGAGGCGCACCCGAAAAGTACTTGATCTCCGGAAAAGTGAATGACTAGGTGTGACATTTGGCACCGATACTATCTAGCGTGTTGGGTCTACGACATTCCACACTCTTGTGATACTTGCTATACTTACTTGAAAGCAGGAACTGCTTGCTTGCATGACTCGACTTGACTTGACTCGATAAATGGCCATTCACTTATTATCGTACATGATGTATTGACTTGACTTGACTTGGCATGTGGCCACTCACGTGAAATTCTGGTTATTTATTTTGCTATCTCGATTTGAAATGTTCCTTTCCATTTATCTATCAATTATCTTCTGATCTTGTTGGTTACCAACTTGTTTTTTTGAATTCTCGCTTTATTTATACATTCATGAAAATGATTAATTACTTAAACTTCGCCTGATGATAGAGTATAATTCCTACTGAGCTTTTTGCTCATCCCCCTTATTTCCATCCTTTTTAGGTAACACGGTAGATGGTGCGTTTGCACTTGGGATCGGGTCAGTGTGATCGAGTGAACCTGGAGCCTTGAGACCGAGTCTTTTATTTTCTTGAGTCTAGTTGGTATAGTGGTCTTGCTATTTTCTCTTCTTTATTTCTTTTATTTAGTCCACATTGTATTTAAACTTTCAAATATCAATAAAACTATAATGGCCTCCATGTGTTTGAATATTATTTATTGTGTTTATTTATTTCTGCTCTAATTATCATGACTGTTTCGCTGCCACGTTCCGAGCATCGTTTCCTGCTGCTATCGGTTCAGGGCGTGATAGGGTCGGCCCACCAAAGGACCCGATCGGGCCGGGGTGCAAGAAACATAAAGGCTTTGGGGCCGTGGAGGAGGAGGAATAGAAGGAGGCAGGTGATGGGTCACCCGAGAAGGAGGGTGACTTAAAGAAGGTGGGTGATAGGCCACCCGAGGGGGAGTGTGAATAGAAGAAGACGGGTGATGGGCCACCCGAGAGGGAGTGGAAGGAGGATGAGATGATGAAGCTAGGCCCTCAGCAAATGCCTTAAGGGCCTAGGCTTGTTGAGGGGTGAGATGCAATTTTTGGGAGACCGTCTCGCTATGTAGAGGAGATGGTTCTGGGGGAATAGTGGCTCGCGATTGATGCGAGGGACCGTAAGATTGAGAATTACCCATAGGTCGGGCAAGACTATAAGAGGTAGAACGTGGTACCTTAGAAAAATTATGGTAAGAATTATAAATCTGGGGATTATAGGAAGTGCTAGATTGTTCATCCTCATAAGTATATAAATGATTAGATATGGTAATTTTGTTATCAAGGTGAAACATCATGCAAATCAAACAATGGTTCAATCAAAACAATTTGCAAAGATATCAAACAAGTTGGATGTTTACGCTTGATTTCTTAAGTTAGACCTTGATGTGAATTAAATGATTTTTGACAATGTTTATGTTATTCACTTTAGGTAAGAACCTAGTTTCAATATGGGTCACTTTGGTGCCAACTAGGTAAACTCTCTCACCACGTATAGGCCAACTAATATGGGGAACTTCAAAGGTACAACTGGCCTAGCTTCCGTCAGAGAATTCACGGGTGCGAGAATTTATGGAGGTCTTGGTTTAGGAGATTCCGGTCCAATCAGACGGAGTGCTCAATTGGGGGGTCCTTTCTTCACCAAGAGGGGGTAAATATCTCCTAGAAAGTGTGGGGAGAGGAGGTCTCCCAACCCAAATGCCCTATATGCAAGAACTAATGAAAAAGGATAGAAAAGATATATATGAACAATGATATGACCAACAACCAAGGGAAAATAAGGTGAACTCTCACATAGTCATGGAAATCATGGCAATCAACATAACATAAAGCATGGCATCCATTTTTTTTAAAGATAAGGAAATGGAATTTTCTAAAAAATCTAACAAGTTTGAATCACTTAGGGAGGGGGGGTGTGCACAAGGTGCACAAGGGATGAAAAATAGTAAAAAAAGGGAAGTGCTACGTGGAGTACAAGGGGGAGATGCACCGTGGGTGCAAAAGGGAAAGGGCACACGTGGGTGCCAAAAGGGAAGGGTAATCAAAATGAAAACAATGGTGGTTCCACCGTGGTCGTCAATTTGTAGATTATTAGAAAAATCCACTAAGGAAAATTATAATATGAAGTGGAAGGAAAGGAAAGGAAATAAAGGAAAAAGAATGGGAAAGAAGGAATAGAAATGGAGCATGCATGGATGCTAAGGGGAAAGGTGATCGCCAGAGGCGTTATCTCAAAAGATATGAACAATAAACATAAGGAGGGATCGCAAAGAATACCTTATGAAAAGCGGGGAGATTATGAGTGTCCACCTTCTCTTCCAATCGACCGGTCGATGAAGAGAGTTCTTCTTGTGTTGATTACCCTTGCAAAACAAAGAAAACAACAACCAACAGTAAAGATATAATTAGAATACAAAGGTGTGTAGCATCGAATTCTAATAAAGATAAGCATAAAGAACATGAAATAGAACACACCTTGTTGGTGCTGGCTTGAAAACCCATATGCAAAAGGGTATGATAAAATGATGAATGATGGAGGGTGCAAGTGTTGCACTAACGGAGGATCTCAACATGGTTGAGATGAGAATAAAAATAAAGGAGGAAAGAAGATATGATGCATGCAATGAACAAATTAATAAATAAGAGAGAGATGAGAAAGAATATGCTTATTGGTTTATTCTCCAAAAGGGCTTCAAATCTTCAAGGGAGGAAGAAGATCTCCAATAGGATGTAGCTTTGAGCATGGGAGACTCCCTCCTTGAGCCCTTGGTCCAGCAACACCTCCTCTTGATCAAATTGAGTAGCCTTCAACACAAGGGAGAGAGGGGCCCTATTTATAGGGGAGAAATTCAGAGTTTAATCCAAGGGAAAATAGGAAAACTAATTTTAATGGGATTTGGAAGAGAATATTCATTGACCAAGTGTCCTCCCAACCTTAGAAAGCCTTAGGACCCTTTCCCAAGTGGAAAATAATCGTAAAACGAAGACAGAAGGAGGTTTTGTCTGGATTCGGATTACTGTGGGAATGGGCGTCCACATAGTGGATGCCAATTAAAATAGTGTCAGTTCAAAGAGGCGTCAACTTTGAGTCATTTTTAGAAAGATTAGGAATTTCAAAAATTAGAAAGAAAATCACCTCGACCATGGCTGACGCAGTTCAATAATTTTATGAATTTTGGTCGGGATTAAAATCTCAAAATAAGGCAAGGAAGAATGTGTGTTGGGTCATGGACGTGCCATAAAATAGGCGTCCTCACGGAGAGACACCATTTCTTAAATATTTTGGAAATTAGAAAATTACCAAAAATCAGAAAAGAAAGTCACGTCCATATGGACAGACGCGAATTAGGAATTTTGTGAATTTGGTAATTATTCAAAAATGGAATGGGAATTAACGTCAAGATAATGGTTGCCGATTCAAGAATTGGTGGCTTTGTAGAAAGGCGTTAATTCTCTAAGAAGGCGAAGGGCAGAAGAATAGGCGTCGAGGGGCCTGATGCGGTTTCAAGAACGCGTCCACTATGGCGGGCACAGTTTTATAAAATAACACCCTTTTAAAAAGGCATTAATTCAATAATTAAAATGGATAAAAGAATACACGTTCAAGAAACAGTGACTTTCCAGATGGACGCTTATTCATGAAATATGTCTGGCCAAAAATAGTGAGAAAATAACGACGTGTCCACCATGGTGGACGCGAATTTAAAAAAGGTCAACTCTTCCAAGTTGATACGTTGAGTCAGAAGAATTGGTGTCAATTTGAAAAGACGTTGATTCTTCTAGAAAGGAATTGGCGTCCAATGGACTGACGCTAATTCAAAACAGCTCCGAAAAACTGGAGAAAAGCCCAAGAAAAATTAGGAAAAATGGGGAAAACTTAGGAAAGTTGAATATTCGAGAAAAATGAGGAAAACCACTCAAATAAGTTGATTTGAGGGTCAAATCGGGGCATCGCAGTGTGATAAGAGATAGCTCAAAATGATGTCAATTTTAGCGCGTCTACAAGGAGGTCTGGGTCAAGGGCAGAATACAGACGTCGACCCGACGAGATGTTGGAGTCAACAAACCTTGCTCAGACGGCAGGTCCGGGGCAAGGGTAGAATCTAGACGTCAAGCCGATGATATGTCAGAGTCCACAAAACCTTGCTCAGACGGCATGTCCGGGGAAAGGGCAGGATATGGAATATAGATGTTGACCCGAGACCTGGCAGAGATGTAAGGTCTAGACCAGGGCAGAGTACATGCATCGACTCGATGAGATGTCGAAGTCAACCAACCTTGTTCAGACGGGAGGTCTGAACCAAGGGTAGAATATAGATGTAGATGTCGACCTAATGGCACATCAAGGCCAACCCACCTGGCAGAGACGTGAGGTCTAAACGAGGGCAGAATATGGCCGTTGACTCGTTAGAATGCCGAGATCAACCAATTTGGCGAAGACATGAGATCTAAGCCAAGGGAGGCATGTAGGTGTTGACTTGACAGAATTCTGAAGATAATCGACTTGGCGAAGACGTGGGATCTAGGCCAAGGGTAGAACAAAGCTGTTGACTCGATAGAATGCTGAGGTCAACCAACTTGGCGAAGACGTGAGGTCTAAACCAAGGAAGGGATATAACTGGCTGGCGGGGGCCAAGATTGGTACCCTCCAAAAGTGGTCCACTTCTATTGTTAATCCCCATTTTTGTATGTGTCATTGCCTCCTAGCATAGACCAGCCCATGTTGAGTAGTGGATGGGAGATCTAGAGGGAAGGGGTGAATAGATCTGCCCCTCTTTTAGCAGAACACCGCTCTTTAAAGCTAGATAGAAAGGATAGCAGCGGAATACAACTAGCTTAGTGTAGCACACAACGATTGGCTTAGTAGAATGCACAAGTAAAATAAAGATTGAACCTAAGCATGCATCTAGCACAAAGTAATCGCATAATCAGGTGGTTCGGATTGAATCCCCATTCCTACGTCCACCCCTCACCAAACCCGGTGAGGCTTCACTAGTGCAGCGCACCAAACCGCAGATCGAAAAACTTCTAATTGCCTTCCTACTAACTACCGATAGGGACGACAACACTATAGATTGGATCACCTTCCAACTGCCTTCCTACTAACCGCGGTAGGGACGATTCTCAATTTCAGTAGCTTGAACAAAATGAAAAGAGAACAAGATGAAAATGCTCAAACAAGATATGGAGATATGCTAGAATCGAAAAGATCTTGTCTGAAATGAAGGAGGTGAATCTGATGCTTCAGCAAGGGCTCCCTCTTTTTCTTCTTGTCTTCACACGATGTAGATCACCAACATAGGCTTCTTCTTTTTCACAAAGCTCTCCTCTTGATTCAGCAACAATAGCTTCTTCTTACTTGTAAAATGACCTTCCTTGGATCCCCTTGATAGCCTTGCTTGCTTGTACATTGTCTTGGAAGTTGCTAGCTTGGATATGAGCTTCAAACACCTTGGAATGGATGAATAACTTCTGCACGAAGTACTGTTCACGGCTACAGTATCCTCTTCTTCTTCCCTTGGACAGCCTCCTCTAGCCTCTCTTTGATCTCCCTTGATCCATTAGGGTTTCTAACCCTCTTTGTGTTATTTTTATATCTCTTTGAATGGTCCATAGACAAGCCCCAGACCAGATCCACAAATCATGGGGGATTGGGTGACTTTAGGATTAAATAAATCCAAGAAAAGGGGCTGCCTACGTTGAGAAAAATGAAGTCAACAATAGCTGCTTCTGTTTGGCAGACAGGTCGACACTTCGAGATGAAGTGTCGACACTTCTCAGCTTCACAGCATTTACAATGCTTCTGTTTGGCAGACAGGTCGACACTTCTCAGCTTCACTGTGTTTACAATGCATTCTGTTTGGCAGACAGGTCGACACTTCAAGATGAAGTGTCGACACTTCTGGGTGCCAGGGTGTCTAAAGTTTTAGCTCTTCTGTGCGAAGTGTCAACACTTCTGTGAGAAGTGTCAGCACTTCTTGAAGCCAGCATGTTGTTCTGATAGCCGTGACTCTTCATATATGAAAGAAGCGATTTGAAGGGATTTTCATCATTGCCTTATTTTTCGTGCACTTACATCTTGAGTGACTTTTGCCTTGTTTTCCGTGCACTTGCATCTTGAGTGACTTTCAACCTTGGATGACTTGCTCCTATGGATTTATCTGTCAAGAGAACGCATCAACCATCTAAGAATGAGACTCATAAGCGAACTCATAGTGTCATGGAGTTAAATGACTCATAGTGTTAGGCATTATCAAAACTAAAAATTGTCAAATGACCGCAGGGGCACAACATTCTCCCCCTTTTTGATGATGGCAACATTGTGACTCATTATATGGAAACATAGCACAAAAACTTGGCAATTTCATGACACTTGCAGCTGCTCAAGCTATAGTGTGATGATGCATGAATGCATAAGGTAGAGGTAGTCAACTTTATGACACATGACACATGCAGCTGCTCAAGCTTAGGACTACCTCACAAAGGTGCTCTCCCCCTTTGACATCAACAAAAAAAATTTGCGAACCAATTCTAGAGATGAAGAGGATGGAAAGAGCACAGTCTGATATATCGCATAGTTCAAAAAATGATAGAAGTGCAGAGCCGCCCATTATACAAATCTGAAGCTTGTGTTGATCAAATTACATGGTTCAAAGCTAATGAGATCTGAGATCACGAACAGAAGTTAAAAACCATCCACATTCATGTTTTAATAAAAGTGAATCAGAATTAAAGATCATAACCATGTTCAACCCTCTATTATCGTACACATTCATATTCAATAACTTCGTCGGGAATAGCTCAAACTGGTATTGAGGTTAAATAAGCATGACTAAAGCATGAAATTTTATGATTTCAACTCTATTTTCATGATCTTTTGCATTTGTATGCACATGACTCATATTTTACGAGCAATCGAGTCGAGTACATGCATCCTATCCGTAAGAATACACGTTATTTAGACGTCAGTATTCCTAGGTATTGGGTAAGACTGAATGTTATGCTTCGAAATGAACAGAGATAGCAATGTCACCTCATGACAAATCTGACCTCATTTCTTTGATGAGGAGATATATTTCTCAACAATTATGCCATTACTCTGCCTAAAGTTTGATTTAACTAAGACAGAGATAACAGGGGCACATCATGACATATCATTCGTCACTTGTTTTGAGGACGTGACATATTTCTCCGTGCAACAATATCATGCTCTGTCAAATTTACTGTCAGGAATTCCAGCTCATCAAGGTGTTTAAAAATAATACTAAGCTTTAGTGTATCACCAAGGTTGCCATGAAGTTTGAATTTTCAGATTTCAAGATAGTCATTCAAGGCATAACATGCAATCTCTAGTTAAAGTCTATTAACACCATGGAACATAAGTGATTTCAAAAATTATATCAGAACTTCAAGGAAATCATTAAATCTGAACTATTTTATTTGATGGATAATTATCAGTTCATATAATAGAATGCTCTTACGCCAAAGTTCTGTATGTTTCATGATCACATTGTCAGACTAAAAGCCATTGAAGTTCAGATTACAAGAGATTTAGAGAAGCAGCAAGACTCCCCCTAAGGATATGTAGTGAATGCATTCAAGGAGTTATGTTTGCAATCAAGGGGAATGATCAGATATGAAATGCATGACCCGGTCCATGGTTGTACACTTATTAAGGGTAACAAAATGAAGATGAAACATATGCATGAATGCTTCAAGGAAATAACTCCCCCTTACTGTATGGCCTACATGCGACAGTGACACATGGTACTTGGCGGAGGTGTATCCTTACGCATGGTGAGTGTTTCTAGACAAGCATAACCTGCCTTTCCACACTTCATCATTTAATATACCATGGCCATGCAAGAATGATGCTACACCACATGCAATGTATCGTGAACATGAATTCAACTTTATTATGCAACTACATGCAATGCTACACCACATGCAGAATGACATATTTACAGATGAACAATGCATGGATACCAATCAGCAAAAACACACAGCCAAATTGAAGGAGATCATCATTTCAATTTTTATTAGCCTGAGGTCTGCAAAGACCAAGCTCCCTTCTGAGTGTTGTAAACCTGTCATTACACAATGGCTTGGTGAAGATATCAGTAATCTGATTTAGTGTATCAATAAAATATAGTTCAAAGTTTTTCTTAAAGACCTCCTCTCTAATGAAGTGATGCCTAATCTCAATATGCTTGGTCCTAGAGTGCTGCACTGGATTTTTTGCAAGGTTGATAGCACTGGTGTTATCACACAGAATCGGGACACAACCAAGATCCACTAAGTAGTCTTGGAGTTGGTGTTTAATCCACAGCACTTGGGTGCCACAGCTCCCCGCAGCAACGTATTCTGCTTCTGCGGTTGAGAGGGCAACCGAGTGTTGTTTCTTGGAGGCCCAAGAAACTAAACACCTGCCAAAAAACTGACAGTAGCCACTAGTGCTCTTGCGATCCAGCTTACATCCAGCGTAGTCCGCATCAAAATAAGAAATAAGAGATAAATCGCATTATGACGGATACCACAATCCCAAATCTTGAGTTCCGACAAGATATCTAAGGATACATTTTGACGGCAGTCAAGTGGGATTCTCTAGGACTAGCTTGAAATCTAGCGCAGAGGCAAACACTAAACTGGATATTTGGTCGGGGTGCAGTCAAATAAAGTAAGGAGCCAATCATACCTCTATAGATTTTTACATCCACTAATTTACCATTTTCATCCGAATCCAGTGATGTTGTGGTGCTCATAGGAGTTACAATTATTTTGCAGCTTGTCATGTTGAATCTTTTCAGTAGCTCCTTGATGTATTTGGCTTGACTTATGAAGCACTCATCTTCTCCTTGGTTGACCTGGAAATCGAGAAAAAATTAGAGTTCTCTCATTAGGCTCATCTCGAATTCGCTAGTCATGAGGTTAGCAAATTCCTCACACATTTCAGATTTAGTAGAACCAAACACAATATCATCAACATAAATTTGAACAATCAAGATGTTCTTACCTTGCTTCTTGGTGAAAAGTGTTTGATCTACCTTACCTCGTGTGTACCCTTTCTCAATGAGGAACGAGTTTAGTCTCTCATACCAAGCTCTTGGTGCTTGCTTCAAGTCATAAAGCGCCCTATCTAGCTTGTATATAAAATCTGCATGGTTAGAGTTCTTAAAGCCAAGAGACTGCTCAACATAGACTTCTTCTTTGATCAAACCATTTAAGAATGCACTTTTTACATCCATTTGATACAGCTTTATTCTAAGGGAGCATGAAACTTGGTTTTAGATGTTGACTCCCCCTCAAAGCATGCATGGGTTGGCAATGAACTATGCAGCCTAAGACTTATATGAATGCACAATGCAATGAAGATGCTGCATGATGATTGCACATTTTTGTGTCTTCCTAAACAAGATTGTATAGAAGTACATGAGATCACAAGATGATGCAAACACAAATCATTCACAATTGATTTTGAACTAAATGCAACATGATGATGCCAATTGCTAAACTCTCCCTTAGAACAATGCTGACATGAATAATGAGTTGAAAATGTAGCCATGGTATGCATCATCAAAATTAATATCTACGAATTTCATATGGTTGGTAGCAAGAATTAAACAACTCATCATTGTTGGTTTTAATGTGCCCCTTCTTTTGCAAGATGGGCTATGATGCCAACTATGAGCAGATAATGAGCCAAGTAATGAAATCAATCAACCTATGAACATGCGAATCATGAACCTAGGCAACCGACATAAGCTCTAGCATGGGCATGCTATCTCAATCAAAACTAAGCTAAGCAAGGAAAGAAAAACACACGCCGGGGCGTGGAATAAGGAATAAGGAAAACACACCGTAGAGGTGAAACAAGTAAAAGTAAAGAAGAGATATGATGAGAGAGAAAAGCTAATGCCCAAACTAAGAAAAGATGTGATCGCCACCAAGGTAAAAACAAGCCAAAGACCTGATAAATACTTTAGAATAGGAGGATGATGCACCCGCCCACGGGAGAGAGAAAATAATCAGGAAACTGCAGCTCTGTGGGATGTGATGGTCGAAAGATGGTGCGTCACAGGACTGTGACGGTCCCACGATAGACCGCTACAACACTCTAACGCGCCTGTGATAGACCGTCAGAGCTTCTGCAGAATAAGATTGGGAATCTTTTGATCTCCAAGCTTTTCAGCCGGCTAGAGAGCTTGGGCCTCGTGCTAAGAATCTGTAAACCTGCAAAAGAATGTAGAGCACAAGAAAAATAACCCAGATTAGCCCTTTCACAAAGTAGTATCAATAATCCAAAGAACTTATGAACATCCAAAAGGAGAGGGAAATACCGGGGAGATTGGTTTTTTTAACCCCTCTGGGGCGTTTTAAAAGATGGGAGGATGTTTTAAATGAATGCAACAGATGAAAGAACGTGAAAGATGGATAGGGACAATGCTATGATTGCTTAGAAGAGTGAAAAGCACTAAGAAAAATGACTTGACTGAACTAAACCCTTGAAACTGATACTCCCTAGACTTTGGAAGTAGATGGACGTGGGAAGCAGTTCTCCTTGGTTGGCTCTAGCTCCAGGATGCGACAGCACTTCGACGCAAACTCCAGATTTCTCCTCCCCAAGTCACGAAGTCAAGGGTTCTATTTATAGGCCCTCAAAGTCTAGGTTCGAGTTGAGGATAATCCAGCTAGAAATGAGGACATTTCTTATCAAACTCTTGAAGATAATACTCCCAAGAGTCCATAGAATTGAACGGAAGGTTCTTAGGATGAGTATTGAGAGAGAAATCAAGGAAACAAACTCTTAGTTCGATCACGGAGTAGCAGAGAAAAGGCCAGGCTCGGCAGGACTCTCTGTTGTATGTAACGGCTGCACGATAGACTGCCACAGTGATGTAACGCTCCAAGAAGGGACCGTCACACAACCCTATCCTCTAAGAAGATAAGATCAACGGGGGAAGTTTTCAAATGTTGGACTCTAGATGAATGTAACGGTCTAGAGCAGATGTGTTACAATAAGGTAACAGTCGCACGATAGACCGTCACATGCAACGAATAGGCAAAAGATAAGCTTTGGAAAGAAGCCCCAAGCTTAAGGACTCTGGAAGGATGTAACGCACCAGAGTAGATGCGTTAGAGGAAAGTAACGCCCCATCAAAGGACCGTTAGAGACAATAGAGTTCAAAATGAAAAATGAGAGCTTGCTAAGTCTCGTCCAGCGGAATAAGGCAAGGAACCAGACTCAACCAAGGAGACATGACTTAAGAAATAAACCTCAAATTGACCAAGAAGGCTCAACAAAGGTGAACAACTCGGAGCATCATATAGAATGAACAAGGAGATGACCCAACTTATTAGTCATAAAACGGGTGTCAACAGATGTCCCTCCTTAACGTCCTCTTTGCAGGGGAGCGAGCGGAGGTGAAGCGAAAGTGAAATGGAATATGGAGATGAAGCGAAAATGAAGCGGAGCAGACTGAAAAGCAGGCGTTAAGACAAACGACACCCGTTCTCAACCAACAAGCAACAGGAATTTTTCAGAAAACCTCAAACTACTCACAAGGAAATAGCCAAACAAATGACACATGTCTGGAGGAATTAACAACTAAGGAAAGGGAAACACGGCTAGCCGCCGGAGCAACGGAAAGGAAAGGGACAATCAACTAACTCCAGACAGGAATCTTCAGCTAACCAAATCAAGCGAGCAGACCGAAGGAAACCTTCCAACTCAGAGTGGAATGACTCTCCTTACTCAGAATTAAGAACACATAGTTATTCACCCTCACTGAGACACCTCGGACAAATGAAGGCTCATGAATGCTCAAAATTGCATGTGATGCATGCTGGGCTAAAAGAAAAAAAATCATCAAAACAAATGCAAAGAAAGATAAAATAACAAGATACTCGTGAATAATATTGCTAGAACGGAGAAACCAGGGTCAGGACACTATCTGCAACCACGGCATGCAAGACAGAACCATCGTCCCCAAACTTTTCCAACCTAACGGCCTATCCAACGATTAAACATGTGCACTTATATCATCATCATTTTTGTTTAAGGGGAACATCAGATCCCAGAACCCATGAATGACCAGCCGATTCTCGAGATAATATATCATAAATAACATATAGTAATGCAATAAGGGACAAAGGATCGAGATACAATACCTGACTTACCTGCCCGACGAAAGGCGAGGCGTGATGACTTGTGGGATCTCATGAAATGAAGAAAGGTTAGCCAATTTAACATGAATTTAAGCATTGCATTAAAAGATAGGACACGAAAAATGCAATCATTCAACATCAATTGGAGCATTATTATTCATCAAAACATTCTGAAGGTTGTAACGGTCTAACAAGGGTGCGTTAGACAGTTCTGATGGATCAACATTGGGCCGTCAGAGTCTGGCGGTTCACATCCCCCAATGTAGCATTCAAATGGCCTAACAGTCCAATGCAGACGCGTCAGAGAAGTGTGGCGGTCCTACGATAGACCGTCACATTTCCCGAGCGTTCAAAAAAACAAACCCAAACGGTCATTCGTTCCATTCAACATTCAATCGCCCAAAACACAAAACCCACCGCAAAAACAAAACCCCACCGAAGTCAACACCACCGGAGAGATGGCCAGCGACGAGCCTTCCCAACCACCAAAGGTGAGGGAGAAGAGGAAGGCTATACGCCGATTCCGGGCGAGGGTGGACCGAGAAGAGGTCGCGGTGGCCGAGGAAGAACAAACGGCAGCAATGATGGAAGAAATGGCGGAAGAAGCTCCTCCCATGACCGTGGAGGAAGCCGAGGGAGTCATGGGCGAGGAAGGAACCACGGCGAGAGAGAAAAAGAAGAGAAGAGGCCAAGACCCCGAGGTAGGCCGTCCACCCCAAATCTTCAATTTTTTATTATTATTATTATTTTTTGGATGCATGTATGTTTGGAGGGTAGAAATGGGTCTGGGGACCCCTTTAGGAATGATTGTAGGCCATTCGGCCATTTTGGGAAGCCAAGGGAACCAAAGGGGAGAGCACCCCATTGCAGGAAATGTGACGGCCGTTGCAGGGATCGTCACAGCTCTGATGCACCACCCTTGCTGCGTTAGAGTGCTGTGACGCACCACCACATGGCCGTCAGAGTAACCAGAGGCAAAGACAATTTTTAGGGGTTTTCAATGATTCAATTTTTTGTTGTTTTTCATTATATTAATGCATTGTAATGAATTTATGATGCAAATGACTGACTTATGCTCTACATGTGTAGGGGAAAAGAAGAACGAGGATTTCTTGGCTGCAGATCCGGGCAGTGTACCAGTAGGGCTGCCAATGGGCCTGGCCGGCCCGACAGGCCCGCGGGCTTGGCCCGATTTCGGGCCGGGCCGCAAGGTCTTTTTCGGCCCGCGGGTTTTTAGTCGGGCCTAAAAGCCCAGCCCGACTAGACTCGCGGGCCGGGCTCGGGCTTTGAGTTCGGCCCGCGGGCCGGCTCGGCCCGATCCCTTTTTTTATTCTCACTTCAAATTTTAAAAACGATTTAGTCAAACTTATGTTATTTTACTTAATTAGAAATTTTAAAATTCTCTTTTCACACAAATTATGTAATTAATATCAAATTTTTAATTTATTTAGTGAGATTATAAGTTTTATAGTATTAAATCTATTAATTTTTATTATTTTTATTATTTTATTTAAGTAGTCGGGCCGGGCCGGGCCTTAGTCGGGCATTGAATTTTTTACATAATGTCGGGCCCGACCCGGCCTGGCCCGACATAGGTCGGGCCCGGGCCGGGCTCGGGCCTTACTCTTGATAAGTCGGGCCCGGGCCAGGCCGACCTAAGCCCGGCCCAGGCCCGGCCCATTGACAGCCCTATGTACCAGGCATTGGCCGAGTTCCAGAGGGAGAGATTGGCTGCAATGGGCTTCGCCGAAGTGCTGAGCATTGAGGTGATCAGAATGGACACTCCACTCCTGTACGCGCTCCATGAGAGATGGGATCCGATCAGCCGAGCTTTCCTCTTCCCTTGGGGTTACATGATCTCAACACTGGAAGACATGGCCAGGATCGTCGGATTGAGAGTGCACGGAGCAGCGGTGACTGGGTGGACATACGGCGACTACAGAGAGCTAGCCAGGGGTTTCTAGGGCTGGACTTGATCAGGCCGGGGCAAACATTGTCCCAGCTTTCGAGATCGAGACTGCAGGACAGCCTGGGATTGAGAGGAGCAGCGATAGCGGTCGGCGAGCTACCCGAGCAGCATCTAGACAGGGTGATTGAGCAAGTACGCCCACAAGTGGCGGCAGATGCTGGATAGGAAGGAGACCGAGTCCTGAGATGGTTCCTGATGGTATTGTTCGGGAAACTGCTCTTTCTGACTCGACCTGATGTGATCAGTTGCAGACTGCTGCCCTTGCTGGAGAATCTGGGCAGAGTTGGGAAGTACGCATGGGGAGGGGCAGCTCTTGCCTTCCTCTTCGAGTCGCTCAGCACCACGGACCGACGGACGATGTTGGGCGGCTTCTCGCCTTTCCTACAAGTAATGCCTTCTTATATGATTATGCAATGCAATTCATGAATGCAACTGATATGTTGACACTCGACCTCAAATGCAGATCTGGAGCTTCGTCTACCTCCCGGGGATTGGGCTAGGTACACAGCTACATCCTGAGCGGACCCCGATCGTGAGGCGATGGGTAGTAGTGAGGGACACAGGATCAATAGCAGATTGACCCGCGTGATCCAGGATGATCTAGACTCATTCTCGCATACGGCAGTAAGCTTTGAACTTAAAACGCTTCTACATGCCTTAAAAATGCTTTTAGATGGGTTTTGATTGCTTGTGAATGCTTCTAAATGGACTGACATGACTTTCAGGTGAGATGGACCCCATACCGGGACGAGGGCCACGAGGGACAGCCATGGGTCAAGGCATCCCTGGCGTACAGCGGGCGAGATGTATGGCTGCACTGCATCAACGTCATCGAGCCCCTGCACTACCGACTGATCCTGAGGACTCGAGGGTTATATCAGCCAGAGGTGACGTTCCCGCGCAGAAATGATGAGCGTCCGGGGAAGTCTTCCAAGGGTATTAGCGGCAATGTGGATTGGTGCGCCAGAAAGGCCAAGTACGTGCATGATTGGAACAAGAAAGGCCGGGCGATGAAGGATCGGGCAGAAAGTGACGAGGCTTACCTCAAAGCCTACTCGTAGCGGTATGGGGACCAGGTGTTCAAAGGCACCTGACAACCGGTATGAAATTCTAAACTTAACCCTTGTCTAAATTAAAGTTATATGCTTCTAACTCATGCTTCTAAATGCTGCTAGACCCTCAGGGACGCATAGCCGAGCTCGAGGGACTCCTTCACGCCACCATCCAGCAACGGAATGAGTACCGGACCGCTTTGGAGCTCCTGGTGAGATTCCCTAGAACCTTAGACTTAAATGCTTATGTTTATGATGCGAACGTGACAAACTTTGACTTCTAAATGCAGCGGGCCGAAGGAGCCCAAAGAGTGGGACCAGACGCACCGTCCTCGTCGTCACAGCCTGCCAGGGGCAGGGCTGAGCGAGATGCCCAGTTTGCTCGAGCAGTCGCTCGGGCCGAGGAGGCAGAGGCCACCCTCGCAGAGCGGGTAAGACACTAAATGCTTGACTTAAAAATGCTTATGTTTATGCACTAAATGCTTAACACACTGATAATGCACAATGCAAACTGCAGGCGAGAGAGCTGACCGCAGCGGTGGCTGAGGCAGAGCGAGCTCGGGGAGAGACTGAGAACCTGCGGGCAGAGGTAGCCCGACTGAAAGGGGAGCTAGAGCGGACAGCTACCCAGGCGGCGGACCTTGATAGATACCGGTCCGAGGCTCGGGCGGCACGGCTTCAGATTCACGATTTAAAGATTGAGCTGCGGGCCGTGGAGCGGACGGTCCGGACGATCAGCCGTCGACCGGGACTGAGTGGATCCCGAAGCACGGCAGCAGGGAGCATTCGGAGTGCAGCACCGAGCGGATCGGTCGGTGACTATTTAGCTAGTTCTTCTGGACGCCAGAGGAACGAGGAGGTAGATCAGCGACAACCCCGGGAGGAGGAGCACAGTGCCCTGGGACCACCAGCCAGGCGGAAGGAGGGTGCTGGTGACAGTGAAGGCCTGGGGGACAAACCGGCCGAGTGACTTGTTTTCTTCTTTATTACCCCTTACTTGTACATGACTCATGATAAATGGAACGAAATGAAAATTCCTTTTTATGTTTTGTGTGTTATGTAGATGAATGTGTGAATGAGTGTGCATGGATGTGAGAATGAGATTGAATGTGAACGTGTAAATGTATGTGAATGAATGAATGAAGTGTGAACAGTGTAAGACCGGCGGGTCAAACCACAGGTAGAAAGGGAAGAACCAAACCCATAGCAGAAAGCGTGACGGTCTAGAGAAGACGCGTCAGACCAATGTAACGCACCATGAAGAGGCCGTCAGAAATGACAGAGGGTGGACCTCAAGCAGGGTAGCAGAAAATGTGACGGTCCAGGAACAGAGCGTCAGAACGAGGTGACGGTCAAACGCCAGACCGTTAGACATGACAGAATGAAGATGGATTTGAAGCAGGATGCAGAAAATGTGACGGTCCAGGAACGGAGCGCCAGACTGAAGTAACGGCCATAATTCAGACCGTCAGAAATGACAATGAAAAAAAATGAGCCAGTAATGTGTAGTAGGAAGGTGACGGCCCAGGAGTGGAGCGTCAGAGAAAGTAACGGTCATAGCTCAGACCGTCACACATGACAGAACGAGGTTTGAACTAAAAACATGCAGCAGGAAATGTAATGGCCCAGGAGTGGAGCGTCAGAGGCATCTGACGGTCTTACGATAGACCGCCAAAGAACAAAGCGTACTCCGAGATGGATTGTGCCGTGAGAGTCCAAACTCGAAGCAAGGATGCCTTAATCCTATCTAGAACTCTCCTAGACTCGAGATAAGGTCTTCTAACCCAGATCTTATCATTCTAGAGCCATAATCAGATCTTTAAAACCTAGGAACCAGCCCAAAATCGTAGCTTTCCTCAATTCTCTGCTTCAAGGGCTGAAAAAAAATTCATTAAGGGCAAGGAACACCATGAAGAGAGCTTTGGAGCAATAAGTAGGGAGGAGAAGGTATACACCGGGCCTAAAGCAGCCAGGAATGAGCATGGGGATCTGCAAAGGTTGACATCAATCCCCAAGCATCTTAGCTCAAGTTCCCAAAAAGTGTTAAGTTCTAATGATTTCAACAAAGTTCATCAATCAATTTCTGCGCTTCCTTCTGATGATTCTCTCTTCTTCTTCTTCTTCTTCTTCCTTCTTTCTAGCCTCTTCCTGGTCCAAGGTGTTACTCTAGCTTAAAGTGGGTGGCTCCCATGGTCAAAGAACTCCCTTTAGAAGTCTTAACCATCCTTAGGGCATGGCACCTCCAACCTTTATTGGTTTTGGCCAAAAACTTTCAGAAATTATCCTTAGATTGGGCAAGCATTTCAGCTCTTATAGAATTATGGCATCCACAAACACATACCTTTGTTTTCCCTTCCTTTGAAGCCACAGTCCTATTGGAGGAGGTAGAGACCTACCTAGCCCTTCCTAAGACTAAAGTGAGGGATGAAGATCTAGTGTGCCATACGGTCGAACCTATTGACCCATCTTTGATCCTAAGTGATTTCATACACAACCCAAAGGACGTGAGGACCATGATCAGCCCAAACCATATTCACTTGATACCCATGGCTCAATGGATAGTCTCTCATTGTAAGAACAAGTGGGAGAGATACGAAGCAATTGCCAAAGCCGTGTCGGTTTGCCTATGCGGAGTGTTCCTTTTCACAACCACCGACCACCTCTTAGATATCCAAAACCTTAGCATCATCAGCGAGTTGTGGCGGGGTTTGTCCATATCTCAAGCAATCCTTTCATACCTTTACGAGGGACTTAGTTCCGCTTGCTTAGGAGGACCTTTGTTCGGCTCCATGATAGTCATCGAGTGTTGGATAGGCGTAAGAATCAAGTTCCAACCCAAGGAGAATATAACTTCAACCAGCTGGATCTTTGGGAGCCACCCTTTGTTCTTTATTGGAGGTGCCTTTGGATTTTCTTCACATGTTGAATGTAAGATGGCGGACAAGAAAACGCGGGATGAATGGCGCCTCTTCCTCAACACTTTGTCAATAGAGAAGTTCATGATGCGTCCAAGAGTCCTTCGGAACACCTTGCTTAGGGTACCCCGGCGACCTGGCCTTGATTTTCAGCTAGTGGGGAACTCTACCATGGCTATCTACAACCCGCACCAGTGCCATCTTCAAATTGGGCTACCCCGAACCGAAGTTCCTGCACTATCACACAACCCTCCCCTTCTAGCTAGGAAGATGGGGACCGAGGAGGATGAGAGAGCGATTCGGAGCGCGCTGACCATGTGGGAAGTCAGCAAAGTGCGCCCGTGGAAAGAAGAGGTGGAAGAAGACGGCGAGGGACGCCGTAGCTATGTGGAGGAATTACGCAAGATCCGCCCTCTTGCGGATAGAAAATTGAATGTAGTTTGAGCTTTCTTCATGAATGATGTAATTGACAATTTAAGTTTTATCAATCAAATTTATGTTTCATTGAGTTCAATTTAATGACATGGAAAGTGCCTTAGTTGAATGGATATGAGATTGTTGCTTGACTTAGCTTGAGTGTTCTGGAAAACAGAGCCTCTGTAACGGTCCTGTTTAGGGCCGTCACAAGAGTCTGACGGTCTTGCGATAAGCCGTCAGGTGGGATAGACTGAGAGTTCTGTCCTCAGGAGGGTGTAATGGTCGGACGACAGACCGTTAGAGTGAGGTGACGGTCTAACCTAGACGCATCAGAGAAAGCCTGCTGAGAGGAAATGAGTGCCAATCCTTCTGGAGAGTGTGACGGTCAAAGGGTGACCGTTACGGGATGTGACGGTCTGATACTGGCGCGTTACAGACTTGAACCTGGAAATTTGTGAATCGTCAGTCTTGGGTTTGAACCTGCATTCTGCACATACTTAGACAAAAAATAAGTCAGATCCGTTCTTAGACTCAACCCCTTGCCTTAATGCAAGTTAGAGAACGACCAATTCTTGATATATGGTCAAGGGGTGGAGCCTTATTAAATAGGCAGAAAACGTAATAGAAATAATGCAATGCGTGTGATGTATATGATGAAATGTTTTTTGGATTTTGAAGAATATCTGGATTTTTATGAAATTTTGAAAATATCTGGTGTTTTTTGAATTTTAGAATATATGATTTTTTGGATTTTGAAATATGTGATTTTTTTGGACTTTAAAAATATGTGATTTTTTTTGGATTTTGAAATATGTGATTTTTTTTTTGGATTTTGGAAAACTAGCGCCTCCCCTAACCACGTGGGTCCTTCTCATATCATTAAGAGTTCCCAAGGTTGGCGTGCAAATAGAGGTGACAACCCCTAGCCAAGACCTGATTCGCATGACGGTGCTTCTACCAAGGTCATACCCCGGGTACTTGTCTCAGTCTTAAAAAAGGAAAAATAGAACACGGGGGTAAGCTTAGGCCAGTTATAGAAGTTGTTAGGGCCTGAGTCCCTTTCTAGATAGCCCATTAGAGACTTGGTCTGTTGTGCCGGGGCTTTATGTCCGTCATCGAACCTAGATCCACTCTAGGCACACATACGACCGGGCTCATGCGTCCCGCGGGGAAACTATACTGCCACTCTTGCCATGCCTAATTTTTCTCTTTCTTGCCTTTCTGGAGCTTTGGAACTATGATTTGATAGACTTTTGAGATAAACTTTTATTTTTTGTCATAAAGATCGCTTCTTTGCTTTGCTTTTTTCTTCTTCTTACTTTCTGTGGTGTCAGGTCTTAACGGACTGCCCCTATTTGAGACCTCCTCTCGTTAGGGTGCCTAGATTGGTCATCACCTCCTTACTCACCTCTTGCCCCTAGATTCAACCGAAGAAGGAAATGGATAGGGACTTTGACTTTCCCCGAAAACATGGCCAGGGAGAAACGATGTCTACAAAGTGGGAATCCTGACCAGGGATGTCGTGTAGTGTGTGATTGCCGCACTCGGGGTCCTCTTTTATGGCGAAAAGAAAAAGACACCCCGCTGCTGGGGTGGCACGTGGTTAGACTTTAAGGAAAGAAACTCTTAAGATACAACCCATTCCAAGCGTGAGCGAGCTCCTCACCTTCTGCGTTTACCAAGCGATAAGCATTCCCTAGATAAGCCTCTTTGACAACGAATGGCCCTTCCCAGTTATGTTGTAATTTAGACCTAGGACCTGCAGACCGAATGAATTTGCGTTTCAAAACCATATCACCTTTTTGAAATTTACGCTCAATTACCTTCTTTTGAAAATAACATGAAACTCTCTTTTGATAAACGGATACGTGATCGGCCGCATTCATCCTCTTCTCGTCTAAGAGTTCCAACTGGACGAGCAACGCCTCTCGACGTTCATCGAGATTAAGTTCCTTATCGAGCTGTACCCTTAGGGAAGGGATTAAGATCTCATATGGGAGCACCGCCTCCATCCCGTAGGTGAGAGCATAGGGAGTTTGTCCCGTGGGAGTACGAACGGAGGTGCGGTAAGCCCATAGAGCCTCTACTAATATTTCTGGCCAATCAGAAAATTTATGAGATTCGCATGTTTTCTTTCTGATTTTGAGAAGTGTTTTATTAGTGGCCTCGGCTTGACCGTTGCCTTGTAGGTAATATGGAGATGAATGATGTAATGTGATATTGAACTTCTTACATAGGTCTTTGAGCTCTTGAGAGATGAACTGGGGTCCGTTGTCGGTGACGATGCTGCTTGGCACTCCGAATAGCGAGATAATGTTCTTCATGATGAAGCGGCACACCTTGGTAGCTTTGATTTCTGCGTACGCCTCGGCTTCGGCCCTTTTGGTGAAGTACTCAGTGGCGGTAAGGATGAAGGATTTTTGCTTGATCTGAGAATTGGGATCACCGAGTGGGCCGACAATGTCGAAAGCCCACATAGAGAACGGCCAAGGAGCAGAAAGAGGATGTAAGGATGAAGCTGGAGCATGAATTTTATCAGCATGGAGTTGGCATTTAAGACACCTCCGGACATAGAGGGAGCAATCTTCCTCTAATGTGGGCCAATAATAGCCCTGCCTAAGGATCTTCTTCACTAGAGCCTGGCCATTAACATGACCTCCACACTCACTAGAATGGGCTGCTTCGGCCACCTTCCAAGCTTCATCATCGTCTAAGCATCTCATGAGCATTCCATTAGTAGCGCGCCTGTATAGTTCTCCAGCAATGATAGTATACCTTGAGACGGCTCTTCTTATTGACTTGCGCTGCTCAGCATTTTCCCCTTCCGGGAACGATCCATCTTTGCAAAACAACTCAATCTCATGATACCAGGGCAATTCTTCTTCCTCCAAGATCTCTTCTAATTCTATCAAAGATACTTCCTTAAGCTCTTCCTTCTCAGCCCTCACCTCCACAGTCTTCCTAAGGTTGACATACCAAGGATCCTGAAGAGAGGGTGCGTCCAATCTCTGAACGATGATAGTCTCAGTACTCCGACTGAGAGGGAAAGATAGAGAGAAAGCGAGGGATGCTAAAGCATCGGCTAGAATGTTCTGAGACCGGGGAGTATGGATGTAGATCAACTTACGGAATTGCCTAGCGAGGAGCGTGACCAAATCTTGATATGGTTTGAGCTTAGGGTCACGGGTGCGGTAAGTGGACAGAACTTGCCACAGGATGAGCTGGGAGTCCCCTACGATATTCAAGTAACGCGCGCCTAGAAGGTAGGCATGCTTCATACTGCTAGGAGAGCCTCATACTCGGCGATATTGTTGGTAGCAGGAAATTGAAGTTGATAAGCAAAAGGAATCGTCACTCCTTCCGGAGTGAGTAGAACAGCGCCTATCCCTCGGCCCTGAGAATTGAGTGCACCATCAAAGTGCAGAGACCAGAAGGGATGATGAGTGAGAACAGAGAGATGCTCATCAGGGAAGTCATCCTGAATAGAGTCAATGCAGGGAATGGGGAGATGGGCAAGATGCTCAGCGATGGCATATCCTTTGACTGCCTTCTGAACAACGAACGTGATATCAAACTGAGAGAGGAAACTTTGCCAGCGAGCTAACCTACTAGAGAGGACGGGCTTTTCTAAGAGATAGCAGATTGGGTCGATTCTAGAGATCAGCCTAACTAGGTGAGCAAGAAAATAGTGTTTCAGCTTCTGAGCTACCCACACTAAGGCGGCACAAGTCTTCTCCATAGCGGTGTATTTGGCCTCAGCTGGGTTGAACAACCTTGAGAGGTAATAAGCTGCCCGCTCTTTTCCTTCATCGTTTACTTGTGCTAAGACAGCCCCTAGGGGGTCCTCAATGACCGAGATGTATAGGATTAGGTTTTTCCCAGGGACAGGAGGTTGCAAAATCGGGGGATTGGATAGATATTCCTTTAGGTCCTCATAGGCCTTTTGACAATCTTGATTCCATTCAAATTTGACTCCCGCCTTTAGCAATTCATAAAACGGGCGGCACCTCTGAGAATATTGGGATATGAACCTTCTGATGAATTGCAATCTACCAATTAGTCCTCGAAGTTCTGTAATGTTCTTTGGCGGAGGCATGTCCATGACGACCTTTACTTTATTAGGATCAATCTGGATCCCCCGTTTGCTAACTATAAAGCCCAGCAACTTCCCTGAAGAGACTCCAAAAACACACTTCTTCAGATTCATTTTCAGCTTGTACTCCCTAGCTCTCTGCAGCACCTTAGCCAGGATAGAGGGGTGTTCTTCCTTGGTTCTTGATTTCACCAAGATGTCATCCACGTAGGCTTCCATATAGATATGCATCATGTCGTGGAAAATGGCCATCATTGCCCTCTGATAGGTGGCACCTGCATTCTTCAGACCGAACGGCATAACTACGTAGCAGTACGTGCCCCAGGGCGTGGTGAAGGAAATTTTCTCTTGATCCTCCGGAGCGAGACGAATCTGATTATAACATGAGTAACCGTCCATGAATGACAAAGCTTCGTACCCGGCTGTGTTATCGACCAGGACGTCTATGTGAGGCAGCGGGAAATCATCTTTGGGACATGCTTTATTAAGATCCTTGAAATTGATGCAAATATGCACCTTTCCATCCTTCTTGATAACAGGGACTATGTTCGCCACCCACTGGGATATAGAACAACTCTAATGAACCTGGCCTTGTATAATTTGTCAACTTCTTCTTTGATCCTTAAGGCCATGTGGGGGTGAAATCTTCTCGACCTCTATTTTACGGGTGTTGCCCCTGGTTTAAATACGAGTCGGTGCTCCACTAAAGAGGGGTCAAGACCCGGCATGTCCTCGTAAGACCAGACAAAAGAATCACTATACTCCCTCAGAACCTTGACTAGATCTTCTTTCACTTGCGGAGGGAGATTAGCGGCAATAATGATGGGCCTTGGGTCTTCTTCAGTTCCTAAATTTATTTCCTTCGTAGGTTCATCCATTGCCGATGATGGCTCGTCGAATCTCTTTAATCCTTACGCATACAGATCGACAGTGTCATCTGCGTTGCCGTCCTCATCCTCAATCGGGTCTTTTTCATCCAAGACTTCATAGACACCGAGTCCGTCATCGCTCCACACCCCTTCTATTTCCTCTTCGCCTTCTATCACGATTACCATAGCGACGAACTCTGGACATTTCAAAAGAGCATGACATCGCTGAGCCAGATCCTGCAAGAACATATCAGGAATGGATTTGGAAGGACGTGCAAGCGAGCGCGGCTCAAGCTCGGAAGGATTAGACGACCTAGAACATGACCCTACTTCTCTAGCTCTAACTGACTCTACTTCCCTAGACTCGACGGACCCTACGCCTAACATAGGAGAAAGGAAATCTAGTGGAAAGGAAGGAGCAGGGGACTCGTGCCCCTGGGAGAAGGATGGAGACAAGATAGCATAATCTTCCACCAAAATCTCTGTTTCAAATTTGACGTTTTTTTTGGAGATCAGTGGAGATCATACAGCAGGATGGAGGAGGAGGAAGTTGCATGGGGAACAAATCGGGGAAGATGCAATCGAAGAATGGATCAGAGGATCGAAACCACATCTCGTGGAGTGGGGTGGTGGAGGAAGGGGGAGTAAATAGAGTTTATAGATCAATGGGTGGGCAGCGCCCACATGCACATGGGACAAACAAGATTTCAAGTGGTCTTTCCGTGAAATACGGATTGACCATGGTCGGGGGTGAATAGGGTATGGACTCCAATTGTTGAAAGAGAGATGCGAGGCGGGAGGGTGACCAAGAAATGGTAACGGGTAAGCTCCCCTTTTCTTGCAGATAGCTAATTGGTTTCTTCGGCCTCCACTGAACAAGCCGGGTTTCTTGATTCATCCTCTGACCATGGCCATCTGGTTCGCTGAACATTCTGGCAAAAGATTGACTGAAATCTGACATATCATCAACAGGCCCTTTTGGTGGCAGAGGTGGACTGGCGATTGTGCAAGCTGTATCTTTCTTTTCCGACTGTGCTAGTTGTGAATTTAGGGTGCCTGGCTGAAGAGGACCTTTAACAAAGTGTTGACGATAGTCCCATGTAAGTGGCCCTGAATCACCCAAAACTGATAATGTGGACTCTCGGTAACCGAGACCACGCCTGCTCATCTTTCTTCCTTTGGGTACTAGCTTAGTTTGCCCTTGTAACTGCGCACCGAGGCCTCTCCCCAGTTGATAACCTAGCTTCAATATGATATCCCAACCCTTGGAATCTCGGATCTGGGGTTTCAGTTTGATATTGACGGGTGTAGTGGCGGGCTTGCGTGGTGCATAAGCCCAAGGGAAATCTAGATCTAGTACAGAAATAACGGGCCGACTGCTGGGCCATAATGTGGGCAGAATCTTCTCTGAAATAACTTTGACTAATTGGACCGTGGATGAGCTTTTTACTTTAACCACCCTCCCTTGAAAAGGGAACTTAAGACATTGGTGCGCGGTGGAGGGCACGGCACTGAGAGTATCGATCCACGGACGACCCAAGATAGCTTTGAACATGGGGTCGATGTCCAACACATAGAATTCAATGGGCATGGTGAGAGGCCCAAGCTCGGCTTGAATAGTAACAATCCCGTGACATGCCCTCCGAGAATTGTCATAAGCAGCTATAGTAGTGGGGGTCGGGCATAGAAGCTCTTCTGACAGATTGCAGGCTCTGAGAGTGCTGAGCGGGCACACAGTGATAGATGCCCCTGTATCAACTAATGCCGCATCGATGCTGATTTTATTCAAGATAACGGTAATGCAAAGCGGCATTTGCCGAGCTTCTGGAGGTGCTAGCTCGGTTTCAGAGAAGGTTATAGTTGGTCCTTTAGAAATAGTTGCCAATGCCGTAGGTAAACTGTCGGTTGCCACGTCTTCACTGACCATCACCTTTTGAAGGAAGTTTCTGAGAGCATCTTGGTGAAGGGTAGATCTTTTGATAAGCTCCAGTACGGATATCTTAGCGGGAACCCTATCCAAGTGATGTAGCAGATCATATTGGGACCCTGGTAGCGGCTCAGCTTCTTCCTGCTCGGCAACCGGTTGGGAAGACTGGGGGTTGGAGGTGGAATGATAATTGCGGTGAAACATGCGCCCGCTCCGCAGGGTGAAGTTATAGGCTGCCGCGGCCTCAGATGGGCTCAAGATAAGGGATTTAGTAGGCCCAGTGGGTTGGATGAGTGGTGCGGACGAGGATGTGGTGGAAAGGATGATGGGTGAGGGGTTGACGGTAGCAGGTGTGAGCGGAAGTGGGGATGCAAAAGCAGGTGCAGTCGTAATGAGTGGAGGGTTAGATGGAGGTACGGTGATAGCGGGTGAAAAGGTGAGCGGAGGGGTAGTGATGGAAGTGGGAGTGAGCAATGGCGGGCATGATGGAGGTGCAGGTGATGACGTATTTACGGGGGTGTATGGGAGAACAAGTGGAGAAGGGGTTTGGTGCGTAGGTATGAGGATGGAGGAAGCGGGGGAATTAAGGTAGTTGTGGTGAAGGGCCATAACCTGTGGCGTGGAGCTATCATCGTCAAAGGACCACCCGGCGTTAGGAGCTGGGGGTTGGACAACATTGACCTGAGCCGGCGCCGGTGACTGAGGCTGCGGAGTGGGAGGATGGTTCGGCATCGAGTTCTGGTGGATCCCCAAGTCGTGAGCCGGCTGCGGTTGCTGTTACGGCTGCGGTGCCTGTTGTTGCTGCACTTGCTGCCTCGGCGGCTGCCTTCTTTTCTCTTTAATTTCTGTAATGGCACTATGCATTTCGGCCCAATCAATCCTTTGTCCTTCATGGAGGTCATAGACCAAATCCCTGAACTGAAAACACCCTTCAATAGTATGTCCTGGCTGCCTGTGGAACATATAATACTTTGTCTGATCAACGGCCGGGTTCCAGTTGGGCCATTTCGGAGGGAGTTGTATAGCACTAACTGACATGAGAGCGGAAAAAATATCCGTGAGGGTTTCTGGCAGGCGTGGGTACTGTGCTCTTTTAGGAGCCGGGCGCTTGTTGTTGTTGTTGTAGCCGTTGGGTGGAGGGACATTATGGTATTGCGAAGGCTGTGGAGGTTGTTGTGGAGCGGTAAAGGTATTCTATGGAGTGGCAAAGGTAGCCGGAGGATTTTGAGGAACGGTTGGGGAGTTTTGTGGAGCGAAGTTTTGCGGAGTGCGGGGGTTTTGTGGGAAGCGGAAAGGTACGGCTTGGAAAGGGAAGTTAACGGCTTGAACTTGTTCATTGGTCTGAACCCCCTCGGTGACAGGCCCTTGAGGTTTCTTGTGGTATTTTGGCTTTTGGTTCTCAAAGAGCGAGTGGATGGGGGAGTCTTTGAACTATGTTTGAATGAATCGCGCCTGGCTATAGAGTTGGTGCATGTTGGCTATATCATTCATGGCCAGAATGTTTCGGAAGGTTGGAGTAGCATTGGAGATGAGTAACTTGACCTTCTCTTCCACCGGAATGTGGCCGGGCACCCTGGCGGCGATCTGTCTCCATCTATCAGTGTAAGTTGCAAACTCCTCATCTGGCTTCATCTTTTCAGCCACCAAGTCGGTAAATGAATATTCCGGGCCGACCCTGTCTTGGAACCGCTGGATGAACTTGTCTTTTACTATCTTGAAACTTTCAGCATCCTCTAATGGTAGAGAGTAGAACCACTCTAGTGCAACTCCATCTAGTGATCGGCGGAACAGGTACGCCATAAGGCGATCATCATATTGAAATTGAGCCGATTCGTATAAAAAGTCCCTTACATGAATAAAGGGATTGATGTTCCCATCATATTTCCTATAGTTGGGGAGCTCGGATTGTGGAGGGAATCGGATATTCTGGAAGCTGGGGACTGGAACG
This sequence comes from Amorphophallus konjac, assembly GCA_022559845.1. Classification (NCBI taxonomy): domain Eukaryota; kingdom Viridiplantae; phylum Streptophyta; class Magnoliopsida; order Alismatales; family Araceae; genus Amorphophallus; species Amorphophallus konjac. The sequence goes on along the minus strand of CM040126.1, from coordinate 32,396,734 downwards.
TCTACCAAAGATTGAGGGCCAACCCGCTTCTGAAGGAAGTCAAGTTGCTGCTGCATGGTGGCCCATTTGTCAAGGAGTTCCTGTTCCCTGGACGGAGCAGGGGTAGCGAAAGACGAAGGTTGAAATTGAGGAGCGGAAGGGTAAACTGTTGATGGAGGTGGAAGCCCAGAAGGGTAAGTGGATAAAGTGGGAAGCCCATAAGAAGGATATTGGGCTGGAGACTGACCCAAACTAGAATGGACTTGGGCAACCCCTTGCTGAGGGCGCAAGAAGTCTGAAGGGCCAACGAGGACTTGTGGCACCGATGGGCCGGATATGTGATGATCCACCTGAATGAACGAAGGGAGAATAGATTTTCCCTTGTCAGAAAATTGCTGGGCCGAAGCAGAAGTGTAACGACCCGAGAATCCGATTACCGGGAAGGCCCGATAACCCAAGACTCGCACCGCCACCCACGAGTCTGAAGACTCGGAAGGGTTAGAAGGATGGTGTGGAAACTACACAAGTATCACAAGTAATTGTAGAAATTAAACAGTTATAATATGAAGCAGGAAATAAATTAGCATTTTACATGGTCCACAAAATAACAACAATAGTCCCCAACTAGTACAGAGACAAGAAAGGAAAGTACAGCTACACGGGACATACCCCGGCTCTGACCTCTGGCACTACCTCTGGGCACCCGCACCACGCTGCACCCCAGACGCGCTCCCCCGGGGCGGCGCCTCACCTGAAACACGGTGAAAACACGCAGGGAATGAGTCTCGGAACAAGACTCAGTAGGGATCACTCGAACCCTACCTCGTAAAATGGGAAACCACTATGCTAGCGGTAGGAGAGTACCTCGGAAAGGAAAGTCCTGTACTCTACACAACAAAGACCCTACAGTACGCAAACTGGCACACGTGCCACGGTGAGACAACCGAAGCTCAACGGTCGACCCGACAAAACCCGAAGGTCGGAAACACACGACTGACAGTCTGTCACTCCGTACTCGACAGGAGTAGCTCCCACTAGAAGCACAGCCGGTAGCGTCCCCTGACGTCTTACACCACGCCGCAGGTGATCCGCCTGGCGTGGTAGCTCCTACCAAAGGCGCGAACACCGAACAAGTAACCACAAACAAGTGACTAGCTGGTGTCACGCCCGTCGACGTGGGTCCAACCGCCCCCAACCATATGTGCACACACAGACCGCGCGTCCCTGGTTTGGTCCTCTGACCGGTTTTCCCCTCAGCCAAACTCTAGCTGCAAGACGTGGGGCCCGACGGCAACGGGTCCACAAACCGCCTCTAAGGGTAAGCCCGTACACCACTCCCTGGTGCGACCGGTACGGCGTACTGGTAGGCTACGACTAGTGGAGGGTCACTGAAGGAGTAGACTCTCAAGTCACGAAAAATGACGCCCGCATCCGACGACGCACGGGGACCACCCCACGCACCGGCCCCGTCGCACGGTGGCCACAGTCGGATTAAAAACGGGGTTGCAGCCCTCTCGGGGCAACCAGGCGCCTACGGTCCACCCGGGGACTGTCACAAGGCTGTAACGGTCTAGGCAAGACCGTTACACACACACTTGGCGGTCTAACGCAGGCCGTTACATGGCCTGAGGAACGCAGAGGGTAACGCGCCTGGTCCAGCGCGTTACACGAATGTAACGCGCCTGGCCCAGCGCGTTACACGCGCCTCACGCTCCCCTCGAGAAAGCAAGATGTAACGCGCCTGCCCCAGCGCGCTACATGAATGTAACGCGCCTGGCCCAGCGCGTTACGCACCCCTCACACCTTGGATAACCCAGGGAGTAACGCGCTCGCCCCAACGCGTCACTCGGATGTAACGCACTCGCCCTGGCGTCTTACACACGCAGACCCCCAACGGTCAAAAACCAACGGTCGGAAAGCCCCTGACGGCCCAGCCCAGGCGCGTCACATACAAGTGGCGGTCAATCGTGGGACCGTCATAGTCCCTGACCCCCTAGGGCTAAACAAAGGGCATGTGACGGCCCCCTCGAGGCGTGTCACATAATGTGACGGTCCCTGGAAGGACCGTCACACGCACCCGACGGCGATAACGGTGGGAAAGCCCAAAAACTTCAACCACGCCCCCATGCCTCCACCAGAGAGGGGGAAATCAAAGGGGAAGACCCCTGGGGACCCCTAGCATGATTCTAGGCCATCAAAACATGAAATCATGCATCAAATCCATAGATCGGGCGAGCTCTCCCCAAATCATGGAAAAATCTCAACATGCTCAATCACACCCCTCTCGGCCTCCCCTCGGCCTATAAACCACGGAAATGAACGGCGGGGAGCTAGGGAACGTCACCGTACCTCATTGGAGCGAATGCTCCGCCGGATCGTCCGCGAACGCAAGAAATCGCTTTGGAAAACCCTCATTCTTCAAGCTTCCCACGAGCACCGCACGTCCCCACGATCGCCTCGCCGCCGCCCACGTCGTCGCGCCGTCGCCCCGCCGCTGTCTGCAGCCGGAGAGGAGCTCGCCGCGGTCGAATGGGAGGAAGAGAGGGAGAGGGAGAGGTCACGGTGGGGGGAAACGGAGGAGGAAGAAGAAGAGGAAAGAGAAGGTGGGGGAGAGAGAGAAAATAGGGGGGTATTTATAGGAAAATCCAAAAATTCCAAAAAATACCAAAAAATAGAAAATTACATTTCTGGAATCCTCGGGACGCACCGATCGTAACGGTACCACTCGTGCCCAGGTGAACGACCCGGTTCACCCGCAGCGAGGTTCCACAGGAATTGCCGAAACACACACCGGAAATCGGAAAACACGCGCGGAAAAGCTGCGGAACGCCTCCGGGCCTCCGAAACAACTCCGGATCGCGCCGATCCGAACACGAAGAATGATCGAAATGAAATTTTGAACACAACGGAGCCGGACGCTCCAAGAAACCAGATCTGGGACCCACGAAGAAGGATCCGAAAGGTCCGGGATATTACAAGAAGATTGGCCCGTTTCCATGCCAGCAAATGTGATGGTCCGAGGTTGGACCGGAGTGAGATCAATTGGAGTGGGTTGGATGGAGGTCCCATCAACTCTAGGCTGATCGATGGAAAGATTGGATTGGCCTTGCACAATCGTAGGAGATGGGGCATTGGACCCCTGCATGGCCTGGTAAACAGCCTGGAGTTGGGCCGGATCCAATTGAGCCATCATTTGGAGAATGGAGCCAGCAGAAGGAGAAGAGAAGGAAGGAGTGGTTTGGCCGCCCTCCATAGGGACGGAGGATGGAAGAGGGGCAGACCTCTCTCCAGAAGGGAATGAGATAACCCTAGAAGGGTTTTCAAGAAGCCCGTGAGGGAGAGACTCCTCTTGGGAACGGGGAGGATTGAAAGAAGCCATGATGGGTTCGAAGAGCGGATTGGAGTAGAACTTGGAGAAGGAATTGACCCTAGGAGGTGACTCTAATAGACGAAGACAACTCCACATGCAATGGAAAACCTTGAACAAAACAGCAAACAACACATAACAAACACACAACGAGTGATCAAGCTTAGCTAACCTTGACAAAGATGCAAGTGAAAACGAGATGACAACACTCAAATTCAACCAAGTTACTTAGATGATGCAACAAGATTTTTATGATTTCTTCCTTTAGAACCTTAGTGATTTGATTAGGATGTGCTCTCCACAAGTAGGTTTCTAATAGGAAAGGATGTGTGGCTTGGTTGACTCTAAATGTAATCACTCCTTCACCTATGCAATCCTAGACAAGGGGTAGAAGAGGTACAACCGGCCCAGTGTCCGTGTGGGAATCCACCGCTCACGGGGACTTATGGAGGTCCCTGATGTGATTTCCTGGTCGGCTCCAAGGAATATGGAGACGAGAGGTCCATGCACCAAGGTAGGAGAATGCAATCTAATGTATGGAAATATGCATGAACCTATGTGCACCGGGGTGCATGCGAATTCTAGCCTAGAATCTAGCAATCAAATATGCACACAAGGATATGAATATATGAACCAACCAAGGAGAAGACCAAATAGCATCCAAACACAAAGATCACAGCAAAAACTACAAAAATAAAATGTGCCATGGGATGCGTACCTGTCTGGAGTGTGTGACGGTCTATAACCCCTGCGTCAGATAAGTGTGACGGTCGAAGACCAGACCTTCAGAATATTGTAACGCGGGGGTGTAGGACCGTCAGAAGAGCCAGGGAACCAGAAACAACAGGAGATAAAAGGAAAATCCGGGGAACACACGGGCAAGCAAGGTAAGCAAATGAAAGCAAGTTTTAACAGAGATCCAAAGCACGATTGGCACTAGATGTCCCACCGTGATCGCCAAAAAATTGTTGGTTTTAATGTGCCCCTTCTTTTGCACGATGGGCTATGATGCCAACTATGAGCAGATAATGAGCCAAGTAATGAAATCAATCAACCTATGAACATGCGAATCATGAACCTAGGCAACCGACATAAGCTCTAGCATGGGCATGCTATCTCAATCAAAACTAAGCTAAGCAAGGAAAGAAAAACACACACCGGGGCGTGGAAAAAGGAATAAGGAAAACACACCGTAGAGGTGGAACAAGCAAAAGTAAAGAAGAGATATGATGAGAGAGAAAAGCTAATGCCCAAACTAAGAAAAGATGTGATCGCCACCAAGGTAAAAATAAGCCAAAGACCTGATAAATACCTTAGAATAGGAGGATGATGCACCCGCTCATGGGAGAGAGAAAACAATCAGGAAACTGCAGCTCTGTGGGATGTGATGGTCGAAGGATGGTGCGTCACAGGACTGTGACGGTCCAGCGATAGACCGCTACAACACTCTAACGCGCCTGTGATAGACCGTCAGAGCTTCTGCAGAATAAGATTGGGAATCTTTTGATCTCCAAGCTTTCCAACCGGTCAGAGAGCTTGGGCCTCGCGCTAAGGAATCTGTAAACCTGCAAAAGAGTGTAGAGCACAAGAAAAATAACCCATATTAGCCCTTTCACAAAGTAGTATCAATAATCCAAAGAACTTATGAACATCCAAAAGGAGAGGGAAATACCGGGGAGATTGGTTTTTTTTAACCCCTCTGGGGCGTTTGAAAAGATGGGAGGATGTTTTAAATGAATGCAACAGATGAAAGAACGTGAAAGATGGATAGGGACAATGATATGATTGCTTAGAAGAGGGAAAAGCACTAAGAACAATGACTTGACTGAACTAAACCCTTGAAACCGATACTCCCTGGACTTTGGAAGTAGATGGACGTGGGAAGCAGTTCTCCTTGGTTGGCTCTAGTTCCAGGATGCGACAGCACTTCGACGCAAACTCCAGATTTCTCCTCCCCCAGCCACGAAGTCAAGGGTTCTATTTATAGGCCCTCAAAGTCTAGGTTCGAGTTGAGGATAATCCAAGTAGAAAGGAGGACATTTCTTATCAAACTCTTGAAGATAATACTCCCAAGAGTCCATAGAATCGAACGGAAGGTTCTTTGGATGAGTATTGAGAGAGAAATCAAGGAAACAAACTCTTAGTTCGATCACGGAGTAGCAGAGAAAAGGCCAGGCTTGGCAGGACTCTCTGTTGGATGTAACGGCTGCACGATAGACTGCCACAGTGATGTAACGCTCCAAGAAGGGACCGTCACACAACCCTATCCTCTAAGAAGATAAGATCAACGGGGGAAGTTTTCAAATGTTGGACTCTAGATGAATGTAACGGTCTAGAGCAGATGTGTTACAATAAGGTAACAGTCGCATGATAGACCGTCACATGCAACGAATAGGCAAAAGATAAGCTTTGGAAAGAAGCCCCAAGCTTAAGGACTCTGGAAGGATGTAACGCACCAGAGTAGATGCGTTAGAGGAAAGTAACGCCCCATCAAAGGACCGTTAGAGACAATAGAGTTCAAAATGAAAAATGAGAGCTTGCTAAGTCTCGTCCAGCGGAATAAGGCAAGGAACCAGACTCAACCAAGGAGACATGACTCAAGAAATAAACCTCAAATTGACCAAGAAGGCTCAACAAAGGTGAACAACTCGGAGCATCATATAGAATGAACAAGGAGATGACCCAACTTATTAGTCATAAAACGGGTGTCAACAATCATTATATCAGCAACATCAGCAAAACAAGTTTTTTCATGAATTAACCAGCTGAAATAATTGATCTCTAGTGCACGGCAGAGGTTTTGATCTTAGACCATTCTCACGCATAGTAAGAGTTCCGGGCAAGCATGACTTGCCTTTCTACTCTATACCATTTGAAATACTAGAGGTCAAGCAGGGTGTGAGCAATTAATCTAGCTCATATGTTCATCTTCACACCATGGGAGATAAATCATCATTTCAAACAAGCAATTCAGTTTGTAAAATTTTATTGAACAAAATGGGCAAACTTATGATGCACTATCTACATGTCAAGACTAAACATGCAAAATGATAGGAAAAAAAATTTATTTACATACTTGTGTCTTGAGCTTTTATTTACCTGACTATTCATTTCTTAGCTTCAAGGCATCCTGCACCCAAAATTCTCATTTGAAATTTTTAGGTACCCAAGTTTGCTTCGGTCCTTGTGGGTTAGCAACATGTTTAGCATCTTGGCTCATCTTTTTCAGGGCAATCACATCATCCGCTGTAATACCCCGGATTTTTGAATCCATGTTCGTGGGCCCCGGATCTGGTTTCTCAGAGTGTCCGACCCCGTTGGGTCTAAAATTTCATTTCGGACATCTTTCGTGTTCGGATCGGCGCGATCCGAAGTTGTTTCGGAGGCCCAGAAGCGTTCCGCGGCTTTTCCGCGTGTATTTTCCGATTCCCGGTGTGTGTTTCGGTAATTCTTTTGGAACCTCGTTGCGGGTGAACCGGGCTGTTCACCTAGGCGAGTGTGGTACCGTTGCGATCGGTGCATTCCGAGGATCGCGGAAACGTGATTTTCTATTTTTTGGTATTTTTGAGAATTTTCGGATTTTCTTATATAAATAACCTCCTTTTCTCTCTCTCCCCATCTCTCATTTCTCTCTTCCCTCCCTCTCTCTTCTCTCACGTTCTCTCCTCTCCCCCTCTTTCTCTGGGCGACCGACGGAGGCGGCGAGGGCGGGGCGGCGTGGCTCGTGGGATGTGGAGCGACGGACACGGGACGAGGATCGCGATGGTGGAGGCAGTTCGTGGGATCGTGAACCGGCGAGGGTTTAAATGACGTTTCTTCGTGGATCGGCATCCACGGCGCGTCGAATCTTCGGTGGAGGTAGGGAGATGGACCCTCAACCCGCGTACTTCATTTCCCGCGAGTTTTGTACGCCGTGGTGAGCCGAGCGGGCTTGTTTTGGTGTTTTGGGGAAAATGCATGTTTTTGGGTGTGTGAGCCGAATCTTGTGTTTTGATTGTGTTTTGGGGGTTTAAATGGGTCCTCTCGGTGCTGGAGAGGTTGGGGAATGTTTTCCCTTTTGTTTCCCCTTCACCTGGGGGTGAATGGGGCGTGGAATGGATTTTCCGCCGTTTTCCCGTTCTTCTGGGTGCGGACTGAGAACGCGCTAGTCTCAGGTAGAGCGTTCTTGAGGGTCGCGCCGCCCCGATGGGGCGCATTCATCGGAGAAGATGAACAGTTAGGCAGTTCATGTCGCACTGTAGGATCCTAGCGCGTTCTGCCTTGTCACGCTGGGGGTTCCTAGAGCGATCTGCCTGGTCGCGCTAGGGGATCGTAGTGCGTTCTTCCTTGTCACGCTAGGGGTTCCTAGCGCGACCTGTCTAGTCGCGCTAGGGGATCCTAGCGCGTTCTGTCTTGTCGCGCTAGGTGATCCTAGCGTGATCTGTCCTGCTGTCACGTGCTCCCCTTGGGCGATGTGTGTCCCGGACATCCCGTGGAGTTCCGTGACCGTGTCTTTGGTTGTCCGAAGGTCCCATTTATCTCGATTAGCGTGCCCATCGGTTTAAGGGTCCGGGTGACCTTCTAGCGTTCCGATTGTGTCGTGTTGGTCTCCGATTGACCTGGTTGTGACCCAGTGGTCGACCTTTGGCCTCGTGAGTGTCCCGGGCACCCCGTGGGTTTCGTTACCGTGTTTTTGGGGTGTCTGGAGATACCATGTTACCTCGATAAGCGTGCACATGGGCTTGGTGGATCTGGGTGACCCCAGGTATTCCGGGCTTCTGTGTTCTTGCTAGATCGAGCCACCATGTATCGATGTGAGTGCGATGAGGTTCCCCACAAGTCGTTGCTTCTCTGGAAGGTGGCTTCCGAGTGGGCCAAGCGTGTGGCCTTGGACGGTGAGTCCAGTCTCCCAGCCTGGGGCTGGAGGTTTCTTAAGTTCCCTCCTCAAGGGATGGGTCTCGGCAGTTGTGAACTGTCTCGTGAGTTATCCCATTGTGGTTTTGGACCTAGGGATTAGGCCAGATTGACGGCTTAGTGCTGTCATGTGCAACGGTCTCGACTCCGAGTCTTGTGACTCAAAGACCGTTGAGTTTAGTAGGTCTAGTGGACCATCTAGAGTCTAATGGCGTCGTGCCACCTGTTACTCCGTGTTACTCACAATGGGTGCGTGCGTGGTTTCCTGTGTCCACGTTCTGTGACACGTCCACTAGTCGTAGCCTTCTTACGGCAGGCGTGTGCTGACCCACCTGGGAGTGGTGGAGCGGCTGACCCGAGAGAGACAGTGAGTAGGCTGGTTACCGTAGGGCCCCCACGTACAACCGAGTCCGGGCTTAGGGGAAATTACCAGCTAGAGGACAGGCCTAGGGCGTATGGTCTGAGTGTGTGTACGAGGTTGGGGGCGTCGGACGGCGCCGGCAGGCGCGACCCCAACTAGTCCTTGTTCTGTGGTACTGGTTACTGTGTGTGTCTGAGTCTCCTCCTGGGGCGTTGTAGCTAGACACTGGTGACGCGGTGTAAGACGTCAGGGGACGCATCCAGTCGTTCTTCTAGTGGGTGGTGCTTCTATCACGTGACGTGAGTTGTCGTGTATCGGGTTCTGTTTCCGTCCGCGAGACGGGACTTCGTGAGTGGTTTCGGGAGTGTTCCCGGAGTCGAGGTCTGGGGTTTCCGGTGAGCGTCACCGAGGGCCTTTCCCCAGACAGCGTTGTGTTCATGACGGTGAGGTCGTGACCGTGTTCCCTGACCGTGTGATTTTGGCTCAGGCCCTTTTTTGAGGGCAGGCCTTCTCTTTGGAGATATCGTGGCGTTTTCCTAGTAGCGTGACTAGGGCGGTTCGTGTCTGGTGGTCCCCTATCGTGGAATCGGGTGGTCGGGTGCGTGGCTTGGTTTTCCCCCGACGGGAGACCGGGTCGTGTTTTCTGGTACAGTAGGAGTAGCTGTAGAGCCGAGGTTTTACCGGCCACCGTAGTTACTTTACTGCTTTCGTAGTTACTACTTTTTGTGCCGTCGTTGTTCTCAGTTGAGGTTCCGTGGGATCCCTACTGGGCCAGTGACAGGAGGCTCACCCCTGCGTTTCAGGTGCGTCGGTTCTTCCCCGAGGTTCGAGGGTTCAGTACGGAGGTTCTTAGTTGCCAACTTGCCGGGCCGAGTGTTCACTTGGCATGTGGTACGTTTTAGTACTTTAGACTGTACTTTCTGTTGGACTGGACTCTGTTGTTGTTGTTCATTTATTTCTGTTAATTGTTGAATTGTCCTGGCTTATTTCCTTGTACCTCTACACTCCTTTTAGCCCTTCAGAGCCCTCTCGGCTCGTTGGCAGCGGTTCGAGTCTCGGGTTATCGGGCCTTCCCAGTAATCGGATTCTCGGGTCGTCACAGTTGGTATCAGAGCAGAGGTTGTAGACATACATAGGAATTCAAAATATTACAGTGATCAGAGTCCATAATGTCCAGTACAGTCGGTAGCTGGCTTAGGGTTTTTTGTTCGATTTTCGCCTAGTTTCTCGCTTGAGAGCTTGAGTGCACTGTGCGGCGCTGTGAAGGTGGTTGCTGTTCGCGGCTTTCGTGCCGACGTGGGGTCTGCAGATCGAGGTCAAGAGCTTTCTCCCTTGGGTGGTGGCCCTGGTCGTGTTGCGTTGGGCAGAGGTTATCGACGGGTGTGTTTCTGCGGTGCTGCGTTCGAGGAGTCTGTAGCTGGGTCAGGTGGCTGGTGAGGATTGTTCGTCGTTAAGTGGCTGTGAGTGTGCTCTGATGGAACTGTTATTGAGTTCGGCCACTCCAGTCTGAGGATTATCCAGCCCCTGATGCGCTGAGGTTGTGGTTTGAGGTGTTGGAGTGGGTGTTCTGATCAAGAAGTGTGCTCGGGTGAGCGGAGGATCTTCTCGGTGAGCTGCTGATTTGTCGAGCCCGATGTCCTTGTCATGCTCTGTGGCGTCAGGAGTGACATGTCGGTCCCAGTTATTCTTACGAGTTTCGAGGTAGGATTGGGCTGTGGTGTCCCAGTAAGTCTTGCTCCTGCGCTCTTGTGTGCGAATGGGTTGTGTTCGCCCATGATTTGGCTCGAGATGAGAAGGCTCTGTAGTGAGTTTTCGGGACTCGAGGATGAGCATTGGCGATTGTCGATTATGGCTCGAGTTGTGGCTCTTGGCATGGCGTGTTACAGTTCGGGGAATTGTAGCGGTGGTGCATCGAGAGATGTTGTGATCGTTGTCTGACGGAACACTTGGTAAGTGTTGTCGGAGGAGCTGACCTGACGGAAGTGATGGTTTTCTTGGTGCTGGAAGGTGTTGTTTCCAGCATGCGCGAGGCTCGAGGTCAGGTCGAGTGTGGATTTTTCCTTCCGTTGGTCGGAGGTGTGATTGGGTTCTCCTTTGGTTAGAGAGAATCGTGATTGGCTAAGGTTCGTCGTCTTGCACTGTGTGTCCAGATTGGTTGGCCTTCGTGCACCATGAAGTCCGTGTGGTCATCCTACGTTTTGGCAAAGTGGTTGCCCGTGAGAAGCGTTGCCCGTTCCCTGATGTGTAAGGGTGCTGGCGCTGTTCCGGAAGGACGAGTGCCGGCTGGGTGGTATTTTTGAGATTTGCGATTGGTGTTGCGGTTCCCGATGTGCGGAGGATCGGAGTATGCGGGGTTGCATATGGTTGTCGGGATGGAGGATCCCGAGTTGGCGTTATGGTGGTTGTGCGTGTTCATCAGAGTGCACGGATCGTAGCGTTGGTTGCTGCGGGTGGATTTCTGAGGAAGTGTAGAGCAACGGAGGATTGGTTCATCGATGTGCATTGTCTCCGGCTGCGTGAGACATGTGGTTGCCGTGCCGTTGCTTGAGATATTATGGTTCATGGCATTGGCAGGAGGAGAGTTGGGGAAATATGCTGGCGAGGTTGCCGCATGAGTACCCTGTTCTTGCGTTGAAGGTTGCCTTCGCGGATGAGATCATGTTTTGGAGAAGTGTGCCGTGGATCGTAAGAGGTTGTGTGTCCCATGGCTCTGTGATAAGAGCGGGAGTCAGGATTGGCAGGCGTCCTCTCGGATTAATTGAGATGGAGGTTTCGATGTGATAGGATTCGATGTGACAGGACGGTGGTCGATGCCTGTGTGTGGAGGTCTCTGATGAGACGTTGACGTGGGATATTGATCCTCAGTCTGCGGCCAGCAAGGGAGGATTCCCCGTAAGTCTAAGTCGAGTGACGTGAAGACCGAGGGGAGATGGAGTCTTTGGGTCCCGCCGTGCTCCCCTGAAGGGTAGAGTTGGCGCGGGGATCCATCTGGATGTGGTGGTGGTCTGTGCGAGAGTCAACGGATGGCTTGCCGAGGTTTGGAATGTTCCCTTCGAATCTGGTGGAGGACCAGGAAAGAAGGAAGAACTTGAGCAAGCGGAGGTTTCCCGTTGATGAATGTCTGGTGACCAGTGGATGGTCTTTCATGGACAGAAGATGCTGGTTGTGGGGGCTCAAGAATGGAGAGAGCCGCGTGCCAGCGAGGCCTTTTGGTGGCCGTTTCTGAGGTGTGTTTTCCCAGATGGGATCTGAGCTTTGTCGATGTTTGAGTTCTGATAGAGTTGGCCCCGTGCTGTTGTGGCATTCGTCTTGCCGAGTGTGGAGTGGTCCTCGGCGTGGAGCCGACAAATTTGTGGTGGTCAGTTGGCAGAGAAGCTGGTGTTTGGTTGGTCCGCCGAGCGTGGGTGTTGACCGGTGGATTGGTTCTTGTGGCGAGGATTGCGTTCCCTTGGTGAGCGAGAGGGTGGCAGCGATGCCGTGAGTTGTTTTCGTTGTGTCTGAGGTGATACCAGACTTGCGCCTTTGTATTATGCCGGCTCTGGTGACCGATGTGTGTGCGGTGTGCGGAGCGTGACGTCGTTCATGATTATGGTCTGGCCGTATCCCTCATGATTGGTCCTTTTGCGAGAATAAAGGTTTTTCTGTGCTGGGGCCCTGACAGCGTTGTCAGTTGGTCGAGGCGTTCTTCCCCTGTGGCTTGGTGCCAGTCCTAAATTTCGAGGATGAAATTTCTTTAAGGGGGAGGGCTGTAATGCCCCGGATTTTCGGATGCTTGTTTGTGGGTCCCGGATCTGGTTTCTCGAGTGTCCGACTCTATTGTGTCCGAAATTTCGTTTCGGACATCTTTCGTGTTCGGATCGGCGCGATCCGGAGTTGTTTCGGAGGCCCGGAAGCGTTCCGCGGCTTTTCCGCGTGTGTTTTCCGATTCCCGGTGTGTGTTTCGGTAATTCTTTCGGAACCTCGTTGCGGGTGAACCGGGCCGTTCACCTAGGCGAGTGTTGTACCGTTGCGATCGGTGCGTTCCGAGGATCACGAAAATGTGATTTTCTATTTTTCGGTATTTTTGAGAATTTTTGGATTTTCTTATATAAATAACATCCTTTTCTCTCTCTCCCCATCTCTCATTTCTCTCTTCCCTCCCTCTCTCTTCTCTCAGGTTCTCTCCTCTCCCCCTCTTACTCCGGGCGGCCGACGGAGGCGGCGAGGGCAGGGCGGCGGGGCTCGTGGGATGTGGAGCGACGGGCACGGGACGAGGATCACGATGGTGGAGGCGGTTCGTGGGATCGTGAACCGACGAGGGTTTAAATGGCGTTTCTTCGTGGATCGGCATCCACGGCGCGTCGAATCTTTGGTGGAGGTAGGGAGATGGACCCTCAACCCGCGTACTTCATTTCCCGCGAGTTTTGTAGGCCGTGGTGAGCCGAGCGGGCTTGTTTTGGCGTTTTGGGGAAAATGCATGTTTTTGGGTGTGTGAGCCGAATCTTGTGTTTTGATTGTGTTTTTGGGGTTTAAATGGGTCCTCTCGGTGCTGTAGAGGTTGGGGAATGTTTTCCCTTTTATTTCCCCTTCACCTGGGAGTGAATGGGGCGTGGAATGGATTTCCCGCCATTTTCCCGTTCTTCCGGGCGTGGACTGAGAACGCGCTAGTCTCAGGTAGCGCGTTCTTGAGGGTCGCGCAGCCCCGATGGGGAGCGTTCATCGAAGAAGATGAACAGTTAGGCTGTTCCTGTCGCGCTGTAGGGTCCTAGCGCGTTCTGCCTTATCGCGCTAGGGGTCCCTAGCGCGTTCTGCCATGTCACGCTGGGGGTTCCTAGCGCGATCTGCCTGGTCACGCTAGGGGATCCTAGTGCGTTCTTCCTTGTCGCGCTAGGGGTTCCAAGCGCGACTTGTCTAGTCGCGCTAGGGGATCCTAGCGCGTTCTGTCTTGTCGCGCTAGGTGATCCTAGCGCGATCTGTCCTGCTGTCTCGTGCTCCCCTTCGGCGGTGTGTGTCCCGGACATCCCGTGGAGTTCCGTGACCGTGTCGTTGGGTGTCCGGAGGTCCCATTTATCTCGATTAGCGTGCCCATTGGTTTAAGGGTCCGAGTGACCTTCTAGCGTTTCGATTGTGTCGTGTTGGTCTCTGATCGACCCGGTTGTGACCCAGTGGTCGACCTTTGGCCTCGTGAGTGTCCCGGGCACCCCGTGGGTTTCGTTACCGTGTTTTTGGGGTGTCTGGAGGTGCCGTGTTACCTCGATAAGCTTGCCCGTGGGCTTGGTGGGTCCAGGTGACCCCAGGTATTCCGAGCTTCTGTGTTCTTGCTAGATCGAGCCACCATGTATCGGTGTGAGTGCGGTGAGGTTCCCCGCAAGTTGTTGCTTCTCTGGAAGGTGGCTTCCGAGTGGGCCAAGCGTGTGGCCTTGGACGGTGAGTCCAGTCTCCCAGCCTGGGGCTGGAGGTTTCTTAAGTTCCCTCCTCAAGGGATGGGTCTCGGCAGTTGTGAACTGTCTCGTGAGTTATCCCATTGTGGTTTTGGACCTAGGGATTAGGCCAGATTGACGGCTTAGTGCTGTCATGTGCAACGGTCTCGACTCCGAGTCTTGTGACTCAAAGACCGTTGAGTTTAGTAGGTCTAGTGGACCATCTAGAGTCTAATGGCGTCGTGCCACCTGTTACTCCGTGTTACTCACAATGGGTGCGTGCGTGGTTTCCTGTGTCCACGTTCTGTGACACGTCCACTAGTCGTAGCCTTCTTACGGCAGGCGTGTGCTGACCCACCTGGGAGTGGTGGAGCGGCTGACCCGAGAGAGACAGTGAGTAGGCTGGTTACCGTAGGGCCCCCACGTACAACCGAGTCCGGGCTTAGGGGAAATTACCAGCTAGAGGACAGGCCTAGGGCGTATGGTCTGAGTGTGTGTACGAGGTTGGGGGCGTCGGACGGCGCCGGCAGGCACGACCCCAACTAGTCCTTGTTCTGTGGTACTGGTTACTGTGTGTGTCTGAGTCTCCTCCTGGGGCGTTGTAGCTAGACACTGGTGACGCGGTGTAAGACGTCAGGGGACGCATCCGGTCGTTCTTCTAGTGGGTGGTGCTTCTATCACGTGACGTGAGTTGTCGTGTATCGGGTTCTGTTTCCGTCCGCGAGACGGGACTTCGTGAGTGGTTTCGGGAGTGTTCCCGGAGTCGAGGTCTGGGGTTTCCGGTGAGCGTCACCGAGGGCCTTTCCCCAGACAGCGTTGTGTTCATGACGGTGAGGTCGTGACCGTGTTCCCTGACCGTGTGATTTTGGCTCAGGCCCTTTTTTGAGGGCAGGCCTTCTCTTTGGAGATATCGTGGCGTTTTCCTAGTAGCGTGACTAGGGCGGTTCGTGTCTGGTGGTCCCCTATCGTGGAATCGGGTGGTCGGGTGCGTGGCTTGGTTTTCCCCCGACGGGAGACCGGGTCGTGTTTTCTGGTACAGTAGGAGTAGCTGTAGAGCCGAGGTTTTACCGGCCACCGTAGTTACTTTACTGCTTTCGTAGTTACTACTTTTTGTGCCGTCGTTGTTCTCAGTTGAGGTTCCGTGGGATCCCTACTGGGCCAGTGACAGGAGGCTCACCCCTGCGTTTCAGGTGCGTCGGTTCTTCCCCGAGGTTCGAGGGTTCAGTACGGAGGTTCTTAGTTGCCAGCTTGTCGGGCCAAGTGTTCACTTGGCATGTGGTACGTTTTACTACTTTAGACTGTACTTTCTGTTGGACTGGACTATGTTGTTGTTGTTCATTTATTTCTGTTAATTGTTGAATTGTCCTGCCTTATTTCCTATTTCCTTGTACCTCCACAGTCCTTTTAGCCCTTTCGAGCCCTCCCGGCTCGTGGGCGGCGGTTCGAGTCTCAGGTTATCGGGCCTTCCCGGTAATCGGATTCTCGGGTCGTCACATCCTCCCTCATTGTGGGGCAATCATATATCTCATGTCCATTTTTCCCACAATAGAAACAAGGAAAAATGGGCCAGTGGACTATGCTTTTGTGGGCGAGCATGATTTTTACCTTTCATATGAGGGTGGTGTCTTTCTTTTAGATGCCAGCATTCCTGGTCAGTGTGGCCAGTCTTACCACAATGAAAGCAGCGAAGAGAAGCATTTCTGTTGAAGGCCATGGGGAGTGTCGACCTGTCTGGTTGGGAGTGTCGACACTTCTGATTCCCCATGCGGTTCTGTGCAGAGTTCTGCTGAGCAGGCCCTCTGTCAGTGTTGACCCGTTTCTTTCCTTACCCTTTCACTTCCTGTCCTGCTCTAAGCTCATCATTTCTTAGGATGAAACAATCATGCATAGTGTGACCATGCCCACCACATTAATAACAATGGACATTCGTTTTGTGAAAAGCATGGTATTTAGCATTGGACATATTGTGGTGCATGTTTGGATGAGCATGCTGAATTTTGCTTTTCTTTCGAGCTATATGCCCTTTTTGGTGACCACAGGAAGTGGTGGCTTCTAGTGAGCCAGAATCTTGGTCTTGGGCAAACATTGACAGGAAATCATTCAAATCTTGAATTTCATTTTCAAGTGAGGAAATATGTTGTTTAGATTCAGCAAGATCCTCTTCGCATGCTGCTGCCAATTACACATTGAGCATGACATTTATCGCTTTAAGATTTTGATTTTCTTGTTCTAAAGCATGTAATGTTTCAGAGCAATCATCAATGATAGTTTTGCCTTTTCTAGGTGCAGCCAATTTTTCATTCACTTCTTCTTCATCTTGTTTAAGTTCAATTTTCTTTTCCAACAATTCTCTATTTTCTTCTTTCAGAGACACAATCAGATTTTGTTGCCATTCAAGATCATCATGGAGACCTGTATTTATCTTTCTCAAGAACAAGCATTCTTCGCATGCAAAATTAGCAGACTTCAGGACCTTTTCACTTTGAGTTTCAGAATTTTTATTTTCTTCAATCAACCTTTCATCATGAATTAGCCCATCGGCCATAGTTTGATCATTAGAGATTGATTTAGGTTGGTTTTGAAGTTTTATTACAATTTCTTCCAACCTAGTGATTTCATCATGAAGATTTTCATTTTCATCCGTTAGACATGCAATGCTTTGTTTATGCGTATCTAGATCAAAAGAGAGAGTGTCGTTTAGCTCTTCAAAAGTAGAACAGTTTTTACAAAAAGGGCTTTCAATTTGGTTATTTTTCTTGAGATCCTTTTTCAAATTTTTATTTTCTGATTTTACCTTTTTTTATTATTTAATCAACTCATCATAGGCTTCCATAAACTCTTCAAAAGTAAATTCCTCGGAATCAGAGCTTACTTGTGATGAGGATGGATTGCTGGACTATTCTGCACGGTCGGCCATGAAGCATTCTTGTTCTTGTTCCTTCCCTTCATAGATTTTCACCAACCTGTCCAGTACTTGCTTGGCTGTGCTGCAGGAGGACACACGATGAGTTAGTCTGAGATCAACTGTAGCTTTAATTAAGTTTTATGCAGCAAGATTATCATTATGTTTGGTCTCATGTTCGGCTGACCATTCAATTGAATTTGATGGCAGCTCATGATGACCATTGTATATAAGAGTCCACAATTGTGGATCTATGGAGCTAACATGGATGAACATTCTCCCTACCCTTGTATAAAAATTTGAACCATCATAAATGGGCGGAAAAGCCATTGAAGCATGTGTAGCATATGAAGCCATAAAATGCACCGGGATCTTTCCCTGCAGATCGTAAGATCTAGGAATGGCAGAACCTCGCTCTGATACCACTTGTTGAGTAGTGGATGGCGGATCTAGAGGGGAGGGGTGAATAGATCTGCCCCTCTTTTTGTAGAACACCTCTCTTTAAAGCTAGATAGAAAGGATAGTAGTGGAATACAACTAGCTTAGTGTAGCACACAACGATTGGCTTAGCAGAATGCACAAGTGAAATAAAGATTGAACCTAAGCATGCATCTAGCACAAAACAATCGCACAATCAAACTATAACACACGAGATTTTAAGGTGGTTCGGACTGAATCCCAAGTCCTACGTCCACCCCTCACAAAACCTGATGAGGCTTCACTAGTGCAGCGTACCAAACCGCAGATCGAAAAACTTCCGATTGCCTTCCTACTAACCACCAGTAGGGACGACAACACCGCAGATTGGATCACCTTCCAACTGCCTTCCTACTAACCGCGGTAGGGATGATTCCTTGAACAAAATGAAAAGAGAACAAGATGAAAATGCTCAAACAAGATATGGAGATATACTAGAATTGAAAAGATCTTGTCTGAAATGAAGGAGGTGAATCTGATGCTTCAGCAAGGGCTCCCTCTTTTTCTTCTTGTCTTCACACGATGTAGATCACCAACTGAGGCTTCTTCTTCTTCGCAAAGCTCTCCTCTTGATTCAGCAGCAATAGCTTCTTCTTACTTGTGAAATGAGCTTCCTTGGATCCCCTTGATAGCCTTGCTTGCTTGTACACTGCCTTGGAAGTTGCTAGCTTTGATATGAGCTTGAAACACCTTGGAATGGATGAATAACTTCTGCACGAAGTACTGTTCACGGCTACAGTATCCTCTTCTTCTTCCCTTGGACAACCTCCTCTAGCCTCTCTTTGATCTCCCTTGATCCATTAGGGTTTCTAACCCTCTTTGTGTTGTTTTTATATCTCTTTGAATGGTCCATAGACAAGCCCCAGACCAGATCCACAAATCATGGGGGATTGGGTGACTTTAGGATTAAACAAATCCAAGAAAAGGGGCTGCCCACGTTGAGAAAAATGAAGTCAATAATAGCTGCTTCTGTTTGGCAGACAGGTCGACACTTCGAGATGAAGTGCCGACACTTCTCAGCTTCACAGCATTTACAATGCTTCTGTTTGCATGAAGTGTCGACACTTCTCAGCTTCGCTATGTTTACAATGCATTCTGTTTGGCAGACAGGTCGACACTTCAAGATGAAGTGTCGACACTTCTGGGTGCCAGGGTGTCTAAAGTGTCAGCTCTTCTGTGCGAAGTGTCAACACTTCTGTGCGAAGTGTCAGCACTTCTGTGAGAAGTGTCAGCACTTCTTGAAGCCAGCCTTGATGCGGGACGAGACACGGACACAACAAGCTCGCGATCGTCCCTTAACGAGGGAAGCGTCGGACGTGCACGGTTGAGAAACCGGCAAGAGCTAGGGTGGTCGGCTCGCACTTTCGTGCCCAGATCGGGTCACGGGACGGTCTCGCTCACTCTCTCGCAGCAACGGTGATATGAAATTATAGCAAGCTAGGTCCTAAAACATGCTCTCTAGCAGTGGCATAAACAAGCATATATGAAATAAGCGACATGCCAAGTGTAGGAGCGAAGACGATACCTCCACGCACTCGGCGTGGGGACGACGGGCCCGGCCGAACTCATGCTCCCGGGACGGTTAATACATGAATAGTACAACAATGGAAATATGCCCACTCCACGCAGGGAGGTAAAGGGTGACACAACGGGGCCCGGGAGGACCGAATACGGGTTGACGGGCGGCTTTCCGCGTAGCTTCGGCAGCACTCGAACTAGTGACGGTGGGGCCCACGTGCTGTCCGGAGGGACCGTGTGGGACCCGGTGTCACCACTGTGATGGGGACACTGGTGGAAGCGATCCCCGGACTGGCGGCACGCTGGAACGTCGCCCGGAGGTCGGGCGGCTCCGATCGGCACCCGTCGGGTTTGCTGTCCACGGACTGGTGGTTGCTGTTTTGCAGCGCGCGCTCCGGCGAGAATGGACGCTGCAATTAGCCCCGATGTCGGATCGACACGAGACTGGCGCCGTTGGAAAGCTAGCTTGAAGTTCTTCAACCTAGGCCCAAAGATCTGGCCTGGATCTGCTCGGATCTTGACTTATGAAATTTTCAATCTCCTGTTGTACAGTAACCGAAGACTCAGGCCTGCAGAGGACTTGACTGTTGATTGCCTTTGACCGTGATGTGGATGTCCGAATTCGAAGATGTGTTCTTCATCAAAGTTGTTAGAAATGGAGATGGGAAGATGAAAAAAATGGTTTGGACATGTTTGGATGTGTCTATGATTTTCTGTGGATAAAGGTCGGATCTGGGATCTGGCTGAAAGTACTATAGCTCCGGTAGAACATGAATTTTGAAAAATAGGTAGAAGGATGATAAAAATTTAAGAAAAATTATGGTGATAGGGGACGATGGACAGAACACACAGTTAAATTGGGAGGTCTAAATAAAATCAAAAGGGTGGTCGAAGGAGGAGAACTCAGGGCTACTGTCACTGTAGACAGTGACGGAACAGATCTGAGATTGAGAGTTGAACGAAATGGGGAAAATATGAAACGGTGGCTTTTGAACCTGATTTGTTTTGTGGAGAAAGGGATAGAAGATAGGAACCAACCCTAAAAATTTCAAGTTGATCAGAACTCGTGGCTGGCTTCAGGAATTCACGAACCACACCTCTGTCCAGCAGGACAGAAAACTGAAGATGATCCCGTGGCGGCTCGAAGGCGGCACGAACGGCGGCGGCGGCGGCACAAACGATCACCGGAGGTTGAGAGGGGAGGAAGGAGATAGAATCCACTCTAGATCTGGGGTTGGGGAAGGAAGAACACCAAGGGAGGAGAGAGGGGCGCACCAAGCTTCAAGAACACTCACAAATTTTCTGATTTTTCATTTTAATTTCTCATGAAAATACAACATTATATATGACTCCAATCAAATCTAATATGGACCCTTGGATCAAGGGTTGGGGATTGAATGGCTGAGATGAGGTGTGAATAACACACCAAATATAATTTTTTAATCTACCTTGACCATCTCCATTCAACCTTAGACTAATTACATTCAAACTCCACCTAATACACACCAACCAAGCCTAATAAGGCCAAAAGAGGGGGCGCCCCCCTTCATGGGCCAAGGGTCATTCATGGGCCATGAACCATCCACAAGCCCATGCTAGACTTGGACCCTTCCAACTTAGTTGGCCCATGAGGGAGTGTAACCCAATTTGGGCCTTAAGTGCATTAATGACCCATTAGAATCCTAATGACCCAATATGAAGTAACACCCTTAAGTGGACCTAAACCATGATACCTAGTAATGGACTCTTCCTAGAAATGTGGCCCAATGGCTTAATTAAGCCTTACAAAGAGAGCCCAAATGAAAGAAATCAAAAATTACACACTTTCAAGCCAATACACCCTATACTACACACCTAGACAAGCCAATACATACAATACAACCCATAAGCTCTTGATGTCCTCATCAATTCTCCCCGGGTGGGAGGAACTCGACCCCGCCGAGTAGGGGTATGGATGCTCGAGTACTCCGGCGGATCCGTCACCGTGCCAAGTAACGCGGGTACGCTCCACTCCAAGTGATCGTCACCTGCTCATTCCATATATACTCGATATGCGCAAGCTGCCATGGGCTAGAGGTGGACACTCCGGGTGGGGCACTCTCAAAGGGAAGGAAGCAGCTCGAAGACTCACTAGGAATCACCGCTGAGTCCCTATAAGTGACTGATCCGGGTATAGAAGTAGATCCGATCCCATACTCATCAGTGAGTCGACTCGCTTCACACTCACAAGAGAACGACAACGAGCTTGCACAAGACACATGCAGACTCACTTATGCACTAACACACGTATGCAAACCACACAAACAATCGACTCAAAACACACCACTCAAAACAAACCACACAAGGAAAACACACTGACTTATGCATGACTCTAGACGAAGGTGGTAGCATCAAGCCCACTAGGTGGCTGCATTCTGGGCGGCAGGAGAGCCGTCCTGCTCTTCCCCTCCCAAGACATAGTACTCCTCGGCTAGTGCCTCATCGGCCTCGTAATCAACACACTCAAGCTCGGGAGGTACGGATCCTCCAACACCTAAGGCTAGGGTGGTGCGAGCGGGACACTCGCTGGCAATGTGGCCAAACCCATGACAGTGGAAACACTGCACTCTCGACCGACTACTCTCTCCTATAAAAGGGGCCTTACCCTTATCATCCCGTCGGGTAGGGGGTGTAGGCAGTAATGGGGGAGATGTAGGTGCTTTGGACAATAGTGGAGGGGGTGCCGGTGCCAGAGGACGGGCTATAGGAGCCGGGGAACGGGCAATGGGTGCCGGTGGTTGGGGTGGAAATAGATCCCGGGGTGGAGGAGGACGAGGCCGTGGAGCGAAGTGCTCCTGACGGGTGGACTCCTGAGGTCGAGCCATGGGAGGCCGCTGATGCGGGCCTATAGAGTGACGGGGCTCGGCACTACGGAGAGGGGTGGGGCCCAACCGATGGCTAGACTCGAACTCTCCCTCAAATTGCTCCATCTCGGGAGCAACCTGGTATGCCTCTTCCAACGTCTTGGCATTGCGGCGGAAAAGCTCATACTGGTAGTGTGGCCGCAAACCACGTCGAAAGCGGGACACGGGCATGGTACTCTCCTCCGTGACACCACATCGTAGAAAGTACTCATCAAACTCCGCGATGTATTCGGAGACGGACCGGTCTCCCTGAGTAAGACTTTGCCATCTATCGATGAGTCGCTGGCGGTATGTGGGAGGAAGGTACTTTTGCCAAAGTTTATTCTTCATCTCGGCCCATGTGTCGATCGGGGGTTCTAACCGCTGAAGTAGCAGGCTCTCCACATTCTTCCAATAGGTTTGTGCCTGCCCCATGAGTTTCATGGTGGCGAATCGGACCCTTCGACGCTCCGACATATCATACCACTCAAAGTAACGGTCCATGCCGAACTCCCAATCTAGGTAGACTTTCGGATCCAAAGACCCGTAAAAAGCGGGAGGGTCCGCTCGCACGGTCTTAAGGACCCGATCATCATCCTCATCTCGTTGTGGCTGAAAACCACGACGGCGTTGACCATATCCCTCATAGGCATTGTCGGAACCATAGTCCTCGAGACCAAGGTCACGGTGCGGTAGTTGTGGAACCCGAGGAAGGGCGGGTGGAGGAGCCTGTGGTGGCTGGTTTTGGGCCGCGGGAGCGGCCTGGACTTGGGCCATGGGAGCGGGTTGAACTTGGGCCACCGCGGGAGGAGGTGCGGGTGGGCCTTGGGCTGCCCCTGGAGGGCCCCCGTGTGACATCCTATCTAACCGCCCAACGAGGTCTTGGACCGACCGGTGGAGGTCTCCAAGCGCCCCTCCATGGCTCTAAGGCGACCATCCATATTATCGGAGAAAGTCCGAAAGTTAGCATCGGATTGGTCCAACCTAGTCATAATGGCCATCATCGCCTCTTGTAAGGAGTGGAAGTCTCCCGAGGTATCCCGTGGGTTGGCCATAGGTGGTGGTGGGGGTGAGTACTGAGTACCCCGACGAGTGGGCATGCAAACACACCGACTAGAAGACGCCGACTAAAGCAAAACACACTAATGCAAAATGATGCGCTTAGACTTAACCAAAACGCGGTACGCGGCGGAGGTAATCGACCCAAAGGTCACTCGCGCAAGTGTGCGGCCTTCCCGATAGGCGTAGCCTAACGTTCGGACAACACCTTTCGATATACCGGGTTATTGGGATGCGATGCAAAAGACACTTTTTTTTTGTTTTAAAACAATGATGATCCTAGACTCGACTTAAACCGACTAATGACTCGATGTAAATGACACTCTTTCTTTTTTTTTTGACACCCTAGACTCAACTCTCTCTGATACCAAATTGATGCGGGACGAGACACGGACACAACAAGCTCGCGATCGTCCCTTAACGAGGGAAGCGTCGGACGTGCACGGTTGAGAAACCGGCAAGAGCTAGGGTGGTCGGCTCGCACTTTCGTGCCCGCATCGGGTCACGGGACGGTCTCGCTCACTCTCTCGCAGCAGCGGTGATATGAAATTATAGCAAGTTAGGTCCTAAAACATGCTCTCTAGCAGTGGCATAAACAAGCATATATGAAATAAGTGAAATACCAAGTGTAGGAGCGAAGACGATACCTCCACGCACTCGGCGTGGGGACGACGGGCCCGGCCGAACTCGTGCTCCCGGGACGGTTAATACATGAATAGTACAGCAATGGAAATATGTCCACTCCACGCAAGGAGGTAAAGGGCGACACAACGGGGCCCGGGAGGACCGAATACGGGTTGACGGGCGGCTTTCCGCGTAGCTTCGGTAGCACTCGAACTAGTGACGGTGGGGCCCACGTGCTGTCCGGAGGGACCGTGTGGGACCCGGTGTCACCACTGTGGTGGGGACACTGGTGGAAGTGATCCCCGGACTGGCGGCACGCTGGAACGTCGCCCGGAGGTCGGGCGGCTCCGATCGGCACCCGTCGGGTTTGCTGTCCACGGACTGGTGGTTGCTGTTTTGCAGCGCGCGCTCCGGCGAGAATAGACGCTGCGATCAGCCCCGATGTCGGATCGACACGAGACTGGCGCCGTTGGAAAGCTAGCTTGAAGTTCTTCAACCTAGGCCCAAAGATCTGGCCTGGATCTGCTCGGATCTTGACTTATGAAATTTTCAATCTCCTGTTGTACAGTAACTGAAGACTCAGGCCTGCAGAGGACTTGACTGTTGATTGCCTTTGACCGTGATGTGGATGTCCGAATTCGAAGATGTGTTCTTCATCAAAGTTGTTAGAAATGGAGATGGGAAGATGAAAAAAATGGTTTGGACATGTTTGGATGTGTCTATGATTTTCTGTGGATAAAGGTCGGATCTGGGATCTGGCTGAAAGTACTGTAGCTCCGGTAGAACATGAATTTTGAAAAATAGGTAGAAGGATGATAAAAATTTAAGAAAAATTGTGATGATAGGGGACGATGGACAGAACACACAGTTAAATTGGGAGGTCTAAATAAAATCAAAAGGGTGGTCGAAGGAGGAGAACTCAGGGCTACTGTCACTGTAGACAGTGACAGAACAGATCTGAGATTGAGAGTTGAACGAAATGGGGAAAATATGAAACGGTGGCTTTTGAACCTGATTTGTTTTGTGGAGAAAGGGATAGAAGATAGGAACCAACCCTAAAAATTTCAAGTTGATCAGAACTCGTGGCTGGCTTCAGGAATTCACGAACCACACCTCTGTCCAGCAGGACAGAAAACCGAAGATGATCCCGTGGCGGCTCGAAGGCGGCACGAACGGCGGCGACGGCGGCACAAACGATCACCGGAGGTTGAGAGGGGAGGAAGGAGATAGAATCCACTCTAGATCTGGGGTTGGGGAAGGAAGAACACCAAGGGAGGAGAGAGGGGCGCACCAAGCTTCAAGAACACTCACAAATTTTTTGATTTTTCATTTTAATTTCTCATGAAAATACAACATTATATATGACTCCAATCAAATCTAATATGGACCCTTGGATCAAGGGTTGGGGATTGAATGGCTGAGATGAGGTGTGAATAACACACCAAATACAATTTTTTAATCTACCTTGACCATCTCCATTCAACCTTAGACTAATTACATTCAAACTCCACCTAATACACACCAACCAAGCCTAATAAGGCCAAAAGAGGGGGCGCCCCCCTTCATGGGCCAAGGGTCATTCATGGGCCATGAACCATCCACAAGCCCATGCTAGACTTGGACCCATCCAACTTAGTTGGCCCATGAGGGAGTGTAACCCAATTTGGGCCTTAAGTGCATTAATGACCCATTAGAATCCTAATGACCCAATATGAAGTAACACCCTTAAGTGGACCTAAACCATGATACCTAGTAATGGACTCTTCCTAGAAATGTGGCCCAATGGCTTAATTAAGCCTTACAAAGAGAGCCCAAATGAAAGAAATTAAAAATTACACAATTTCAAGCCAGTACACCCTATACTACACACCTAGACAAGCCAATACATACAATACAACCCATAAGCTCTTGATGTCCTCATCAAGCCTGTTATTCTGATAGTCGTGACTCTTCACATATGAAAGAAGCTATTTGAAGGGATTTTCATCATTGCCTTGTTTTCTGTGCACTTACATCTTGAGTGACTTTTGCCTTATTTTCTGTACACTTACATCTTGAGTGACTTTTGCCTTGTTTTCCGTGCACTTGCATCTTGAGTGACTTTCAACCTTGGATGGCTTGTTCCTATGGATTTATCTGTCAAGAGAACGCATCAACCATCTATGAATGAGACTCATAAGCGAACTCATAGTGTCATGGAGTTAAATGACTCATAGTGTTAGGCATTATCAAAACTACAAATTGTCAAATGACCGTAGGGGCACAACAGCCCATAGTGCGGGCTGTGTTGTTCGGTGGGACTATTAATGGACTTGACTATTTTGTTATAGCGCCGGTGGGACTGTTAATGAACTTGATTACCTTGCTATTGCACCGGTTGGACTAGGGATTAACATCCGAAAGCTCGGCCAAGGCGGAGTGCCTCAAGCCAGAGTAGAAAAGGTTTATGGGCGCAACCTGGGGGCAATATTTGAGAGCTCGGCAAGGATGGCGTGTCTCGAGCCAAGGGGAGAGGTTTAGCGGGATAATTTTTAGAGCTCGGCGAGAGAGGGGTGCCTCAGGCCAAGGGAAAAGGGTTTTATGGGCCCAACCCGGCGGGACTGATGGGCAATGTTTAAGAGCTCGGCGAGGGCGGAGTGCCTCAGGCCTAGGAAAGGGTTTATGAGCCCAGTCCAGGGGTCAATTTTTAGAGCTCAGCGAGGGCGGAGTACCTCCGGCCGAGGGAAAAGGGCTTTTATGGGCCCAGTCCAGCGGGACTAATGGGCAATGTTTAGAGCATGGCAAGGGCGGAGTGCCTCAGGCCAAGGGAATGGTTTTATGGGCCCAGTCAGATGGGACTGATGGGAAATGTCTAGAGCTCGGTGAGGGCGGAGTGCCATAGGCCAACGAAAGGATATATGAGCCCAGTCCAGGTGGTAGGGGCGAGCCTAGTGGGACAAATTTGGTATTTCTTAGTGTGTTTGTGTAACTATTGCGGTAGAGTGCCGAAGGATGGCGAGAATGCATCGGCTGGGATCATAGGTTCCAGGCTGAGGGTAGAGGGTTGACCCTGGTGAGACTGATGGGAAGCATCCCGCAAGATGAGCAGTTGGCAAAGCCAACGAGTGTTTATTTGATGACCTGGCCGGAGAATCCATGCTAAAGACAGAAGGGGTACCTCGATGGGGCTTGGACCCATGTTTGAGATAGGAGGCCTGAAGGCCAAAGAAGGCTTCTTAATCTAGGTACTATTGATACAAGCTTTGCAGCTCGGCTAGTTTTAGACTGGATCAGCATGGGTCCTTCGACAGCGGGGAGGCTACTGCGTGACTATTTTGAGTCGGCATCACCCCATGGGACAGATGGCAGATGGCAACAGCCGTGCGCCGAGTCATCGGATACCTTTTGTATTGTTATCTTCTGCGGGGGTACCCAGAATGTTGTAGCTCTTGCAAAGATAGGCTTCCAGAGCTTGCGCTAGCTATATGCTGCTCTCTTTACATGCCTGCCTCAACAGTTGTGGTTGCGAGGTCTCTTCAGCTCCAAAAATGGTGCCGGTGGCTTTAAGCTCTCTAGCCGTGTACAATGCACTGCTTATAGGGATTTCATTTGAAGAAGAGACTGCAGGGCTTGCCCCCGTTTCATGGTGCTAAATTGTATGGAGTAGCTTCCTAGAGAAGGAGAAATCTCATTCTTCCATTGAATGAGATGCAACAAATGGGTCCTCTAAGTGAGGAGCTTGGAATCTTTAGCAGCCCACCTTGTTGATCAATTAGCATTTGCAGAGGGTTGTACAGCTCCCGACGGGACCCTGGCGTGCCCCGAATAATTCTATTCGTCTCTTCATTTCCTTCCGTTGCACCCCCGGGTCGAGGTGGATAGCTGGAGATGTTGGTCTTCCTTTTTATTCCCCCAGGCTGGGGTGGATAGCTGGAGAAGTGTTGCCCAGAGCACCTCTTTGCATTGGATAGCTTGCTCTCTTCATGAACAGTTGTATAGATAGATAGTAGCGGGAGATTCGGCCATTGGCTTCACCATCCTCTCTTTTATTGGCAGCCCCTCCTTGTGGGAAATAGAGACTTGCTGTGCTCAGTGGCACTTCAAAACTTGATTGTAGTTGAACACCTTTTCATTCTTGCCCCCCTGTTAGGTGCGTTGAAATAGAATTACTATTGACTCCAGGAAAGGAGTATGTTGCTGGGTGCCTTCCGGGTAAACTGGCCCTATTTGACAGTTGTTTATTTAGCTGTCCCCTTCTCACGCAGAGTGACTTGTGAGGGGATGGTGAAGGGTGGGAGTACACCTTCCTCAAAGGACTGAGCATCCTTCCACGCATGCTGGAACATGTAAAGCAGCGATTGCCTCACGCTGGATCTTTTCGTTCAGATAGAGATTCTTCCCTGCCTCTTCATCATTTTGTAATCTTCCCTGACATGGGTCGACTCTATTCTTGAACTGATTGTCTTGAGTGAAGTCGACATTACATGAAGCAGCAGAGCATCATCTTTTCTTTTTATCTTCAGGTTTATTCTTTCTCTTGTCCTCAGCAGCTGCCCCTGGGGTGGAGCACCATTTGCATTTATTCGGCTTCTTGCTGCAGCGGGGGAGCTCGATATGCACTTCAGAGGGTGTGTTGTCCCAGTTGATATGACGAGGACTTGTTAGCTGCCAGCTTAAAGATGTGCAATAGGTGAGGATGAGGTGGGTCCACCCTACATTCTCCTAGCTACAATCCACCATTTTGGATTAGGTCCTCCATGATATCTTTAAATGCATAGCAGTCCTCGATGAGATGCCCCCTCTTTTGGTGATAGGGGCAAAATTGAGGGTCATCTTTTCTTTTGTTGTCATTTGGTCTCTTAAGCTCCGGGAGGATGACCTTGTTGTATTCGAGGGCCCACTCGAATAGAATTTGGGTCTTGTTTTGTGGAAAGGAGTACAGTCTTTTCATTCTTACTCTTAGTGAGGGTCTTTGCTCAATAGTCTTGGTGGAAGAAGGGCCAGCTGCCTCTTGTGATTTCCTTAGTTGATACTCGAAGGCTTCAAAATCAGCAGTGTTTATTTCCTCTGGTGCCTGTCGCTCTTTGACTGGTCTATTCTTCTGAATTGGGGTAGCAGAAGCCGGGCAGTGCTTTGCTAGAAAGGCTTCGATATCAATTGCCATGTCTTCTAATTGGTCGAAGGACTTGACGTCAAGGCCGATTGCCCATAGCATGATCTCTTTCCTTAGATTGCACTTGCACGGCTGGATGGCATCCTTGTGACTCGGCGGATGTCTGCATTTTGCACTGAGGCTTTTTCAGCGTTGAATGTAGTTTGAATCAGACTCATCGTCTTTTTGTTTGATCATGTGTAGCTCCGCCTCGGTGACCTCTTCCTCAGTGGACTTTATCTCAGTTGCTTGTTTCATTGCTAGCTTATCTATTATTGTTGGAGCAGTCATACACTAGTGCGAACCAGCTGATTACGGAAGTGGGTTTATTAGTGACTCTGCCTGAGGTGTAGAAGCTGCCCCTTGACGTGGTTGGGAAGTTGAAGAGTACGCGGAAGTCGTGTGTTGTAGCTGCTGAGGGAGAGGGCTCCCTTTGCGGGCATGTGTTAACTAGGGCATAGCCGACTGTAGTATGGCTCCAAGTGATCTAGTTCCACCTTGTAGGGCCCCGGATGAGGATGCAACCTGCCCAGATGTAGCTGGGTGTAAACCCATCTCGCTCACTCTTCTTATGAGCACCTCTACTTCTTGTATCTTATGGTACAACTCTGCCATCAACGCAAGGTTAGCTTGATAGAAGCTGGAAGTACTATTTCTCGTGCTAGTTCCATGTAGGTTTAGCGGTGTCTTATTGTTAGCGCAAGGCTCATTCAGCCCCATATAGGTAGAGGCTCCTGCCCCCACGCCCTCATACGGAGGAGGGGTATGATAGCACATATCTTTAGCAGGCGGTGGTGGGTGCCCCCTCTCTTTCCAGGATTGACAACAAGATATAGGTGTTGCAGCTTGATCTGCCCTAAATGGCATGTAGCATATATCTACTTCTTTTTCTTCAATAGCTCGGCTTGCACTAGGCAAGGCTGATAAGGTATTGTAGGAGAGTACAATGTTGCTCCTTTTGGCTCTTGGCTTATTCTTCTTTTTTCCTTCTATGGCTAATGCCTGATGTGTAGCGCAAGCCTCAGATACATCTTGGGGTGATTGTTGGTGTAGAGATACCATATTAACTGCTCTCTCCATAGCAGTTAGCTCATGCGGGCGAGGAGGGTCAACCTTGTAGTCGCCCATTTGTAGCTCCCCCTTTTTTATTAGCTTTTCAATAGCATCCTTAAAGACGTAGCAGTCTCCAATAGGGTGCCCAACCATCTGATAATACGGGCATAAGCGAGGATGGTCCTTCTTTCTAGCATCCTCTGGTCTCTTCGGCTCCGGCAAGGTAACCTTGTTGTACTGGATAGCCCACTCGAAGAGGAGCCGAGTTCTATCCGTGAAAAAAGAGTAAAGCTTTTTCATTTTGATCCACAAGGTCGGGACTTCTTGTTGCTCAGCTGGCTTAGCAGGAGGAGGGTTAGCCACTCCTTTCTCTTTTTCTATTTGTTGATCAAATGCCTTGAAGTCAATTTTGTGGACTTCCTCGGGCGCTGGCCATTTGTCGGCAGACTTGCCCTTTTGACTTGCAATAGCTGGAGCAGAGGGGGAGCTGGAGATGAAGGCTTCAATCTCCGCGACCACATTATTTAATCGGTCGAAAGACCGGATTTCAATTCTGATCATATTCCCGAGGTTTCCCGCCTCAGGTTTTGCTTACAGATTTGTAATGCATCTTCTGGATGTGGCGGATACCTGCATCTCATACTGAGATTTCGTCTTCTTTTAATGTACTCCAGGGTTGTCTCATCACGTCTCTGCCTGGAGGCATATAGCTCTGCCACCGTGACCTCCCTTTCGACAACATGGAACCGCTCCCGGAACTTCGGTTGCATAGCTGCCCAATCACTAATAGAGCCGGCGGATAGGTTTGAATACCATTCAAAAGCTAGGCCCGTCAGTGAGGACCCGAAGAATTTTAGCAGGTAGGTCTCATCTGTTGCCAGATTGCCCATCACTATCATGTAGTAAGCAATATGCTCCTTGGGAGAGCCCTGCCCATTGAACTTTTCGAACTTAGGCGGCTTGTTGTGTTGTATCCCTAGTTTTGATGGTGACTTACTATTAATCATTGTGATTATGTTCCCTCATTTTATTGGACCTAAGTTCGTACAATTCACCAAACAGTACATGCTTTTCAGGTGTCTAATGAGTACTGGAAGCTTTGATGTCACACTGCAGAATACAATTCATTTTGCACTGCCAGATACGAGATTGCGTCAATGCAGCGATGCTCCTGCGTCAACGCAACCAGGCAGTAACCATGCAACTTGCTGTGGTTGCACTTTTTATTTAAAATCATCATTTTATTTGTTTATTGATTTATTAAGTGCGTGGGCGTGCCAGTCACAAAGTGATGATTTATTCGGGCTTCATGGAAGCCCTTGGTGCGTGCGATCTGACTAATCAGTTGATTGTGTAATTCGGGTCGGGACCAAAACCTGTTGTGTCCCTGAAGTCATTTGAGTCATTCTGTGGTCACTTGGGTCATTCGACATCATTCTACGGTCATATGCATTCTGTGGTATTCTTGGTTTTGATAATGGCTAAACACTATTAGTCATTGTTGTTTTTCACTCTTATATGACTGACATATGTGCTGTTGTGTTCATGACAGATATGCAAATGAATGGACAAGTGAAAGCTCAATGTTGCACCCTCGCACGCGGATCGACCTGCGCGGTCAGGTCGCGGGGATCGACCTACCCGGTCAGGTCGCGGGGGTCAAGGGGGCAGCGCCCCTTACGGGGGTTTCCGGGGGCGGAGCCCCCGGAACAAAAATTTGATTGAAGACTCAATAATAAAATCTTCAAGACTGTCAAGGGCGATGCCACAAACATGCACGGGCTGCTAAAGGACTTAAGCGGAGGAGCTAAGATAGATAACGGACCAACTCGGGAAAATCCGGGTTCTGCCCAGCTGGCGGTGGACCGCCAGCACATGGGCGGTCAATCGCCCCAACCAGCAACTGCCAGCCTGCACGAGTTTCAGTAGCGGTCGACCGCCAGCCAGTGGCGGTCGATCGAAAATCCCAGGGCCATTCGTCTACAGCATTTCACAGTAGCGGTCGACCGCCAGGAGCTGCAGGTCGACCGCCAGCCTTGAGCCTTCAATGTTGACTTTGTTTCCAACTTTGAAAATGGCCATTCAACATGGATTTCTTTAATCCAAAAGTCACCTAATCACCCACAAATTGTGGATCTGGTCTGAGGCTTGTCTATAGACCATTCAAGGTCTATAAAACCAATACAAGAGGGTTGGAAACCACAATGCTTCAAGGCTTCAAGAGAGATCAAGGGAGGCTATTTTCGAGGTACTGTAGCACCTCCGTGAACAGTACTTCAGGCTGGAGTTCTTCATCCATCCAAGGTGCTTCAAGGTGAGATCTGAAGCAAGCAACCTCCACCAAAGCTGGAAGCACACAAGGATAAGAAGGGTGATCAAAGGAAGCCACAAGGAGGGTGTTTCAAGAAGGAAATCAAGCAACTCCGGGAAGAAGTTCTTCATCAAATCTTCAAGTGATTGAAGCTACTTCAAGAGGAAATCAACTTCAAGTCAAGTGAAGAAAAAGCTGCAATCATCTTCCCCTTCCTCATCTCAAGGTGATCCATAGAAGCTGCAAGGGTGTGTTCAAGGGAAAGGAGTTCGAAGTAATGTAGCTGTGAACAGTACTCCGGGAAGAATTTCTTCATCATATCTCCAAGTGATTCAAGCTACTTCAAGAGGAGATCAACTCCAAGCCAAGTGAATCATCAGATTCAAGCTCCAGCAAACTCAGACAAGATCTTTTCTCTTTGAACATATTTCATATCTTGTTTGAGTGTTTTCATATCTTGTTCTTTTCCATTTCATTCAAACATTTGGAACTGAAGATCGTCCCTACCGGTGGTTAGTAGGAAGGCAATCGGAAGCTGTCCGATCTGCGGTGTTGACGTCCCTACCGGCGGTTAGTAGGAAGGTAATCGGTGGTCTTTCCGATTTGCGGTTCAATGCGTGGCACTAGTGGAGCCTCACCGGATTTGGTGAGGGGTGGACGTAGGACTGGAGATTCAGTCCGAACCACCTTAAAATCTCGTATGTTGTGGTTTGCTTGTGCGATTGCTTTGTGTTAGATGCATGCTTAGGTTCAATATCTATATTGCATAATCATCTTGTTAAGCAAATCACCATATTCTTCATTTAGCTAGTTATATTCCGCTGCTATTATCATTACCTAGCTATATAGAGGGTTGCATTGCGAAAAGAGGGGCAGATCTATTCACCCCTCCCCTCTAGATCCACTGTCCACTACACAACAAGTGGTATCAGAGCCTAATCTCTCATTATGGGGTCCAACGACCTTGAGGTAAGTGGTGGATCAGCATCTAAGGGTTATTTACCTGAAGGACACTCTGTGAACAGACCTCCTTATTTCACTGGATCTAACTATCCTATTGGAAACATCGCATGCAGGTGTTCATTCACGCCCAAGACTACGAACTTTAGCGTGTGATCAGCAAAGGTCCGTATGAGCTTACGGATAATGAGGACTTGTGGACCAAAGAACAAATACGGCAATCCACCGTCAACTGGAGTGCTAAACATATCATGCAATGCTCACTCCATCTAGTTGAATTCTCAAGAGTAGCCACCTGCGCAATTGTGAAATTGATGTGGGATAAGCTAGAGGTAATCTACGAAGGAACCTCTCAGGTACGAGAAATAAAAGCTAATATTTTAGTTTCTGAATATGAAATGTTCCGCATGAAGCCTGATGAGTCAATTCAAGATATGTATGCTCGCTTGACTGTGCTTACTAATAGTTTAACTGATTTGGGAAAGAAATATACAGAGCAAGAACTTGTAAGAAAAATTCTCAGATCATTAACTCCAGCATGGCACACGAAGGCAACCATTGTTGAAGAATCAAGAAATCTCGCGACCACCAAGGTAGATGAACTCATTGGGTCATTAATGACCTATGAGATCAACCTCAAGAACAAAGAGGCTGAGGCACCTAAAAAGAAGTCCCTAGCTCTTAAAGCTGGACCCAGCCGTCAAGATACTTTTGATGAAAGTGAGGATTCGGGAAGTGAGCGAGATGAGGATGACGTAGCCATGCTCACACGTAAGTTCAAGAAATTCCTGAGAAAGGAAGGTAAGAGCTTCATGAGAGGAAGGTCAAGGGTAAGAACTGGTTTCAAATCTAATTTTGTAAACTCTAAGAAATCTGACAAAATCATTTGTTATTCTTGCAACAAACTAGGACATTTCAAGAATGACTGTCCCGACAGATTCAGAAAAGCTGACAAATGGAAGGGCAAGAAGAAGAACAAGGCCATGGTGTCCACATGGAGCGATGAAGAGGAAGGTGATGACGGAACTAGCTCCTCGGACAAAGAAAAAGAAGATTTCTACCTTATGGCCAAAGGTGATAAAGAAACTGAGGTAAATTCTCCATTTGAAGATTATACAATTGATGATTGGGAGGATGCATATATACAACTCATGGAAAAATATGAAATGTACAAAAAGGAAAATAAATCATTGAAAAAGAAAATCAATTCTTTTGTGCATGATCATGACAAGGATGATAAGAATGCTCTACTTGAAACTGAAATTGAAGATCTTAAGAAAATGATTGAGGATTTGGAAGAAGGAAGAAAAGAAATGGCTGACTTGGAAACTGAAAATGAAAACTTGAGAAATGAGATTGATAGCATTAAGCTAAAAATACAAACCTATGAAAAGAACATCAAACTGAGTAATGAAAAATATGAAGCTGTAAAACATGTCAACACTCAACTCTTGCAAAACATTGAAAACTTACAAAAAGACTTGAAGGATAAACAACAATCCTTGAAAAATTTCGTGGATGGAAAAGAAAACCTAGATGCTTTGCTAGGTACTAGGATGAATTTCAACAAGGAAGGGTTGGGTTTTGAACTAACAAACAAAAGGTCAATTGGGCTAAAAACAGTCACATTTGTCTCATCTTTCGAAGCCTCCACCTCAAACATAACTCCCACACAAAACCAGTAAAAATAAAAGGAGAAAGGAAAAGAAAAGATTGAAGGGGGAGTCACCAACATTCCCAAAAAGCCTGTCCAAAGACCTAAGAAAGGTCAACCTTCCCCGCAGCATAGGTCAACACATTCTTGGCCATTGCATGCTCAATCTTCCAGATATCACCAAAACTGGATTGCACATTCATATAGGCCAACACCACCATACTTTTGGAGAAATTGTGATTCATGTGTTCATCAATCCTATAACTTTCAATCTCCTAAGTGGCAGAACAATCAACTCAAAAATAACCAATGGCCACAATGGGTTAATAAGCCAACTTCATCAAACTTTCACAAATTCCAACGAAGAATCTCCAAACAGAAAATGAATGTAAAAGTTGAAAAGAAAAACCAAATCCCTGCTCTAAGCAAACAAAACATGAATGTTAGAAAAGTCTGGATTCCAAAAGAAATGGTTTCATGCTTTGAAAATTTGAAGAATATGATGGGACCCAAATTTGGTTGGGTTCCAAACACATTTGCTTAATTGCTTGTGCAGGAGTGTCTTGCAGCCATACATAACAGGTGATACCTTGATAGCGGCTGTTCAAGACACATGACCAGAGACAAATCAAAATTTTATCTCTTGGAGGAAAAGGAAGGAGGACATGTCACATTTGGAGGGAACAACAAAGGAAAAATCATTGGAACAGGTAATGTAGGTAAGAACCTCTCCAACTCCATTGGAAATGTGCTGCTAGTTGAAGGTTTGAAATATAACCTACTAAGCATAAGTCAATTGCGTGATAAAGGTCACAAAGTGTTGTTTGATTCTCACGAATGTAAAATCTTTGAACCAAAATCTGACAAGGTAAAATTTTCTGGTAAGAGAGTCAATAATGTTTACATGATTGACTTAGATGATCATGCTTATTC
This sequence comes from Amorphophallus konjac, assembly GCA_022559845.1. Taxonomy (NCBI): domain Eukaryota; kingdom Viridiplantae; phylum Streptophyta; class Magnoliopsida; order Alismatales; family Araceae; genus Amorphophallus; species Amorphophallus konjac. The sequence continues at coordinate 32,361,231 of CM040126.1, read as the reverse complement.
AAACCTTTATCTTGCTGCACCAAAATCTGAAATTGCATGGTTATGGCATCGTAGACTAGGACATGCTAGCTACAATGTCTTGCATAAACTCTTGAAACATTCAATGGTGAAAGGTTTGCCTGAACTATCCTTTAAACAAGAAAATAAATTGTGTGATGCATGTGTCCTAGGTAAACAAACTAGAAAATCATTCAAGGGAAGATCTGAAAATACATCATCCAAACCACTCGAGCTAATTCATATGGACCTATTTGGCCCAACCAGAACTGCTAGCTTAAGTGGTAGAAAATATGGATATGTCTTGGTGGATGACTTTTCTAGGTTCACATGGGTTTTCTATCTCACACACAAAAATGATGCTTTTGATGAGTTTCAGGCACTCTACAAGAAGATAAAGCAGGACGGTGAGTTTAAAATTTCCAAGATTCAATCTGATCACGGTGGTGAATTTAAAAATGCTAACTTCTATAACCTTTGCAGGGCCGAAGGGATTTCACACCGATTCTCTTCACCAAGAACGCCGGAGCAAAATGGTGTAGTTGAAAGAAGAAACCGAACACTTGTAGAGATGGCAAGAACCATGCTTGCTGAACGGCAACTTCCAAGGAGGTTTTAGGCTGAAGCGGTAAACTCGGCATGTTACATTATCAACCGCTCTATGGTAAGGCCACACACCAAAAAGATTCCTTATGAGTTGCTAAAAGGTAAAAAGCCCTCTCTCTCTCATATGAAAGTGTTTGGATCAAAATGCTTCATCCACAATAATGACAAAAGAGATTTAGATAAATTCGAGCCCAAGAGCGATGAATGTATATTTCTTGGATATTCTGATAGATCTAGGGCTTATAGAATTTATAACATTAAAAGTCAAACTGTGGAAGAATCACCCCATGTTTCCTTTGATGAAGATCATGATTCTAACAATGATAACTCTTACAGGAAAAATGATGAAGATGGGGAATTCCTAATCATGAAGAACAAGAGTGATCCTCCACAAGAAGATATAAAAGAAGATGTTGACCGAGCTGAATCAAGCAATACAAGGAATCAAGCTCCAATAGAAGGTAATGATGCTACAAACATTAGAATTCTTAAGGATCATCCTTTAAAAAATGTCATTGGTAGCTTGAATGACCCACCCAGAATAAGGTCACATTTTAAGATTGTGGAAGAATTAGATCAACTTGCTCTTGTCTCGCAGCATGAACCCAAAAAAATTGATGATGCTTTAAAAGATGAAAACTGGATAAATTCCATGCAAGAAGAGCTAAACCAGTTTGAGAGAAACAAAGTTTGGCATCTAGTTCCTAGACCTTCATCACAATCTGTTATAGGCACTAAATGGGTCTTTAGGAACAAACTAAGTGAGGATGGCAAGATAATAAGAAATAAGGCTAGATTGGTGGCTCAAGGGTATAATCAAGAGTTTGGGATAGACTTTGATGAATCTTATGTCCCAGTTGCTAGACTCGAAGCCATCAGAATTTTACTTGTCTTTGCATGCTCCCTTAGAATAAAGCTGTATCAAATGGATGTCAAAAGTGCTTTCTTGAATGGCTTGATCAAAGAAGAAGTCTATGTTGAGCAGCCCCCTGGCTTTGAGAATTCTAACAATGCAGATTTTGTATACAAGCTAGACATGGCGCTTTATGGACTTAAGCAAGCACCAAGAGCTTGGTATGAGAGACTAAACTCGTTCCTCATTGAAAAAGGGTACACACGAGGTAAGGTAGATCAAACACTTTTCACCAAGAAGCAAGGTAAGAACATCTTGATTGTTCAAATTTATGTTGATGACATTGTGTTTGGTTCTATAAAATTTGAAATGTGTGAAGAATTTGCTAACCTCATGACTAGCGAATTTGAGATGAGCCTAATGGGAGAACTTCAATTCTTTCTTGGTTTGCAGGTCAACCAAGGAGAAGATGGGTGCTTCATAAATCAATCCATATACATCAAGGAGCTGCTGAAAAGATTTGACATGGCAAACAGAAAAATCATTGCAACTCCTATGAGCACCTCAACTTCATTGGATTCGGATGAAAATGGTAAATTGGTGGATGCAAAGGTCTATAGAGGTATGATTGGCTCTTTGCTTTATTTGACTGCATCCCGACCAGATATCCAGTTTAGTGTATGCCTTTGTGCTAGATTTCAAGCTAGTCCTAGAGAATCCTACTTGACTGCCGTCAAACGTATCCTTCGATATCTTACCGGCACTCAGGACTTGGGATTGTGGTATCCGTCATCATGTGATTTATCTCTTATATCTTATTCTGATGCGGACTACGCTGGATGCAAGCTGGATCGTAAGAGTACTAGTGGCTATTACCAGTTTCTAGGTGGGTGTTTAGTTTCTTGGGCCTCCAAGAAACAACACTCGGTTGCCCTCTCAACCGCGGAGGCAGAATATGTTATTGCGGGGAGCTGTGGCACTCAAGTGTTATGGATTAAACACCAACTCCAAGACTACTTGGTGGATCTTGGTTGTGTCCCGATTCTGTGTGATAACACTAGTGCTATCAACCTTGTAAAAAATCCAGTCCAACACTCTAGGACTAAGCATATTGAGATTAGGCATCACTTCATTAGAGACGAGGTCAGTAAGAAAAATTGTGAACTGCATTTTGTTGATACTCTAAATCAAATTGCTGACATCTTCACCAAGCCCTTGTGTAATGACAGGTTTTCAACACTCAGAAGAGAGCTTGGTCTTTGCCGACCTCAGGCCAATAAGAATTTGAAATGATGATCATGTTCAATTAGTTGTGTTTTGCACGTTGGTATTCATACATTGTTTATATGTCAATATGTCTTTTTGCATATGGTGTCGCATTGCATGTAGTTGCATAATAAAGTTGAATTTATGTTCACAATGCATTACATGGTTTGTGTCGCATCATTCCTGCATGGCCATGGTATATCAAATATTGATGTATGGAAAGGCAGGTTATGCTTGTCTAGAAGCACTCAATATGCGTGAGGTTTCACCTCCGCCAAGTACCATGCGTCATTATCGCATACAGGCCATATAGTAAGGGGGAGTTGTCGTTTTGCAGCATTTATACATGAGTTTCATCTCCATTCTGTTGCATTTAATAAGTGTACAACCATATGTTGGGTCATGCATTTCATGTCTACCAAATTCATGTCCACCCCTGCACGTTTCAGGTCATTCTCCTCTTGACACTTATCATTACACTTGCTTGCACACATAACTCTTCGCGTATCCATTGCATATCCTTAGGGAGAGTTTTGTTGATTCTCATAACCTCTTGCAAACTGCACTTCAGTGGCTTACAGTCTGGTTTGAGTTCACGAGACAGATGGACATATGGTGTAAGAGCTTTCTATTATATGCCCTAATAATTATCCATTCAATGAAAATGATTCAGATTTAATGATTTTCTTATAGTTCTGATATATCTTGTTTGAAATCATCTATGTTCTGATGCTTTAATAGACCTTAACTAGAGACTGCATATTATGTTTTTCATGACTATCCTGATATCTGAAAATCCAAACGTCTTGACAACTTTGGTGATACACTCAGGCTTAGTATTGCTTCTAAACATATTGATGAGCTAGAATTCTTGAAAATCATTTTGACAGAGCAATGATATTGTTACACGGAGAAACATGTCATGTCATCAAAATCAAGTGATAAATGATATGTCATGATGTGCCTCTGTTATCTCTGTCGTCATTCTATTTGGACTCTAGGCAGAGCACTGGCATAATTGTTGAGAAATATATCCTCTCATCAAAGAAATGAGATTGGATATGTCATGACGTGACTTTGCTATCTCTATTCATCTTGAAGCATGACAGTCAGTCTTACCAAATTCCTAAGAATACTGGCGTCTAAACAACGTGTATTCTTACGACTTGAAGGCATGTACTAGACTTGATTGCTCGTAAAATATGAGTCTTGTGCCTTCAAATACACATGATATTGATAATCAAACTTGTTGAATTCCTAAAATTCCATGCTTTAGTCATGATTGTTTAGCCTCAATACATGCTTTTGTGTTATTGCCTTTGTCGTTATTGAATATGGATATATAAGACAAGGGAAGGTTAAACACTGCCATGATATGCACCTTTGGTTCATTTCTATTAAATCTTGGATGTAGCTGCTTTTCGAACTCTGTCGATGAATTCGGATTTCATTAGATTTGAACCATATATGTTGTTCACGGTCTGTTTCAGGTTTGCATATAATGGCTTGCTCTTCACTCCTTTCAGCTCTGGTCTCACAGATATTTCACTTTATTACTCCTTTTTGCTGTTGGCAAAGGGCGAGAATTCTTTGTGTGAGTCCTTTGTCGCGTTAGCTATGCGTTATCGCATTGTCTTTGGGGGTTGTGTGAATGGTGTACGGGGAGAGTCAAAGGGGGAGAATCCATTGCTCCCTTTGCATCTCATATGTGTATGTGATGGGGCTTGGGGCTTGCATAACTGCTAGCATTCATAGCATTCATATCTGCATTCATAATTGCATTCCCATGCTATTACTATCATGAATCTTGAGCTACATATAATGCATTTGTTATAACTTGTGCCATTTTATACATTCATATCACATAATGACTCACAGTGTTGCCATCATCAAAAAGGGGGAGAATGTTGTGTCCCTGAAGTCATTTGAGTCATTCTGTGGTCACTTGGGTCATTCGACATCATTCTATGGTTCTGCCCAGCTGGCGGTCGACCGCCAGCACAGGGGCGGTCGACCGCCCCAGCCAGCAACTGCCAGCCTGCACGAGTTTCAGTAGCGGTCGACCGCTAGCCAGTGGCGGTCGACCGGAAATCCCAGGGGCCATTCGTCTACAGCATTTCACAGTAGCGGTCGACCGCCAGGAGCTGCAGGTCGACCGCCAACCTCGAGCCTTCAATGTTGACTTTGTTTCCAACTTCGAAAAGGGCCATTCAACATGGATTTCTTTAATCCAAAAGTCACCTAATCACCCACAAATTGTGGATCTGGTCTGAGGCTTGTCTATAGACCATTCAAGGTCTATAAAACCAATACAAGAGGGTTGGAAACCACAATGCTTCAAGGCTTCAAGAGAGATCAAGGGAGGCCATTTTCGAGGTACTATAGCACCTCCGTGAACAGTACTTCGCGCTGGAGTTCTTCATCCATCCAAGGTGTTTCAAGATGAGATCTGAAGCAAGCAACCTCCACCAAAGCTAGAAGCACTCAAGGATAAGAAGGGTGATCAAAGGAAGCCACAAGGAGGGTGTTTCAAGAAGGAAATCAAGCTACTCTGGGACGAAGTTCTTCATCAAATCTTCAAGTGATTGAAGCTACTTCAAGAGGAAATCAACTTCAAGTCAAGTGAAGAAAAAGCTGCAATCATCTTCCTCTTCCTCATCTCAAGGTGATCCATAGAAGCTGCAAGGGTGTGTTCAAGGGAAAGGAGTTCGAAGTACTGTAGCTGTGAACAGTACTCCGGGAAGAATTTCTTCATCATATCTCCAAGTGATTCAAGCTACTTCAAGAGGAGATCAACTCCAAGCCAAGTGAATCATCAGATTCAAGCTCCAGCAAACTCAGACAAGATCTTTTCTCTTTGAACATATTTCATATCTTGTTTGAGTGTTTTCATATCTTGTTCTTTTCCATTTCATTCAAACATTTGGAACTGAAGATCGTCCCTACCGGTGGTTAGTAGGAAGGCAATCGGAAGCTATCCGATCTGCGGTGTTGACGTCCCTACCGGCGGTTAGTAGGAAGGCAATCGGTGGTCTTTCCGATTTGCGGTTCAGTGCGTGGCACTAGTGGAGCCTCACCGGATTTGGTGAGGGGTGGACGTAGGACTGGAGATTCAGTCCGAACCACCTTAAAATCTCGTATGTTGTGGTTTGCTTGTGCGATTGCTTTGTGTTAGATGCATGCTTAGGTTCAATATCTATATTACATAATCATCTTGTTAAGCAAATCACTGTGTTCTTCGTTTAGCTAGTTATATTCCGCTGCTATTATCATTACCTAGCTATATAGAGGGTTGCATTACGAAAAGAGGGGCAGATCTATTCACCCCTCCCCTCTAGATCGGCCGTCCACTACACAACAAAACCTGCCGCGCCATAAAGGTCACGGCGTTAATTACATCCCCTCGGAGAGAGGAACACCCTTGATTAATCGCCAGGAATAAGGGCCTCATGGCCTGAAGAATTATATCGAGAGAAACAGGACGATATCGATCTTGAATCAGCTGGAAAGCCCTATGTCTAGGGAAACAAGCATTCAAAATATGTCGGTCACTCAGGGGACCATTTAATATTCGGACGAGTGTCCGGCTTGAGAATAGTGTAATCATCACAGGAAAATCGGAGCATATGTATGCCGGGATACGACAAATTTATTGTTCAGAGGGATGGGAAACATTCGGTTAAATCCCAGTTAGAGTGGTCGGAAATCAGTGAGTTTATCGGCCCGGTGCAGGATCGAGCCGCGACCATACTGGGGTAGACTCCCGCGGTCGAAGCAAGGCTTGCGTGGGCATCATCAATATTTCTGGTGCCAAAGGGCAGCGAGAAAACGTCCTGAGATTAGATCCCAAAACAAAGACATGTTCGAAGATAGCAGGCTGTAGGCCTAGGATATGGGTCAGACAATGACCATGATTAGGACGTACCCGAGGTTCAAGCGTGACCCATGGAGACCTTATCAATATTCCCATGCAAAGGATCTGGAGATGATGGGAGCCGTATCGCTCTATTTATTATTATTATTATTTATTATTATTATTCATTATTATTATTGTTTATTTATTTATTTATTATTATTTTTTTGTTCATGGATTCTTCTTTCACCGCCTATGCGTATGCTCCTTTTTATTATTTATTTTATTATTATTTATTTATATTATTTATATTATTGATATTATGTTTCTTTTTAGTATAGTAGCATTTTAGGTGCAGGGCATGTCGGGAGTGCACCGGGCGAGATAGGCTGAAGGAAGGTCGGTGCACATCCAACACAGGGCCAAATGAAGGTCGGAGCACGTCCAGCACAGGGCCAAATGAAGGTCGGTGCACGTGGCGTGCTAAGGTCGGTGCATATGCAGACCAGGCGTGAGTTAGGTCGGTGCAGCAGCAGCCGTAGAAGGAGTTAGGTTAGTGCACATGGGCAGCTAGGCAGGGATGAGGTCGATGCACATGGGCAGCCAGGCACACTAAGGTCGGTGCAGCTGCGCTTCCAGGCATGCTGAGGTCGGTACACATAGGCATCCAGGCAGGGATGAGGTCGATGCACATGGGTGGCTAGGCGAGTTGAGGTCGGTGCACATGCAGGCCAGGCGTACTGAGGTTGGTGCACATGCAGGCCAGGCGCTGAGGTCTGTGCATGTTAGAGCAAGGTCGGTGTAGGTTTGGGTTGTGTGAAGGGCCAGTTGGCCAAGGTCTGTGCAAGTTTGCCCTAAGGTCGGTGCAGGTCGCAGCTAGGCTAAGGAAGGTCAGTGCAGGTTTTGGCCAAGGTCTGTGCACATGGGCATGGTCTGTGCATATTCAGAACAAGGTCGATGCACATATGGAATGTGCTGAGGGCGAGGTCAATGCACATTAGGAATGTGTAGAGGGCAGGGTCTATGCACGTTGGGAGATGTGTAAAGGGCAAGGTCTATGCACGTGTGAGATGTGTGAAGGGAAGGGCTTATGCACGTGTGAGATGTGTAAAGGGCAAAGCACAGATAGGGTGTGCTGGACAGGGCAAACCAAGAGTATGCCGGACTGGAGTGGGTTGAAGTGTGCCGGGCAAGTTGAGCCAGAAGTGTGCCGGTCAGGGCAGGCCAGGAGTGTACCGGGCTAGAGTGGGTTGAAGTGTGCCGGTCAGGACAAGCCAGGGGTAAGGTCTATGTAGGTGGGGTAAGGCCAAGGGGAGGTCCCCTTATTCATGAGGCTCATGTGAGGAGTTTTCTTTTATTCATGAAATGCATGCGTAGGGTTCTGATTTGGTTTTCTTTCATTCATGTAGATCATGTTCGTGGTTATGTTTGGTAGTCCGTCATAAAGATGCAAGTGCTCAGTTATTCGGGATCTCCGGAGTTCTTTGTTATTTTGGCAGAGCCACTTCATTGTTTTTTATTTCATTTATTTATTGTTTCTTTTTACGTTATTACTTTAATTTTACTATTATTGTTATTATGTTAATTCTGGTGAAAATTCGGCAGCATCTCCCCTTGACACGGATGCTAGGAGATGTAAGGGGAACACGCCCACAAGGAGTGGCGTGACCCAACAACTCGAGATGCATGCCAAGGCAGCAACACCTTTAAGAAAGCTTCAAAAAACTCAGGGAAAATAGGGAATGAGAGACACTGGGTTGACACAGGTTGCGGGTGCATCGGACAAGCAATGGCTAGGGTGTACCGGGTTGGACTGGCCAGGGGTGTGCCGGGTTGGACACGGCTGGGGTGTGCCGAGCAAGGCACGGCTGGGGCGTGCCGGGCGAGGCACGACTGGGTGTGCCGGGCAAGGCACGGCTAGGGTGTGCCGGGCAGGGCACGGCTGGGGTGTGCCGGTTGAAGGCATGGCTGGGGAGCACTTTGGCTAGTGGGTGAGTTCAGAGTGTTGAGTAGGGGCAGTTGGTTCCAACCGGCTCATGCTGCTCCAAGAAAAGGGGGAGGGGTGAAATGGTTACAGAGACCATTGGAGGGGGACTGGCTTCATGCCATCACGCTAGTGATACCGTCCATTGAGTTGGACAGACCCTGCGACGCTTTGGAGAGCAAGCAACCTGAGTGGTGAGAAAACCAAATGGAAGGGGAAATCAAGCCATGAAATGCAACGTAGAGTGGGGACTGACCAGAACAACAAGAAGAATATGATATCCTCGTTTATAGAAAATAGAGTAGCACATGCCATGCCCAAGGGCGGGGGGGTGAATACAGGGTAATGCAGCCAAACAGAAGGGAAGGAGAGACCAGAAAGAACAAAAGAAAGAGCAACAAAAACTGAGGAGAGGGCCGGAGCAAGGAAGGGTAAAAGCTCCTTTCTCTATCCCGTCCCCTCCTGCTACATTTCTACCCCCTCTCCCTCTTCTCTAACTCTCTTCTACCTTCTTCTCGTTCTTCTTCTCTTCTTCTTCTTCTCTTGCTATGTGTCTCTCCGTGTGTTGTCCATTGTTCTCTTCTTCTTTGGTAGGGTTTTATACCTTCGACGTTGACGGGGGCCTCATGATGACGACTCTGTCTGAGGTTGACCCCAGTCGCATCCTTGTCAGGTGGAGGTCTGCATGCTCGAACCAGAGGGTGAAACCGCAGCAGGGTGCTAGCTGGCTCCGAGGTGGCCGAGCTGCGGGCCAAGGGTCTTACGTAGTGACCATTGTATTTTCCACTGGTTGGTACCGGTCTGAAGGATGGAACGCTGCACCGGGTGCGGAAGGAAGTAGCGCTGCACCGGGTGGAGGATTTGGCAGGGTGTGCCGCTGAGGGAGCTAACGGGTGCACCGTCAAAAGGGCACAATGAGTGTGTGCCATTGAAAGGGTGCCAGGTAGTGTGTCGCTAGAACGGGCACAGGGAGTGTGCCGCTTGGGGCTTTAAGAAGTATGCCATTGGAGGCACTTCAAGAGTGTGCCGCTGGGGCACTTGAGAGTGTGCCGCTGGGGGCACTTCAGAGAGTGTGCTGTTGGGGCACTTGAGAGTTTGCCATTGGAGGCTGTAAGAAGTGTGCCACTGGGGCGTTGATCTTTTCTTCAGGAACTCAGAACTGTGAACTTCTTGGGACATCCTTCACCGCCAGGGACCCGAAGTTGGGTTCATAGCCGTGTATAAATTCAGGAGAGTATCCTGCCTTTTCTTTGTCATTTAATGCGCCCATGCAAATGTGAGGATTTTCCGCGCTGTAGCATTCCCTTGAGTCTTGGGCCGCCAGTTTCTACGGGTCTTCTTTCTTTAGTTCCATTACAGATTTGGAACTGGCAGAATGTGCAGGCGTGAAATTTTACGCGTCCATAAATGCCCCCCACCCACGGGTAGCGTGGGCAAAGGGTGAGCAAGCTGTGCCTGGGGGTGCACTTGGCCTCATAGGGTATCTTCTTTCTTTTCTCTCTCTCTTTTTCTTTTCTTTCTTTCTCTTTCTTTTTTTCTTTCTCTCTTTTTCTTTTTCTTTTTTTCTTTTTTTTCTTCTCTCTCTTTTTATAACAACTCTGGACAGCTGCTGGCATGGATGCCGATGGTGAAGAGCTATTGGCTCAAGCGCCAATAATTGGGTAGCTGTCGGTTGGGAGCCAATGGTTGGATAGCTGTTGGCTCAGAAGCCGATAAGTGAATAGCTGTCAGCTCAGAGGCCGATAAAGGATAGCTGTCGACTCGGAGGCCGATAAGTGAATAGTTGTCGGCTCGAAGGCCGATAAGTGAACAACTGTCGGCTCAGAGGTCGATAGAGAATAGTTGTCTGCTCAGAGGCTGATAAGTGAATAGCTGTCGGCTCAGAGGCCGATAATTGAATAACTGTAGGCTCAGAGGACGATGATTGGATAGATGTTTGCTCAAGAGCCAATGGAGTAGGCCATAATAGCCAAGGCTGAAAGCGGGCTTCAAAAGTCGAAGTTGTCAAAGGCAAGCCACGAGGGCAGAGAGAGGGGTTTGTTTCTTAAATGATCTGGACAGAAGGTCCAAATCAAAGGGGCTATTCGTCAACTGAAGGGACGGAGAGAAGAGTTTATTCATTCAATGACCTGGACAGGAAGTCCAGATCAACTGGGCTACTCGTCGCCCGAAGGGACAGAGAGAAGGGTTTGTTCGTTCAACGACCTGGACAGGAGGTCCAAATCAACTGGGCTATTCGTCACCCGAAGGGACGGAGAGAAGAGCTTGTTCTTTCAAAAGAGGTATTCGTCGCCCGAAGGGACGGAGAGGAGAGTTTGTTGATTCAACGGTCTGAATAGGTGGGTCAGATCAAATGGGTTATTCGTCACCCGAAGGGTCGGAGAGAAGAGTTTGTTCATTCAATGATCTGGACGGCAGGTCCAAATCAAAGGGGGTGATATTCGTCACCGAAAGGGGGCGGAGAGAAGAGTTTGTTGATTCAAAAGAGGTATTCGTCACCCGAAGGGACGGAGAGGAGAGTTTGTTGATTCAACAATCTGAACATGTGGTTCAGATCAAATGGGCTATTCGTCACCCGAAGGGACGGAAAGAAGAGTTTGTTGATTCAAATGAGGTATTCGTCGCCCGAAGAGACGGAGAGGAGAGTTTGTTGATTCAACGATCTAAACAGGTGGTTCAGATCAAATAGGCTATTTGTCACCCGAAGGGAGGGAGAGAAAGATTTGTTTATTCAATGATCTAGACGGAAGGCCCAGATCGAACGGATTGTTCGTGACCCCGAAGGGACGGAGAGGTGGTCAAGTCGCCGACACAGGCTAGTGTTAGCGCAAGGAAAAGGGGATGATTCCTTACCCGAACGACAGGCTCGGGCCAGGGTGAAAGGTTGTTTTGTTCTTTAATGCGTCGGGAGAACCGCCCAAGAAAGGTCTTTTAGTTCTCCAACTAGACGGAAAGTCTACGAGCCAGATTAGAGAAAGGGAGTCTTTTTATTCTTCGGATGGATGGAAAGTCCGAGTTGAGGTGACAAGGAGATGTTTATTCTCTAACCAGACGGAAGGTCCAAACCAAAGTGAAAGGAATCTTTTTATTCTCTAGCCGGGTGGAAGATCCGATCTCAAGTGGAGAGAGTCTTTTGTTCTCTGGCTGGGCGACAGGCCCGAACCAAAGTGAAAGGAATCTTTTGGTTCTCTAGTCAGACGGAAGGTCCGATCTAGAGTGAAAGGATCTTTTGTTCTCTAGCCAAAAGGAAGATCCGATCTAGAGTGAAAGGATCTTTTTTGTTCCCTGGCTGGACGGCAGGTCCGAAGCAAAGTGAAAGGGTCTTTTTGTTCTCTAGTCGGACAGAAGGTCCGATCGAGAGTGGAGAGGTCTTTTTATTTTCTGGCTGGACGGCAGGTCTGAACCAAAGTGAAAGGATTTGATGTTCTTTAATGCGCCGGGAGTACCGGCTGTGAAATTTGAACCCAGAAAAGTGGACCGCAAGGGACAGAATCGGTGTTGCGGAAGTAGGCCGTGAAGGCTGAAATCGGGGAAGCAGACTACAAGAGCCGCAATCGGGAAGCTGGCTACAAAAGTTAAAATTGGGGAGCAGATTGTGAAAGCCCAAATTGGGGGAGCGGACTGCAAGAGCCGCAATCGGGAAGCTGGCTATAAAAGTCAAAATTGGGGAGTAGGCTATGAGAGCCTAAATTGAGGAAGCAGACTACGAGAGCCGCAATCGGGAAGCTGGCTACAAAAGCTGAAACTGGGAAGCAGGCTATGAGAGCCCAAATTGGGGAAGTGGACTATAGAAGCCGAAGTTGGGAGATTAGCAAGTCGCAAGGGCAGGAAGTAGGCCGTGAGGGCCAAGATTGGGCTGTACGTGCCAGAACTGGGAAAATAGGCTGCGATAGCCGAAATTGAGTTTATTTTTATCATTATTTTTTTTATTCAAGCATGCAGGCATTCGTCAGTAGGCATAACATAAGTATACATAAGGCAGCTCCCTCTATAAGGGATGGGATAGGGACATCGCCCATAACTCGCAGACACGGTGCGGGCCAGGAGGCACAGCTAAGGGGTGGTGCACCCGTCAAGAGGATATTGCATGTCTTGCATGCATAGCTTAAATTCAAGCATTTCACCCAAGATAACTCTTTGTGGAGTGGAGGAGCAAACGTGTGAGCAAATTTCACTAAACATAGGGATATGCATGTTTTCTAAGCAACACTCGAGGATTACTCTAGCGCCTACACATGGGTTTCAGGCTCTCGATTTCGGTAGCTTTGCACAACCCTCATCTATTTATTTTGGTAGCGGATTTCACAGTTCGGCGTGAGTCTCCTCATGTGTCTCAATGGGGATTTCCGACTACTAGGATTCATCCTTATCATAATTCTATTGTGGATTCTACCGTTTGACGTGAGTTTCCTCATGTGTCTCAATGGGGATTGCCGGCTACTAGGCTTCATCCTTATTGAAATTCGCTTCACCATTTCGCGCGAGTCTCCTCATGTGTCTTAATGGGGATTCTCAGATACTCAGATTCATGTTTCTCTCTCTATTTTTTTTAAGTGGAGGTAGACATCTTTTTCCTTACGATTACTTTTCACGCGAGTATAAGAATTCAAGTCTCCGTAGAGTGCTAAGAAGAAAGTCGGGCAATCCCTATGGTCGAAGACCATTGAACACATTGAGTGCGGAGTGGGGGAGTGTTACCTCAGGTTTATTTTGTGAGTTGGGCTTAGCAACTTAGCCATGACTCTTCTCCTTGACGTGTGCACCCGCCATAATTGGGTTCCCTTCGAGCGTATACCGTGACACACGTCCATCCAGAATCGGAGCGACATTATTTAGCAAGGAAACACGGTCCTAGAAAATTCCAAGAAGGTGTATTATTCTATATTATAAGCAAGCATGCAAGCAGGGCAGCCCAGCATTTTTTTTCTTTTTTTTGCGTAAGAACGTATTGTCGTTACGTATATGTGTCTTGTATGTGCATATAGAATCAATGCAGCAACTAGGGTGCTGAGGAAGGAGACCGCAAGGGCCGGAAGAACATTGGGGAAGCGGGCTATGAAAGCCAACAGGAATGCCAGAAACAGGTCGTAAAAGGCCAAAGGATGCCAGAGAAGTAGGCTGTAAAAGGCAAAATCTGGAAAGCGGGCTGCAAGAGCCGAGGTTAGGGAAGCGGGCTGCAAGAGCCGAAGTTGAGAAGCGGGCTACAAGAGCTGAGGTTGAGAAGCAGGCTGCAAAGAGCAGAAATTAGGAAGCGGACTGCAAGTGCCGAAGTCGGGAAGCAGGCTACGAAAGCCAGAAATTGGGGAAGCGGGCTACGATAACCAAAATTCAGGGAAGCAGGCTACAAGAGCCGGAATTGGGAAAGCGGGCTGCGAGAGTCGAAGATATTGGGAAGCGGGCTACGAGAGCCAAAATTTTGGGAAGCAGGCTACAAGAGCCGGAATTAGGAAAGCGGGTTGCGAGAGCCGAAGATATTGGGAAGCGGGCTACGAGAGCTGAAATTCTGGGAAGCAGGCTACAAGAGTCAGAATTGGGAAAGCGGGCTGCGAGAGTCGAAGATATTGGGAAGCGGGCTACGAGAGCTGAAATTCTGGGAAGCAGGCTACAAGGGCCGAAGGATATTGAAAAGTGGGCTAAAAGCCAAGAGATATCAGGAGAAGGCTAATAAGTTGAGAAATGTTAGAAGCAGGCTATAAACCCAACAGATATCAGAGAGCGCGGTGAGACAGATGGATTAATCATGATAGTGGGCCGAAGGGTGTCGGGTAGCAGGATACGAGAGCCGAAGAGAAGGGTCCCTTTTTGTTCTCTGGCCGGGGGAAGGGCTCGAACCAAAGTGAAAGGTCTACTCTTTTGTTCTCTGGCCGGGGAAGGATCCAAACCAAAGTGAAAGATTTATTCTTTGATTCTCTGGTCGGGGAAGGATCCGAACCAAAGTGGATGGTCTCTTCTTTAATTATCTGGTCGGGGAAGGATCCGAACCAAAGTGAAAGGTTTAGTCTTTAATTCTCTGGCCGGGGGAGGATCCGAACCAAAGTGAAAGGGTCTCTTCTTTAATTCTTTGGCCGGGGAAGGACCCGAACCAAAGTAAAAGGTATCTTCTTCAATTCTCTGGCTGGGGAAGGATCTGAACCAAAGTGAAAGGTTTAGTCTTTAATTCTCTGGCCAGGGGAGGATCCGAACCAAAGTGAAAGGGTCTCTTCTTTAATTTGTTGGTTTATTCCAACGTTTATTTCCAGCGTCTCCTTGTATTTGGTGTGTACCATGTGGGGTATGGGACCCACGTGGGACCATCGGTGCTTGGCAGCCCAACCCGCCGCATGGATTATGGGGTCCATGTGCGAAGCCCCTCATGCCCACCCATAGCACGTCATAGACGTGGGGTTCTGCGCTGCCATAAGGAAATACGGTCTAACCTTCGCTACCAGCTCGAGCTTTTAGCGCAACGGTAGGGGCTTGATCCTGCAAACTGGTACCAGAGCGAGGTCGCGGGTTCAAATCCCAGGTGCCGCTGGGGGGGAGATTGTTGGTTTATTCCAACGTTTATTTCCAGCGTCTCCTTGTATTTGGTGTGTACCATGTGGGGTATGGGACCCACGTGGGACCATCGGTGCTTGGCAGCCCAACCCGCCGCATGGATTATGGGGTCCATGTGCGAAGCCCCTCATGCCCGCCCACAGCACGTCATAGACGTGGTGTTCTGCGCTGCCATAAGGAAATAAAACATGACACGAAGTCACAAGAAGAACAGTAACCAACACGAAGTGTGGTTACAGAACAAAAACGACACGAGGTCACAAGACAAACGACACGAAGTGTTACTGTAACAACAAACACTACGAAGTTACGAATACAAAAAGCAACACGGAGACATAGAGAAGTAAAACCGACACGAAGTGTGGTTACAAAAATAAAAGGACACGAGGTATAGGAAGAACAACACGACCACGGAAAAGAGTTGACACGGAGTGTGGTCAAGGCGAGAAGGACACGAAGTCTAAAGAGAAAACAGCACGAAGACAAAAACATAAAAACTAACACGAAGACATAATTGTGAAAACACCACGAGGAGATAGACAGCAAGGAGAACGACACGAAGTGAAACGACACTTGAACCTAGACCGACGTAAAGATCCAGCGAAAAATGACTCGAAGACAGAAATACACAAGCACGACATGAACTAAGGATGACATGGGGACAACACAGTCACATAGGCTGCACGAAGTGAAAGACAACACGGCTATCTCGACACGTGATGAAATGGTGGAAGTAGAAGAACAACTCGAAGACGAAAACGACACGAGCTGAATTTAACACAAAGGCGAAGACAGACACTGACACGAGGTGTCGACACGAAGCAAGAATGACATGAGGTTCAGGGAAACCAACACGAAGACAGAAACAGTACGGACACACGAAGTATTACCTCTTAGCAGCTTTTTCTTGTAAAGCATGGAAATCAACACGAAGTGTTGTAAGCTCAGACGACACGAGATCTTTTCGTGTTAGTGAGGGGAAACAACACGAAGACTCAAGTACAGAGACAGCACGAAGACGATGTACAGTCTGATGTACAGACTTTGAAGAACAGTCTAATGTATAGACTTGTAGATTGAAGGTGATGTATAGATCATGCACATACCAGAAGTCTAACACACACAATATATCAGTCATACACGTGCATTCTCCAGATGATATACAAATCACAATCATGAAGCTATCATCAAAGCACAATGTCAGCAGATAAACTGAATGAGCATATGAAGTCCTGAATGAACATTTCAGCAGGATGACTCACAATGATTAACATCAAACACCAATCATCAAAACCAGATAAATCATTAAAACCACAGCAATGACTGCTTTATGCATCAGTTTAACATGTAGCATGACTGATCATCAAATATGACTCTAAATTGAGCAGCAGGATGACTGAACATTTGATTAACTCACACCAACAATCAATTAACAAAACCATCATCAAAACCACAGGGGCACAACAATCTCCCCCTTTTTGATGATGGCAACACTTTCAATATATTGAGTCATTCTGATGATGTGAGGCATTCTGAAGACTGACTCAAATTATTCTCCCCCTTTGACTTCATCAAAAAGAAAAATAATTTGAGAAATTATAGCATGTATAAGAGTTCAGTCAATTTCTCCTCCTTTCAAGAACATGATTCTCCCTTTTTGGCAAACAATATCTCCCCCTTTGATACAAACAAAATAAACCATGGGAAGGGTTAAATGCAAAAATGCAGATGCAACAAGTAATGCAATACTCCCCCTAAGTGTGTGAATGCAAGGTCACAAATGATATGAACATGATTCAGTGTGACAAGGAATGCTCCCCCTGAAGAGATGCCAATTGATATGCAAGTGATGCATGACATGGAAGCTCCCCCTCAATAAGTGGACTCTTATGAGAAGGAGACCACAGGGGCAAACAAGAAGAGGTTCAGGTTAATGAGTCAATACCATGAGCAGAAGAGTTTCAATTAACAGATTTTTCAAGGATGTTCCAAACACAAGAAGTTCAGCCTGATTTTCAAAGAGATATCAATATCATAAATTTAAAGCATAAGTTTTCAAAGTCTTCTATCATAAGGGCTTATGAATGACATTTATTGAACAGCATGGTTTAAACATGATGTATGCAGAGTTTATCAATAAAATTCTGTATTGATATCTAAAACCATGGTTTAATAAATATGAACCAAGCCCTCATATTTATCTTGATAAATCTCCCTTTCTCTTACACAATCAAACTTATTGACTTCTTTCGCAATTACATGCATCTGTATTGAAATCAAGCAATTATGAAGTCATATGATTTTGTCTAGGGTTGTAGCAATTTGATTTTGGCATCAATATTCAGATATTTCAATTTATTCCATAATTTTCCTTGCTACAAATTTTACGTGCACTCTAGTTCAGTACACACCTTGTAACTAGAGGATATACCTTGATCAGAGGCCAATATCCCTAAGCCCTTAGTGTGACTAACTGTCATGCCTTATGTGAACAGAGTTAGCATTTACACATCATGACACACTACAACTCAATTTTTAATGAGTGAATTGTATTTCTCAGTGTGCATGCCATTGCTCTGCCTGATTTTCAATGAATTTTTACAGAGTTAACTAAGGCACCTCATGACACAATCCTTTTGGACATGTGTTTCTCAGTGACCAATGTCATTGCTCTGACAGATATTACCCTTTAGACATTTCAGAAACATTCATTTACTTCAAAACAATATTAATCTCATGTACTTAACCAATTAAAGTCATGTATTCAAAAGTGCAGATTTCAGAAGTTTTTGCAAGACATAGCATGAAACAGTTGGTTAAGATTTATTAAACATGATTCAGATATGTTAAGAGATTTTGAAGTTAAACTCCATGAATACATTAAGCTTAAACCACATGAGTTATTTCAGACATTCATAAAAGCGTATAATAGAAGATTTCTAGTTCAAGATTTTTTTTCAGATTTATGATCGAGATAGCCCATTGAAATCTTCATGAAGGACTGAAATAATTCTGATATCAAATGATACCAATTGTTACCAATTGATAGGAGAGATTTTGAAACTCAGTGTTTTCAAATTATGATCACGGTTTGGTCAAATAGAATCAATGAAAGGGATATACACACAAGGCAAGATATCAGGAGGTCAGACAAGTTCCAGGATGTTCAAAGTTTACATGCAATGAACTCTGACATAAATGTATGCACATGACTGCTTTCATGCATTGTATTGACTCCTCCTGACACTATGCATTCAATTATCCTTTTTGGTATTTTCAATGCAGTAAAATGCAATGCAATTAACTATATGCATGCAAAGAATCAACACTGAATGCTATGCAAGGACATGCACTTAACTCCCCCTGAAAGTATGCAATGTTTGCACTGAAAACTGAACATATGATTTTGATTCATGCATATTCAGACTGTCCTAACCAGCAAGGTGACCCATGGTACTAGGCGGAGCACTTGGTCTAAAAGGCCATCTCACACATAGTAAGAACCTCCAGACAGACTTCCCTGCCTTTTGATACCTTACCATTTATATACCATTGTGGTCAACCATGATAATTAAACATGGGCAACATGCATGGATCGAATTTCAGCTAATCAGATTTTTCAGAATGCAATGGACAGATTTTTAATGAGCAATGCATCAGACAAATTTCAAGCCTCATACATATGCAGTTTTGATTTTTCAGAATGCAATTTGTTTTCAGAGTTTATGCATTTCAACAATTATCAAACAACTACAAGTGGCAGATTTGCAAGAATACATCAAATCAGATATGCAATTAATTTCAAAATGAGAAATGCAGAGAGATTACCTGAACAGTGTGGGAGTGGGGCTTTCATTCTTGAGTGCCTTGGATCATTACCCCTTTTATTCCAGTCCCAAGGCACACCTGCAAAACAAAGTTTATTTTGCACAAATAGGTACCCAAGAAGTCTTGGGTCCTGACATGACATTATCACTCCTAGCAGGTTTTCTCAGCACATTTTTAACTTGATAGCCATTAAATTTCATCAGAGGATGACTATCCATCAAATGTCCAGATTTGCCATAATGATGGCAAGAGACAGCAGTTTTCAAATCTGATTTATGCACATACTTGTTAGCATGAATTCTATGTGCATACACATGAGATTTTCTGTTAACAGAATAAAAATTCTGTTTAGCAAAACCAGTTTGGCTTTGGTATCCTGCCAGCCAACAGGTTGTAGCCCTGTGACCTGGCTTCCCATAGTTAATACATGCAGGAATCTTTTCCTTAAAAATAGATTTATTTCTGCCAAGACAATTTCTATTTTCAGGGAATTTATCAAATTTGGAATTAAAATGTTTTCCCTGAGCATACCAGCAGTCCTTGACTGCATGCCCACACTTGCCACATTCAAAACACCTTGGGTGCTTACCTCTTGAACCATTATATCCCCATGAAGTCCTAAACCAACACTCAACAGCTTTATGACCACGTTTGTTACAATTATAACAAATGATGTGTTGGTTTGAAGCATACATGTTTCTTTTGGGGTGATGATGAACAGACGACCTAGCATGCATTTTATCATCTTGTTTCATGATGAGACAGGCATCCATGAAATGACCATGCCTACCACAGTAATGACAAGATGTATCAGACTTCCTAGTGGCATGATTTTTACCAAATGAATTTCTCGAATGCACTGTTTCACTTGCATGTCCATCTTCAATCAACAATCTACAGTCATCCATTACATGGCCTACCTTGCCACAATAATGGCATGAAACACTCTTATCAGATCCATCCGGATAATTAATTGAGCTATGAGCAGTATGCATTGAGTCATCAGATGCAATATAGGTAGTAGATTTAAAGACACAAGTAGGGACATGTTTATCCTTGTTTTTCTTACCATTTTTGCTCATTTGTTTACCCTTGTTCACAACTTTTATTTGTTCTTCATTTTTCTGGGCCTTGAATTGGAAAACAGATGATGTAGTTGTTTTAGGAGGCCCAGAGCAGCTTGCAATGTCAGAGCTGCGAACAAAAGTAGTGTACAACTTTTTCTTAACAGATTTTTCAATTTGGGATTTGCATCCTTGCTCTCCACTTGATTTACTGGCGTTATCACACAAAGGAGTATTCATTTTCTCTTTTCCCTTGTTAGATTTAGACATGGAACGAACAAGTTTACTTATTTCAGATTGGAGAGAACAAATTTTGAGTTCTGAATTAGTTATATCTTCCTCACATGTGATAATTTGTCTCTGCATGACATCATTCAAATTTTTAACTATTTCTAGTTCCTGTTTCAGTTTCAATTCATTCTCAGATTGAATTTCCTTATCAGCAGATTTTTCTTTTTCAAATGACAACCATTTTTCAGAAAAGACAGTATTAAGAGCCATTAGCCTTTTATTTTGATCTTTTAGATGAGAATTTTCTTCAATCATCTTATTTTCAAATTCTTCTTTCAATTTCAGTTCAGATTTTAGATTTTCATTTTCAGCCTTTAGACATGTGATTTCAGCATTTTTCTCTTTTCTTAATTTTCTCTTTCCTGATTTGACTCTTTCATATTTATCTAGAAGATGCTCATGCATGGCAATTAACTCATCATGGCTAGTATCCTCGGTCTCAGAGGTTACCTGGGATGAGGACTCATCTGATTGATCACTCCTTCTTGCCATGAGACATTCTTCTCCCTGTTCCACGTGTATTGTAGTCACTCTATCAAACATTTCCTTTGCAGTGCTACAATCTGAGAAGGAAGGAAAATCATCAGAACCGATTGCAGCCTTCATTAAATTTAGAGCTCTCACATTATCATCATTTTTTAATTTGTGAACATGAGTCCACTTAGACTTATCCTCAGGAAGTTCATGTGGACGGTGAGAGATAATCTTCCACAATTGTGGATTAATAGAGTTAACATGCTTGTGCATACGATATAGCCAGAATTGAATATTTGAACTACTGAATAGTGGGGGATGAGCCATGACAGCACAACAGATTAATGCAACAGGAATATTGATGCACTAAAAGCAAATTAGCACCTAAGACCGCAAGATCGATCTGCAGGTCGCTGGACCTTGTATGCAGACACCGCTCTGATACCAATTGTTGGGTTCGGTGTAGTATTCAGAGGGGGGGGGGTGAATGAATATAGCCCGTTTAAAATTCTTTCATTCAATATAAAAACTAGAAAGCTAACGAGACAGATCAGGCAATCTGAAGCTCAACTGGTATTTCGCTCTCTTGACTGATTAAAGTATTCTAAGAAATCCAATCAACTCTTCTACTCAATCATAAACCAAACACTTAGAGCGCCCCTATGCAATCACCTAGCGGAAGCAAAAACAGATAAATCAAACCATAGTGCAATAGGAGTTTTTAGGTGGTTCGGTCCAGCAGACCTACATCCACCCCACACTCAAACCGAGTGTGGCTTCCACTAGCTCACGCTAGAAACAGCAGACTCAGTCTGCAACAAATGCTGCCAAACAGCTTGACCAGGGGAACAACCTCCCCTCTTCCTCCCAACCGGAGGAAACCACTAGTGACACCAGTCACTAGCAAACCAGAGACACACGGTCTCTCTTCCTCCAGACCCGGAGGGAAACCCCTGGACTTGAATCCACAAGCCCAGAATTGGAGACAAGTCTCCCTTCCTCCAAGCCGGAGGGAACCCACAAGTAGCTCCCAACTACTTGCGACTGGAGATCAGATCTCCCTTCCTCCAAACCGGAGGGAACCCGACCTCAGACCAGAGGATCGAAAAGCACAGCAAACCAGAAAACAAAGAAAAACAATAAACGAAGATAACTTCAGCAAAACAGAAAGCTGAAAGATGAAGTGCACAATGTGGCTCTCATTGGAGCTGACTGGCCTGGATTTGATCCACGGTCCAGTAGACAGATCTTCAGGTAATCTCTTCTTCCTCTTCTCTTCTCTTCTTCTTCTTCTCTTTCACTCTCTCAGTCTCTGCTCTTCTATTCTCTTAGGCTCACACTTCTATCTCTCTCTCTCTCTCTCTCTTCTACTCTCCTAATCTCTCACTCTCTTGCTGCACTTCTTCTTCTTCTTCAGCTCACGCTCTCACTCTCTTCTCTACTCTCCTCTTTTCTTTCTTTTCTTCCTTTTTCTGGATCGAAGGCCTTTGTGCACTACTGGCTTCTTCTTCGATTCACACTCTTTTCGAGCTCTCTACCTCTCTTCTTCTCCTTCTGCTCTTCTTCTTTCTCTTTTCTTTTTCTATCTGGATCGTGGCTCTCTGTATGAGCTTTTCTTCACGCCAACTCGATCGACCTTCATCTGTGGACGAAGGCTTCCTTATATAGCATCAGCAGCAGGTGGATAGGGCACAAGACGTGTGTGCCTCCCACGCTTGATCCAGAACTTTCTTGCCACGTGCCTTCATTGCATTTTGTTCCTCTTGTCTTGGATCACGTGCAGCCCAGGTGTCTGAAATGTTCTTCCTCGGACCTGTAATGAGATTAACACCATTAATCAATCAGAGTTCGCTGCATGCTTATTTAAAGCTAAGGCGCACGAGGTATGTAATGTCAACACAGGGTGACTACTTCACGAGGTTGGAAGTGAACGAACTGTGATACAACGAACAAGGCTAACACAACAAGGAAAATGACACGAGATGCAACTAGAGGACAGAGAGAAGCGACACGAGGTTCACACAGAAAATGACACGAGGTATACTATGACAGAACAGACACAATGAAGAGAGTGACACAAGGTGGTGGCACAGAAAGCAACACGAGGTGCTGCAATGTTCTGCACGCAGTGGAACAAAAAATGACACGGAATGAAAACAACACAGAGATGAAACAGTAATTGACATGGGTTGAAATCAACACGAAGACAAAAACTGAAATCGACACGGAGTGAAAAACGACACGAAGATGAAAACAACACTAAGATGAAGTTGACACGGAGTGAAAATGACACGAGGTCTGGGAGACACGACACAAAGTCACAAGAACGACAGTAACCAACACGAAGTGTGGTTACGAAACATGAACGACACGAAGTGTGAAAACATGACACGAAAACGACACGAGGTCTGGAAACATGACACGAAGTCACAAGAAGAACAGTAACCAACACGAAGTGTGGTTACAGAACAAAAACGACACGAGGTCACAAGACAAACGACACGAAGTGTTACTGTAACAACAAACACTACGAAGTTACGAATACAAAAAGCAACACGGAGACATAGAGAAGTAAAACCGACACGAAGTGTGGTTACAAAAATAAAAGGACACGAGGTATAGGAAGAACAACACGACCACGGAAAAGAGTTGACACGGAGTGTGGTCAAGGCGAGAAGGACACGAAGTCTAAAGAGAAAACAGCACGAAGACAAAAACATAAAAACTAACACGAAGACATAATTGTGAAAACACCACGAGGAGATAGACAGCAAGGAGAACGACACGAAGTGAAACGACACTTGAACCTAGACCGACATAAAGATCCAGCGAAAAATGACTCGAAGACAGAAATACACAAGCACGACATGAACTAAGGATGACATGGGGACAACACAGTCACATAGGCTGCACGAAGTGAAAGACAACACGGCTATCTCGACACGTGATGAAATGGTGGAAGTAGAAGAACAACTCGAAGACGAAAACGACACGAGCTGAATTTAACACAAAGGCGAAGACAGACACTGACACGAGGTGTCGACACGAAGCAAGAATGACATGAGGTTCAGGGAAACCAACACGAAGACAGAAACAGTACGGACACACGAAGTATTACCTCTTAGCAGCTTTTTCTTGTAAAGCATGGAAATCAACACGAAGTGTTGTAAGCTCAGACGACACGAGATCTTTTCGTGTTAGTGAGGGGAAACAACACGAAGACTCAAGTACAGAGACAGCACGAAGACGATGTACAGTCTGATATACAGACTTTGAAGAACAGTCTAATGTATAGACTTGTAGATTGAAGGTGATGTATAGATCATGCACATACCAGAAGTCTAACACACACAATATATCAGTCATACACGTGCATTCTCCAGATGATATACAAATCACAATCATGAAGCTATCATCAAAGCACAATGTCAGCAGATAAACTGAATGAGCATATGAAGTCCTGAATGAACATTTCAGCAGGATGACTCACAATGATTAACATCAAACACCAATCATCAAAACCAGATAAATCATTAAAACCACAGCAATGACTGCTTTATGCATCAGTTTAACATGTAGCATGACTGATCATCAAATATGACTCTAAATTGAGCAGCAGGATGACTGAACATTTGATTAACTCACACCAACAATCAATTAACAAAACCATCATCAAAATCACAGGGGCACAACATAATTCTCTGGCCGGGGAAGGACCCGAACCAAAGTAAAAGGTTTCTTCTTCAATTCTCTAGCCGGGGGAAGGATCTGAACCAAAGTGAAAGGTTTCTTCTTCAATTCTCTGGCCGGGGGAAGGATCCGAACCAAAGTGAAAGGTTTATTCTTTGATTCTCTAGCCGGGGAAGGATCCGGACCAAAGTGAATGGTCTCTTCTTTAATTCTCTGGCCGGGGAAGGATCCGAACCAAAGTAAAAGATTTTTTCTTTAATTCTCTGACCGGGGGAGGGATCCGAACCAAAGTGAAAGGTCTCTTCTTTAATTCTCTGGCTGGGGGAAGGATCCGAACCAAAGTGGATGGTCTCTTCTTTAATTCTCTGGCCGGAGAAGGATCCGAACCAAAGTGAAAGGTTTATTCTTTGATTCTCTGGCCGGGGAAGGATCCGAACCAAAGTGAAAGATCTCTTTTCTTTTTTTTTATTAGTGGCCTAAAGGCCGAAGGTAAGATATTTGTCACCTTGGAGGCAAGAGTGCCACCGACAATGGGTTTGTGCACCAGCCTAGATGGAGGAGTCATGATGCTGACAATGAGAAATGTTGCTGGCTCAGATGCTAAATGGAGTGAAATGCGGTTGGTTTAAGTACCAATGATTGAGAAGCTGTTGGCTCAGAAGGTGATGGATAAAATGCTTTCGACTCTGGTGCCGCTAATTGGAAAACTGTCGGCTCGAGTGCCGATGATTGAGAAACTGTCGACGTAGATGCCTATAATTGGATAGCTGTCGGCTGGGACGCCGATGATCAGAAAGCTGTTGGCTTAGGAGCCGTTGATGGGGAAAACTGTCGGCTGAGGATCCAAAAAATGGGAAGCTGTCAGTTCGGAAGATGGTGATGGGGTAGCTGTCGGCTGGGATGCCAATAATCAGGAAGTTGTCGACCTAGAAGTTGATGATGGGGTAGCTGTCGACTTAGAAGGCGATGATAGGGTAGCTGTCGGCTCGAAGGCCGATGATGAGGTAGCTGTCGGCCTAGGAGGCCGATGATGAGGCAGTTGTCGGCTCGGAGGCCGATGATGAGGTATCTGTCGGCTCGGAGGCCGATAATTGAATAGATGTCGGCTCAGAGGCCGATAATTGAATAGCTATCAGCTCAGAGGCCGATGATTGGATAGTTGTCGGTTCAGAGGCCGATGATTGAATAGCTATCGGCTCAGAGGCTGATGATTGAATAGCTGCCGGCTCAGAGGCCGATAATTGAATAGCTGTCGGCTTAGAGGCCGATAATTGAATAGCTGTCGGCTCAAAGGTCGATAATTGAGTAGCTGTTGGCTCAGAGGCCGATGATTGGATAGCTGTCGGCTCAGAGGCCGGTGATTGGATATCTTTCGGTTGAAGCCCCGATGGTTGCACATCTGTCGGCTTGAAGCCCCGATGGCAGAATATCTGTCAGCTTGAAGCCCCGATGGCTGAGTATCTGTCGGATTGAAGCCTTGATGGCTGAACATCTTTCGGTTTAACGCCATGTCGGCGGAACATCTGTCGGCTTGAAGCCCCGATGGCTGAACATCTTCTGGTTTAACGCCCCATTGGCGGATCATCTTTCGGTTTAACGCCCTGTCGGTGCAACATCTGTCGACTTGAAGCCCCGATGGCTGAATATTTGTCGGCTTGAAGCCCCGATGGCTGAAATCTGTCGGTTTGAAGCCCCGATGGCTGAATGTCTCTCGTCTTAGACGAAAGGTTGTGACGCCGACCATATGAGAGGTCTATTTTTTGGATGGCTAAGGGCCGAAGGTAAAAGACCACGTCTGCCTCAAGACCTTCCTTCCCTTCTTCTCTTCTTCTTTTATGTGAAGAGGCGGGTTCGAAGACCACATCTGTCTCATGACTTTTCTTCCTTTTCTTTTCTTCTTCTTTTACTTTTTTTTATTGTGAAGAGGCGGGTGCAAAGACCACGTCCGCCTCATGACTGTTCTTTCTTTTCTGCTCTTCTCTCTTCTTTTTTGTGAAGAGGCGGGTTCGAAGACCACGTCTACCTCATGACTTTTCTTTCTTTTCTTTTCTTCTTCTTTCCCTTTTTTTGTGAAGAGGTGGGTGCAAAGACCACGTCCGCCTCATGACTGTTCTTTCTTTTCTGCTCTTCTCTCTTCCTTTTTTATTGTGAAGAGGCGAGTTCAAAGATCACAACCGCCTCATGACTGTTCTTTTTATTTTGCTCTTCTTTTCTCATTAATGCCCTTAGACTGGGGTGTATTTATCTTAATATGTCCCCAGGTTAGGGTACAACTTTTCTTCAGCTGCCCTCCTAGGTCGGGGGGTACGCCTCTTTGCTTCTATGCCCCCCAGGCGGGGTGTGTTTTGTTTCTTGTGCACTCAAGGCAAGATGTGTTTTTTTCTTTGTATGCCCCCCCAGGTTGGGGGTGTAGCTCTTGGCTTCAGATGCCCAGAAGGCGGGATGTCCTCTGCCTATTTTACCCCCAAGGTGGGATGTATTCTTTTCTTCATATGCCCCCATGCCGTGGTGTGTTCTTTATGGCTTCTATGCCCCAGGCGGGGTGTATGTTTCTTCTTCAAATGCCCCTAAGCTAGGGTGTATCTTTTGCTTCCTATGCCCCCAGGCCGGGGGGAATTTCTCTTTAAATACCCCTGAGCCGGGATACATCTTTTGCTTCTTATGCCCCCAGGCCAGGGGGAATTTCTCTTCAAATACCCCTAAGCTATGGTACATCTTTTGCTTCTTATGTCCCAAGGCCGGGGTGGTATTCCTTCTTCGAATGCCCCTAGGTCGGGGTGTGTTTGCTTCTTGTGCACCCAAGGCGGGGTGTGTTTCTTTTCTTTGTGTGCCCCCAGGCCGGGGTGTATTCTTTGCTTCTTATGCCCCCGTGACGGGGTATGTTTCTTCATGTGCCCCCGAGTCGGGGTGTATCCTTTTCTTCATATGATCCCACGACGGGGTATATGATTCTTCATGTGCCCCCGAGTCGGGGTGTATCTCTCTTCATGTGCCCCTAGGACAAGGCGTAGCTTCATGCTTCTTATGTCCCCAGACCGGGGTGGATTCTGCTTCTTTGCTTCTGTGCCCCCAGGCAGGGTGTATGTTTGGGGAGCTGCTCATGGAGCGTCTTTTACTTCGACTAGCTTGGTTTTCCATGGCGAGTCACGTCGGCCAAGGAGTAGTAAGGGGGGACGGTCGTGAGACGGCGGCAGGGGGAGATAGTGTAATGCCCTGGATTTTTGGATCTGGTTCTGCGGGTCGCGGATCGTGTCTGAGTGAGTTTCATACTTTTTATAATGGTTTCTCGGACCCTTTCAGTGTGTTTCTGGATTATTCTAGGTCTATGGTGGCGCGACGAGGATCCCGGTATTTTTCTAGAATTTTTCGGAGTCCGGTTGCTTTTTCAGGGTTTTTCTAGTGTTTCAATGGTTTTCTAAAGACATGAAAAGAAGAAAATATAATTAATATACTATAATAATAATATAATTAATATTAAAACCTAAACCCATTTTCCCTCTCCCCCCTCAGTTTCCTCACCTTCCCCCTCCCGTTTCCCTTCTTCCTCACACTCCCCCGTCTCCCTCTCTCGCTCTCCCTTCTCACTCCGGTGGCCGATGGAGATGGCGAGCGGGGTGCGTGGCGGCGCAACGGCGGTGACATGCGGTGAGGATGAACCCGGGAGGCATGGCGTGTGGCGAGGCGGAGGTATTCGCGGACGTGGGAGGCGACTGCGCGTGGGAGATCAGCGTTTTCGTGGTATTTTTGACAGTAAAGCTTCGAGAGAGGTAGGGGGACAGATCCCTACTCTTGGTATTTCCATTCCCATGATTTCTAGGCCATAAAGAGGTCGAGAGGGGTGTGTTTCATTCTGGGAGGGTTAAATGCAAGTTTGGGGTTTGAGCGTCGGATCTAGAGTTTTACGAGATTTTTGGTCGCCTGGTGGGTGCCATTCGATGCTAGAGCGGTAGGGGAAAGGTTTCCCCTTGTTTTCCCCATCACCTGGGGGTGGATGGGGCGTGGAATGGATCTTTCTGCAGTGTTCGCCATTTTCGGGCTCGGTAGAAGGTTGCGGTCGTACCAGAGACCATTTTCTGCATGAGGCGATCTGCTGAGGGTCGCATCCTGGCCCTGTATGTCAGGCCAAGACCGCCACCAGGCAGGGTCGATGCACCTACGGCGGGCGCGTTGACGCGCTTTTCGTTGAGCCCCGGAGGATGCGGTCATTCCTAGACCGCACCCTTCAGGTTGCGGTCTGGAGATTACCGTTTTATGCCAAGAGTCCCTGGCAGGTAGCGGTCCAGAGTGGACCGCCACCTGAGGTGACGGTCTGAGGAAGACCGCCATCTGGTTTCCACGTGGACCGACTTAAAATTGCGTTGTTTTAGCCCAGTGAGTCACTTCGTAGTAGCGGTCTCGCGACTGACCGCCTGTGAATGTGACAGTCATCCCAGGACCGCAACTAGGAGGAGTCATCGCGAGTGTTTCCGGGGAGAGAGGAAGAAGGCGGTCATGACTTGACAGCCTCCTTCGAGGGGCAGTCCTCTGGTGACCGCCTCCTCCCTGTGTAGCCCTTGCGGTGGCGGTTCTGGGCAGACCGCCACCTGCTAGCCCCATCAGGTAGCGGCTATGTAATGACTGCTTCCTTCTCGGGGTGTCCCATTCGTGTTGTTTTGGTCCCCAGTTGATCCAGCTTCGACCCCCCTTGGTAGCCTTTGGTTCCAAGGTTCTGTCAAGCTTGGATGGGTGGTGTGGACCACCCAGTTGGGTGGCCTTGGTGTCTAGACAGTCATTCTTGTGTCAAGTTCCTCGTATCAGCTGTCCCCGCGAGAGCCCCGTGACTGTGGAGTGTGCTTCCGCGTGAGGGCTGTGATCGCGGCTAGGTGTTTCTGTAGGAGTCATGGACCGTGGGCCTGGTGTTTCCATCCTATGCTTTGGTTCATCTTCTCTGGACTGGTGGTCATGGTTTGGCTGTCCGATTAGTGGTCCTTGGTTCTCGTGCTTGTGAGCCGTCTCGTAGTGGTCTTGTTGGGCCGATGGTACATCAGTGGTTTCCGTGGTTGCGGCGTGATCTTGGTGACTCTACCCACTAGACGTAGCTAACCTGGGCACGTTTGTGTGCTAACCCACTTGGGAGTGGTGGAGACTTGTCCCGTGTAGTGGTTTTTAAGCTGGTTACTTGAGGGCCTCTTGCCTTTGCAGCCTGAGTCCTGCTGGGGGGAAAACTGGCTAGAGGACCGACCTAGTGCAGATGGTCTGTGTGTGCACACGTGGTCGGGGACAGTGGATGAGTGCTGATGAGCACGACCCCGGCTAGTCCTTGTTCTGTGGTACTATGTACCGTGTCTCAGTTCCCCCTGGAGGGCGAGTTGGGAGACACGTGAGGCTGTGGTGTAAGTCATCGGAGGATGCTTCGGATCTCGTTGTTAGTGGGGTAGTACTCCTATCACCTGAGAGGTTTCAGCGTGGGTTACTTTCAGCATGGTTCCATTCCGGTGGTTCGGTCTATTCCGCTTTACGTGGTCTTCTGGCTATTGGGCTGATGTTGCCTCGTGTGTGTGTGTGGGGCATGGTTCTTCTGCTGGTTCAAGTTCGGGATCAAGAGATTCTCCCGAGGGTGTTAGTTCAATGTATGGCCGTGTGGCCTTGTCCGTGGTTCCGTTGGTTAGGACGGATTGTTCGACTGTGGGGTCGGGTTTGCGTAGAGGTCCGGTGCATATCTTTCCCCTGGTTGACCATCGTCTGGTTCTGGTCACCATCGTCGTGTAGTACTGACGCTCCTTCTATGTTGCTCCCGCTGTTGTTGTTCTTACTACTTTCCCTTACTATTGTTATTTCTATTGCTGCACTTCTGTTACTGCTTTCGTTGTAGTGGGGACCCGCGGGACCCCTACTGAGCCAATGAGATGAGGTTCACCCCCTGCTTTTCAGGTGCGGCATTCCCCTCGGAGCGGAGTGTGCTAGTCGAAGGTTCCTTAGTTGCCAGCTCGCCAGGCCGAGTGTTCACTCGGCGTTGGGTACATTCTTTTACCTGTTGATTGTACTTGTGGATTGGACTCTGTAGCTTATTTAATTGTTATAAAATGTAATTTTATTCCTATCAGAATTGTAGATTTACTGATGGGGACATCAGCGACCCTCCATGCCCCGGCTTCGGCGTCGGCCTCTCGAGATGGATTCAATAATGGTTCGGATATTTATTTCTTCTTTGTATTATGTATTTTTCTTTTATTGAGTTTGTAATCCTTATTGGGTCAATTAATAAGGCCCAAAAGGCTAGTCTATTAGTAGCTCGGTTAATGGTCGTAGGTAGCTTATGTTCACCACCTCGGATAGCGGGGTAAATTTTTGAACTTCAAGAGCAATTGTGGTCTTTTGGTACCCATGGCTCTCCCTATAAATAGGGGTCCAAGGGTTTTATTTGGAGCTAATGAACATTTGAAGAAATCAGAATTTTGAGAAACTTGAGTCTCTCTCTCTCTCTAACTCTTGCGATTCTCGCTCTCTCTCTCTCTCCTTGGGGAATTCGCACCCCCCTTCTCTCTCCTCTCACCTTGGGCTGCGTGCCCCTCTTCTCTCCTTCCCCATATCTCTCCTCTTGCCACATCAGCAAGAGAATCCCCCTCCCTAGTCCTCTTCCTATTATCTCTCCCCAAATCCCTCCCTTCTACCTAAATCTTTCCTAATCTAGTTTCCCTCCCTCTCCACAAATTCAAATACCTCCCATATTCTCTCCCTCCCTCCACGATAAGTCAAATCCTTTCCTAATCCCCCTTGCCACCTCAGCCTCCTTTCTAGGGAGAGAATCCTAGAATCTCTCCACCCTTCCCAACTAGCAGCCCACCCTTTCCCCATCCTAGTGCGCACCCCCCATACCCAACCCTAATTCTCACACCTCCCAAACCACCCACGCCCCAGCCACCTCCAGACACCCCTCCCCTCTGCAACCAACGCCCCTCACCCTTCCAGGAGCGTCCACGGCACCCCCAGTGACCCACGGCATCATCCTCGTCGCCGACTGTGAAGATATCCCTGTCCTGCCGCTCACAGATCAGTGGCAGAATCTGAAGGGATTTTTCAGCGACCACCCTGCCATCTACAGTGCGAACCAGTCCGAGCTCTCTTCAAAGGAGTCATGCATCTCCAAGTCCTCTTCCCGTGCGAGGTGGAATCGTTCCATTCCAACATCGCCACTGTTCGCGTGCTCCATTCTCGTGCGGCTGCGCCGGTTTCAGGCCCGAACCTGAAACTCTGTTTGCACGTCCACACCGTCTTCTCCGGCGAGATTCGGCCCAAACACCCTTCTGTGAACTTGTGTTTCTCCAAGGCTACGACGTCCCCGAGCTGGAATCACTCCATTTTGACATCGGCACTGGTCGTGACGGCCATTCTACCGCGACTGCGCAGCTCAGGTGTGACTCTGTCTGTCCCGACTGTGTGTCCGACTTGCAGTACGAGCCACACCCAACCTGTTCGTTTCTGGTATGAGTTGTCTTCATCAAAGTTGTGGCCCATGTCGACACGAAACCAGCCTAGGTGGTTTCGTCCCGTTTGGACTTCGGACCAGAAAATTCCACCACGGCCATTGCCTCTCTGTCGGATGTTCACCCAGAAATCAGAGGCTCACCACAACTGAGACCACGCCCAGCCCGGTGGTCTGATGGCCGCCATCTTTTGAGCGTACGTAGACCTCCCTGTCTACTATCCTCCTGAGTTGGTCCTGCATTGTTCTGAGTTCCACAGCGAGCGTACCGGCGGTTGTCCCGCGACTGCGCAACCTTATCCTGCGGGACAGAATCATGTAGGTCTACTTCTCCGGCCGGCCCCTCCCTCCAGCGACCTCGGATCGACTTCAGATCTTCAGGGACGTTCCAGCACCCCTCAGGCTTCGTTTGAGCACTGACGGCACCCCGTTCGGACGTCCGTGCTCAGCATACCATTCAGGACAAGCGGCGTCATCCCTGCAGGCCCGTTCGCTGACTAGCACTTCGGTCTTCCCCTCACCTTGCTCCCCCCTCCTGCGTGAGGGTAGTGCATGTATTGATTACCTCATTACCTAGTTCCCCCTCCCTGCGTGGAGGCGTGTGTTTGGCTATATTAGCATGTCACGGCCGAAGCTACATCGACGCAGCGTGTCCGCCGGGTGCGCAGGCTCCCTGCTCGCCCTCGTCTCCGACCGGCGCCAGTCTTTTCAGACTCGACAAGGTATAGATCTGAACTTTGCTCCTTGGACAGTGCTTTTCTAGTATCAATTCAACGCTCATGCCGATGGTGAGGTGAGCTCGTTCCAAATTTCCCGAACATTGAGTGTTGATCGTTGCCGTGTGAGAGAGCGCCGTCATTCCCGCCCTCGGGCATCGGCTTTGCCTCGGATGAGTCGGGCAACATTCAGACCTTAGGTGTGTCCTCCCCTTATTACCCCTCGCGGCTCTGACCGTGTAGGCTGCCTGTGGATCGCCGTCCATCCCCACTATTGTCGGGTCACCCCGGAATTTGAGTGACGCGTGTGGTCAGTCCGCTATTGCTCGGGTCCATAGTTCGGGTCGTGCTTGCTGCCTCGTAGGTCCCAGGGCATCCCCTTCGGTCGTCCCGCATCAAATTTGGTATCAGAGCAAGTCGTCCGATTTGTTCTATCCAAATCGGGATCCTAGGAATCTCATGTTCACCATGTTCTTTAGCTTCGAAGTAGTCCTACCCCACCGCAAACTCACCACCGTGTTCCTTGATGAGGACCAATCGGGAAATTATGTCTCCCAAGCTCTTGTGAACTCTTTGTCACAAGAAGGGAAAATTGTCATCCATGGAGAATGGGTTTTCATAGAGTTCTACCTACCTTGTGTAAGCCACACTCCATCCAAATCCATTACATGGGTTAGTGGAGCATGGTGCAAAATTCGGCCCCTTGGGTCACATATTAGTTTGGGAAAAGAATGGATGGAAGAACAACAAGCAATCATAGATCCCGAAGGAAAAGGGTGTCATTTGCAATCCCCGGGAGACAAGAAAAGGTTCCACTTCCCAAATTCTTATTACCAAGCCCTCTCCAAGTTTGAGCAAGCCATTCAAAAGCGGTTAGCTAAAGTGGAAAACGAGCCTCAAATCTCCATTGCACAAAACCTACCCGAACCCCAACATGAGCAACTCATCCCACCCACTGGTGAGCTAACCATAGAAGAGCCCCTAGCTACCTGGCTCAAAAATGGCCCCATCTTGTACCCTTCAACCCCATGCAACCTCCCCATGGTGCAAGTCCAACTAGTGCCATGTCATTCTCTTCACACAACTTACCAATCCTTTTGCTTTGTGGAAACCCTTGAAGACCTACTTAGAAGTTTGAGTTATCAAATGGGGCTGACTAGCATGTTGGCCATGGAACCCATTAAGCCCAAGTACCTTGCCTTTGCCTATCCTTCCATTGGCTCCATTACATCTATTTGCACTATAGGCCCATGCACTAGTGAGCTTTTAATCTTCCTGCCAACCCCTGAAGAACCTAACCCAATGAGCCCCACGGAAAATAGCTCTCCACCCCTCGAGGTCACACTTCCTAGTGAGTCCACACTCTCATTGTTGTCCCTTGTCGATGAAGGTTTAACATGCACCGGGGAACTTCCTACTTGGGCCAACCTATCCCAGGACATAGAGGAATCCCTCCATAAGAGTTTCAATTTCTATGATCCTTTTGATCCCACCCAATGGAAATCCCCTCCTTTCCAATTTCCCAACACTCCCCACCACTTCCCCCATCCTTCAAACAAAGAGTCTAGGAATGGTCAATTCAGACGGCAACTAAATAGCAAGCACGTTTACTTGAGCCATAGATCCTACGTATGGCAGGAAAATGACCGTCAGCATTACCCAGAGATTCAATCTGGTGACCTTACAATGGAAAGGATGGCAAGAGCCCACGGAATAGGGCCATTTCCAATCGCGAAGAGGTTAAGCCAAGTTGCCTACAAATGGGACCGACCAAATGGTCATGGAGTGAGTCCCTTACTCAACGTGGTAAGTACAGTGCCAAATGAGGGCAAGGCAACGGTTCCTAGTGAGGCTTTCAAGCCCCCTCCCTCCTTCATGAGTGAACCACATCCGGTGTGACCACCAGCCAAAATGAGTGACTGGCATGAGCGCATAGAGCAGATACTAGGCGAGCAGGTCCACATCAACTGGAGCAAGGAAGTTCACTACTACCTTGTCAGATGGAAAGGACGGCCTAGATTGGACAACGTATGGGAAAGCCAGACAGAGATGTAGCACCCCAATGCGCGCCGTCAGGTTCCGCCAGATCACCACTCAACGGAGTCGAGTTCTCGTCACCCCGGGGGAATTGATGGGGACATCAGCGACCCTCCATGCCCCGGCTTCGGCGTCGGCCTCTCGAGATGGATTCAATAATGGTTCGGATATTTATTTCTTCTTTGTATGATGTATTTTTCTTTTATTGAGTTTGTAATCCTTATTGGGTCAATTAATAAGGCCCAAAAGGCTAGTCTATTAGTAGCTCGGTTAATGGTCGTAGGTAGCTTATGTTCACCACCTCGGATAGCGGGGTAAATTTTTAAACTTCAAGGGCAATTGTGGTATTTTGGTACCCATGGCTCTCCCTATAAATAGGGGTCCAAGGGTTTTATTTGGAGCTAATGAACATTTGAAGAAATTAGAATTTTGAGAAACTTGAGTCTCTCTCTCTAACTCTTGCGATTCTCTCTCTCTCTCTCCTTGGGGAATTTGCACCCCCCTTCTCTCTCCTCCCACCTTGGGCTGCGTGCCCCTCTTCTCTCCTTCCCCATATCTCTCCTCTTGCCACATCAGCAAGAGAATCCCCCTCCCTAGTCCTCTTCCTATTATCTCTCCCCAAATCCCTCCCTTCTACCTAAATCTTTCCTAATCTAGTTTCCCTCCCTCTCCACAAATTCAAATACCTCCCATATTCTCTCCCTCCCTCCACGATAAGTCAAATCCTTTCCTAATCCCCCTTGCCACCTCAGCCTCCTTTCTAGAGAGAGGATCCTAGAATCTCTCCACCCTTCCCAACTAGCAGCCCACCCTTTCCCCATCCTAGTGCGCACCCCCCATACCCAACCCTAATTCTCACACCTCCCAAACCACCCACGCCCCAGCCACCTCCAGACACCCCTCCCCTCTGCAACCCACGCCCCTCACCCTTCCAGGAGCGTCCACGGCACCCCCGGTGACCCACGGCATCATCCTCGTCGCCGACTGTGAAGATATCCCTGTCGTGCCGCTCACAGATCAGTGGCAGAATCTGAAGGGATTTTGCAGCGACCACCCTGCCATCTACAGTGCGAACCAGTCCGATCTCTCTTCAAAGGAGTCGTGCATCTCCAAGTCCTCCTCGCGTGCGAGGTGGAATCGTTTCGTTCCGACATGGCCACTGTTCGCGTGCTCCATTCTCGTGCGGCTGCGCCGGTTTCAGGCCCGAACCTGAAGCTCTGTTTGCAACGTCCACACCGTCTTCTCCAGCGAGATTCGGCCCAAACACCCTTCTGTGAACTTGTGTTGCTCCAAGGCCACGACGTCTCCGAGGTGGAATCACTCCATTTTGACATCGGCACTGGTCGTGACGGCCATTCTACCACGACTGCGCAGCTCAGGTGTGACTCTGTCTGTCCCGACTGTGCGTCCGACTTGCAGTACAAGCCACACCCAACCTGTTCGTTTATGGTACGAGTTGCCTTCATAAAAGTTGTGGCCCTTGTCGACACGAAACCAGCCCAGGTGGTTTTGTCCTGTTTGGACTTCGGACCAGAAAATTCCACCACGGCCATTGCCTCTCTATCCGGATGTTTGCCCAGAAATCAGAGGCTCCCCACAACTGCGACCACGCCCAGCCCGGTGGTCTGATGGCCGCCATCTTTTGAGGGTACGTAGACCTCCCTGTCTACTGTCCTCCTGAGTTGGTCCCGCCTCGTTCTGAGTTCCACACCGAGCGTACCGGCGATTGTCCCGCGACTGCGCAACCTTATCCTGCGGGACAGAATCATGTAGGTCTACTTCTCCGGCCGGCCCCTCCCTCCAGCGACCTCGGATCGACTTCAGATCTTCAGGGACGTTCCAGCACCCCTCAGGCTTCGTTTGAGCACTGACGGCACCCCGTTCGGACGTCCGTGCTCAGCATACCATTCAGGACAAGCGGCGTCATCCCTGCAGGCCCGTTCGCTGACCAGCACTTCGGTCTTCCCCTCACCTTGCTCCCCCCTCCTGCGTGAGGGTAGTGCATGTATTGATTACCTCATTAC
Source organism: Amorphophallus konjac (assembly GCA_022559845.1). Classification (NCBI taxonomy): domain Eukaryota; kingdom Viridiplantae; phylum Streptophyta; class Magnoliopsida; order Alismatales; family Araceae; genus Amorphophallus; species Amorphophallus konjac. The sequence continues at coordinate 32,324,549 of CM040126.1, read as the reverse complement.
CTAGTTCCCCCTCCCTGCGTGGAGGCGTGTGTTTGGCTGTATTAGCATGTCACGGCCGAAGCTACATCGACGCAGCGTGTCCGCCAGGTGCGCACGCTCCCGGCTCTCCCTCGTCTCCGACCGGCGCCAGTCTTTTCAGACTCGGAAAGGTATACATCTGACCTTTGCTCCTTGGACAGTGCTTTTCTAGTATCAATTCAACGCTCATGCCGATGGTGAGGAGAGCTAGTTCCAAATTTCTCGAACATTGAGTGTTGATCGTTGCCATGTGAGAGAGCGCCGTCATTCCCGCCCTCGGGCACCGGCTTTGCCTCGGATGAGTCGGGCAACATTCAAACCTTAGGTCTGTCCTCCCCTTATTACCCTTCGCGGCTCTGACCGTGTAGGCTGCCTGTGGATCGCCGTCCATCCCCACTATTGTCAGGTCACCCCGGAATTTGAGTGACGCGTGTGGTCAGTCCGCTATTGCTCGGGTCCATAGTTCGGGTCGTGCTTGCTGCCTCGTAGGTCCCAGGGCATCCCCTTCGGTCATCCCGCATCATTTACCTTCCTGCTATTGTTTAGAATTTCAATGCATATTCACACCAACCCTTTAACCCTTCTGAGACTTATGGCTTGTGGGTGGCGGATCAAGATTTGAATGGTATCAGGTTATTCCCGATATCCGGATCTTGGGTCGTTACACATAGGCTTGTGATCCGGCGGCTAGGGCAGAGGCTTATGATCCAGCGGTTGGGAAGGGTCAACTAGGCTGGCGGCCATGGTGACACGACGGCATGTATAAGGTGGAATGGTCCGGCGCGGTAATTTGGAAGTGAGGGGGGTGGATATGATACGGCGGCAACATGCAGATGGGCTTGGAACGGCGGCCAGAAAAAAAGGGTGTTACCCGACGGCCAGGTGAGAAGCCTCTGATCAGGACAACAGTGGTCCTGTTGCCGGATCGCGGGTCTATGACGAAAAGAAAGCCAAATGTGGGGAAAATGAAGGGATTTATGGCTAGGGAAGGAATTTAATCACCCTGGAAGGGTGCTACGCAGGCCAGGGAACCTTTATGGGGCATGGAAGTGGACTACGTTTGAGTCTAAGTCATGCAAAACTTGGTGGGACGGCGGCCAGAGCAGAGTGTGTTGTAGAGTGCTGCAAAGCAGAGAAACAGGTGGTTTTGCTATACCTCTCTCATACATTGAAGAGCCAGGAGCCAAGTCATGGACTGACAGGTCCCTGGCCTTCCCTGGAGGCAGTGGTCGATCATCAAATCCCCCGGGAAAGAATCAAAACAAAACTGATGGCAATGTGAAATCATGCAACAAATGAGTTTAGGACCAGCATATACCCACTCAGAGGCCACATCTGGGAGATGATGAGCCCCTGGCGGCCATTGGGGCAATTCAGAAAAGAAGAGAAAAAATCATGCGGAGCCATAAACACTGAAGCTATTATCCAATCACATAGAAGGGAAAGAGAGCAGAGATAGGATGATCGATGGGCAAAATGAAAACTCAATTTATTTCTTAATAGAACATCACAGATGATGCTGCAATTCGGGAGCAAGAATTATAGAGAAGGAAAACATACGGGGAGAGGAACTATAGCCCAGGATGGGCATTACAGGATGATCGAACCCACCTAAGCAGCAAGAGGCTCCCTCTCTTCGCTGGTTTTCACTCTCCCTGACCCTTCTATCACTCCGCGAACTGGCCAAGGGCTGTCGAGTGTTCTCTGCTTTTCTATTTGTTATTCTCTTCTCTCTCTATCTGCTCTCTATCTCTTTTCTCCGTTTCTTCTTTGAGTCTTCTATTATTTCTCCAAGTGTTCGAATCTCTGGGCTTTTTATAAGCAGGGAGTGGATGCTTGAGACGGCGGCTCTGGGCGGATGGGATGAGTCGGCGGCTTGGGGCGCGCCTCTTCGGCCATCTGATCCAGGTCTTGGCCACCGAATCACCTTTATGTTGGCCCAATTAAACTTGTTTATGCCCATCTGAACGATTCTCGACTCATGTGCATATTCCTTTGGCCCATTTAAGCAGTTCTTGGTGTATTTAGCTTCTTTTCTTCTTCTTTTTCCTTCAGCCTCTCTTCTTCTTTATTTCTGAAAATAAGAAACAACAGAAATGAGATATCTCAGCATTATCAGTATTAAATCATTATCATTTATTTGTTATTATTATTTTTCATTTGTCAACAATTATCCAGCATGCAGATCTAGAGTTGAAGGAGGATCTATTCTACGAAGAGAAGCATGTCAAGATTCTGGACCGGAAGCAGTAACAACTCAGGAATCAGTTCATACCGATGGTCAAGGTCCAGTGGAGTAAGTGTGGAATTGAGGAAGCCACGTGGTAATTTGAAGAAGCGATTAGGAAGCAATATCCCAAGTTATTCTAAGGTCAGTACCCATAATTTTCTCCGTTTCGATAAGATCGGTGAATTTGGAGGATCAAATTCCTTAAAGTGGGGGAGGGTGTAGCAACCCGAATTTATTTAATAAATTGAATTTCCCTCTTAGGTCAAATTTTGACCAATTTATAAAAATATGGAAAATATATATTCATGTAGACGATCGAATTTCCAGCTACATTTTCTTCTAAGTCGAACCCAAAAAAAAATTGGTTTGGCCCAGATTATAGGTGTTTGGCTAAAACTCGGAGTCTTGGTAGAACTGCCCTAATTCGATCAAATCCGAGCCCAATTCGAGCTCTAATGGGCTCAATCCTGACCCTAATGGTAGGCCCACCTTGGAGGACCATTTTCCCTCGAATTATCCACGCAAACCCTAAACCTAGTAGCCGGATTTTGAAGAGAAGGCGACGCGACCCAGTCAAGCGTGAATATCGCACGCGTTCGACTCCACATCATTTCCCCATCCATATCCCACATCTAGGTTAGACCCTAGCTCTATAAAATGAAGCCTAATACTACCTAGAACCCCATTTTGCTGAGGCGACTGACATCGTTCATGTTCGAGGGCGGGAACGTCGAGTCTAGGAGAAGGTTTCGTCTAGGGTTCCGGCGAGGTCGTCTTCTTTTCAACTCGACTAAAGGTATGTTTCTTGTAGGCTAAACTCTAATTAAATACTTCCATGTTATGCGGTTTTTGTGCTCTTTCCATTGATAGTAAAACACCCAATTTTTATGGAGTATACCAAGTGTTATGTGGGTTTTTCTCGAGGTCTATCAAAGATCGCCGGAAGGCGGGACACGGTCACAGATGGCGGATAACCATAAAACTTTTGAATTATGGTCAAAGTGCGTGATCGTGGTTGTTGATCGACCGCTACCATCAGGTAGCGGCCCTCTCCTGACCGCCATCTGCGCACGGGTTATAGCAAGATCGCAGTATTTTCCCTTGTGTTCCATTCTGAATAGACAACATGTTTAGGTTAAAAACACACCTAATGATTAGGACTCATAAAAGAATGTCTAAATCTAAATCAATTCAGATCATGGCTTATTGATTATCATTATTTTTTCTATTCAGATCATGGCTTATTGATTACCACTAATCCTGCTTGCTGTACCCTGCAAACAAGTAGAGTAATTGCTGCTTAAATCCATTCATATTCTTAAAAATTTATGCAATATTTTCACTCGCATGGTCAAGTTATTGATTATCTTTGTTAAGATTGCTTGAGGGTCATGCCACTCTGGTGGTAATGGCTTACAGTTTCATCCCCATTTTTTACATTTTCACCTTTCATTCTTGTGATGGTTGGGACTCTCCGTCAGATATTCCTTCCGTCAGATTAAGACCGCTATCACGAGGCCTCCGTAAGACTCCGCGAACCTAGGATTCCCACTAAGATGTCGAGCAGGTTATACCCTGCAAGTCTGTACCCACCGACTTGACCAGATTTCATTTTGGGCAGTCTGAGGTTGTGACTAAGCTTTGCCCAGTCTCGTCCAGAACGCGGCCCTACGAGGATCGCTACCTAGAGGTAGCGGCCAGAGGCTGACCGCTTTCTACTTCTATTATAGCCTGTCACCAGTTTTTATCCAGTCGACTGAACCCTATTCCAAGTCGACTCAGCCTTGATTAAGTCGACCTATGTCACCTCAATTGACTGTGGTTATGTAGACTGAACCCTATTTCAGTCCAGCCAGGCCCCAGGTCGACTGAGGACCTTGATTAGTCGACTAAACTTTGTCTTATCCCTTACCTGACCTGGTAGCGGCTTTCCTTGGACCGCCACCAGTAAATCACGGCTCCCTGTGAACCGCGTTCTTCTTCCCCGCATTGTTGTGCGTCGACCCACTGATCTATTGAGTCGACATAGGCCTTGTTGCTCTCTTATTGATAGCGGTTCAGTCGAGACTGCTATATCACTGTAGCGGTCCGGTTCTGACCGCGACCTTTTTCTAGATTCTATTTTCTGTGATTTTTGTGTGATGTAGCAGTCATGTCAAAGGATAGCCCTTCAGGCTACTATCCAGTCCGGTTCAGTACCCCTTTAGTGAATCTTGGCTTCCAAGTCATATTTTTATGACTTCTATTCGAAATTCCTACTATGGAAGGACCCTTGATCTTAGAGCTTGGTTACTTGAGCTTAACCATGGAACTCTTGGCAGGAAATAAATGAATGTCTAGATATTACTTGGGATCTTTGATCCATCATTCAATGCCAACGCATCATAAAGGGCACGGTCTGGTCCTGGGAGGAGCGCTCGAAAGTATTTGTGCCCATGGGAGTTTGTAATGACAAGATGTGGCAATGCACCGAGTACTTGCTAGCGTGTTAATCTATGACATTCAATTCCTACATGAAACTCATGACTTTATACTTGTGTCCCCGTTACAGCCAATTCAGGAAATCGTGTTATACACTATTCTATCTTCTGCTATTCCCTACATTCAGGTCCTTTCTTTTGTGGCTATAGTTAATGCTCTTAGCATTATTTATTTGCTCGATGTTTTCATAGAATGACATTATTATCTGGTTAATAACTTATACATTGCCAGTTATAGAACCTACTGAGCGTTCGCTCACCCAGTTTTCCAACCCTTTTCAGGTAGCTCGGATGAGGAAGCGCAAACTGATGGGGATGGGCACGAGTGAAAGCTTGGAGCGAGCCAGCCTAGGAGTCATGTCATATCTCTGTCGTAGTGTAGAGTGTGTCAGTAAATTGGATTTTTGTCTAGCGTGGAAGTTGTAACTTTGTTTAACATTTGATTTGGTCAGTTGTGTAAGGAGTTGGTTTGATTGTGGTTGGATATTTCATATTTTATGTTTTTATAAAAAAAGTTGGAAGTTTATTAAGTATAATGATTCGTGTCTCTTATTGTATTTATTTTCACTATCGCTCTTAATGACACGAATGATTATAACTGATGTGTTCCGATTTTTTGCATCCGGGCGTGACAAGACTAGCCCCAACGACCATGTGAATGAGCACCTATCTTTAGTGACTATGTGAATGTCAGCACCTATCTCAACTTAACTCTACATCGGCTATCTCATCTTAACAGCTACATCAACTTAGCACTTATCTCAACTTAGCATCTATCTTAACTTTATATGTGCCTATCTCAACTACAACTATCTCATTAAGCGACTATGTTAACTAGAGCTATCCAGTGCCTATCTTACCTTCTTAACTAGAGCTATCTCATTACAATGCCTATTCTATTAACTTGAGCTATCTCGATGTAGCGCCTATCTCAACTACCATATCAACAGTTCTCGTAACACCCCGAATTTTTTTTTATTTTTTCGGATCAGGATCCGTGAGTTCGGAGCGTCGTTGTGAGTCCCGGAACGTGTTTTGGGCTTTACGCAGGTTTGTGTCTGACGAACTGATAAGTGTGTATTTTCCCATCTTAATTCATGTTATTTACATTATTTATGTACTTGAATAATAATAAATATGCACTTATCACACTTACTTTTAATTTAGAGTAAAATAATTAATTTTATTTAATTAAATGATTTTAATAAAGATATTTCCTTAGTTAATAAGCATTCAAAACAATAAAAATAAGAAAAACAAGAAAAAATATAATATGTTGAAATGGGCCAAAAGCCCAAGAATTTGTTCAATAAGAATAAATATAATAAAAGGAAAAAAATAAATTTATTTGATATTTTTTAGGCCTTGATAAGCTATATACATAATATATGCATAAATACATATATATATATATATATATATATATCTATTATGAAAATAAAAATAAAAATAAAAAATAAATATTAATTTGGACTTGTTCAATAGAAAAAAAATAGAAAAAAATAAATTTATTTGACATTTTTTAGATTTTTCTAAAGCTATATATGAGATATATATATATCAATATAGATATTATATAATATATATATATATATATATATTATACTTATAACTAAAATATGTGAGTGTGTGTGCGTTTGTGTTTCGCAGGAAGAGAGGGCGAAGTCGGCGGGCGCACTGGGCGGTGGCGCAAGCGGCGAGGCGACTGGGCGCACGGACGCGCAGAAGGCGGCGGAGGAGGCGTGGGCGCGCTGCGCCCACGCGGCTGCCACGCGGCCCGCGGACACAGGGCGGCACACCACGGGCGCAGCGCGTCCGCGCCTCACGCGGTGAGAGGGGGCCCGGCGCACGCGGGCGCACACGGCCAGGAGAGAGAGAAAGAGAGGGAAAGAAAGAGAAAGGAAGGAGAAAAAAGGCCAGAAAAATTCCAAAAAAATCAGAAAAAAATGCCCAAGTGTGCAGCACATGTCAGCCTACCATTTTGGGTCAAATAGAGCAGCAATTATGTGTTCATATTAGCATGGATGTTCACATGAAGAGAGGGGTGTTGTGTATTCTATATAAAGGGGTTCATTTGTAATGAAGAAGGGGGGTGGTTAGGTTGTGAAGGGAGGAGAGCCAAGTGTTGTAAGAGAGGGATTGCTAAGCTTTGTAAGTGCTCTTCAATTTCATGCTTTGTGGCTTTGGTAGGGATAGATTTTGAAAGTTTTGTCTTTAAGTTTTGAAGTTTGTGTTAAGTTTGTATTTAAGGATTTCATTGTACTCTTAGCCATTTTGGCTATTCATAATCAATTTACAAGCTTGTGTGTTCTTCATTTCAATTTGTTGTCTTCCTAAACATTGTTAATCTTTAAGTGTTCTTCAACTTCTCTGTTCATCATTTTGTCCAATTCCTTCTAGATTAAAAGTTATTTTCCGTTTTCTTAAGTGCTGTCCTATGCATGTACTGTTCATCTGAAGTGATAGTCTCCACCAATTTATCATTTTGGAGCCTTTACAATCATAATTTTATTCTGAGTTCTTCATGAAAGTTATTCCTCTCTTGTAGATGTAACTTTTGTTCTTCTTGCACTTTGTCAAAGTCTTCTTTGTTTGAGCTCTAGAATTAATTCTTTACTGTTCTATTTTTCTGTCAGTTACTGTTCACCAACAGCAATAGATCTTGATTTTTTAAGTTTTTCATTATCTTCCTTTCGTTTTCTGTTTCTATGTTCTTCATAAAACTTCTTCATCTTTCCATTCTCTACAACTTTCATGTATTCCACTTTTTCTAGTTCCCTCTAGATTTTAAGTTATTCTATTTCTTCCAAACCCTTATTTTCAATAGAATTCTGTTTTGTTTTCAATTTCTAAGGCGGTCTAAAGTCAATTCTCTTGATCTTTAAATCTTAACAACTCAAGGTTTTTAACTTTCAAATCTACTTCTCCCTGTGGATTCGACTCGGTCTCACCACTTAACTATTCCATGTAATTTGTGGGCCGGATATTATAATTTAATAGTGGGGCGTATTAACGACATGCGTTTCCGCGCATCACGAACCTTCAGAACCCTGTGCAGGGTGAACCAATGTGTTGTCGGGCTCTGGGACGTTGCAGACGCATTGTGCATTTTTCGAGGATCGTGGGGAGAATTTTTCGGATTTTGGAAAACCCGCGTGGGTTTTCTATTTAAACCACCCTCCACCCCCCTCTCTCTCCCCATTCTCTCATTCTCTCCCTCTCTCTTCTCTTTCTCTCCCCGTCTCCTCCGGGCGGCCGATGGAGGTGACGGTGGGCGAGGTGGAGACGACGTGAGGGTGAGGAACGTGAGGACGGGTCGAGGATCGAGGCGTGGTGGCGGGATGAAGCTCGGTCGTGAGTTCGTTAACCGGAAGGGGTTTCGCGGACGTTTTCGCGTGGAACGGCATCCACGGTGCGCGTAATCTTTGGTGGAGGTAGAGGGATGGATCCTTAACCCCTGTACTTCCTTTCCTGTGAGTTTCGTAGGCCAAGGTGAGCCAAGCGAGGGTTTCCTTCCCGTTGGGGTAGTTTTTGCATGTTTTAGGGTGTGTGACGGTTTCGCCCGACCGAGCGAGGTTTTCCTGCTATCTTCCCTCCATTTTGGGGTTTTGGGACCCGGGGAATGATCCCCGTTGTTTTCCTCCTCGATTGGGATTGAGTGGGCGTGGAAATCAAGCCCCTAGGGTGAGCACAGACTGGGTGGTCGCCATATTCGGTCGACCGACCGGTTGTGGTCGGCCGACCGAACGGCCCACCGCGAACGGGGGAGCACTGCGGATTTCGGTCGATCGACCCTTGGGCGCCAGTCGACCACGGTGCCCGGACTCGAGTCACCGTATATCGGCATGAGTGCGGAGGGCTACTCCCTCATGTCGTGAGCTTCTCCGGAAAGCGATTTCCATGTGGGCCATGCGTATGGCCTATAGACTACGAGTCCAATTACCCAGCCTGGAGCTGGAAAGTTTCTTAGCTTCCCTTTTTAAGGGATTAAGCTTGGCGATCGTGGGGCACCATGAGGATTATTTTACCGAGTCTTCTGACCTAGGGGTAGGCCAGATTGACGGCCTAGGGCTGTCCTGTACAACAGCCTTGACCTGAGTCTTGTGACTCAAGAGCCGTTGGGTTTAATAGGCTTAGTGGACTGCCCAGAGTCCGGTGGCATTGTGCTACCTATTTTTCGAGCTAATTTATGACGCGCTCGTGCGTAGCCTGTCGGTATTCCGTAGGGTTCTTCTGAGAGTCATTTGCTACTCAGTGAGCCCCCATTAGTCGTAGCTTACCTTTGCACGTGTGTGCATACCCACCAAGGAGTAGGTGGAGAGCGACTCCCTAGAGAGAGATGGTTTCTAGGCTAGTTACCGTAGGGTCTCCCCTGTAGCGGCTCGAGTCCGGGCCGAGAGAAAAACCAGCTAGAGGGCCTGACACGTGCAAACAGTCAGTGTGTGCACACATGGTCGGGGACTTTGGACGCGTGCTGACGGGCACGACCCCGACTATACCCTTGTCTCAGTTTTCGCCTGGGGCGAGGGAGACACCTGAGGCGCGGACTCAAACGTCAGTGAACGTATCCGGCCTTTCTTCTAGTGGGCATTACTCTTGTCATACGAGACGGATTTTCCCATGTTTTTCGGTGGTTTCTTATGTCCTTCCGACACCAAGGTCTAGGGTTTCCGGTAGTGTTACCGAGGGTTTTCCCTAGACGACTCTGGGTTCACGACAGTGTGGTTATGACTATGTTCCTAGACCGTGTGCTCTTGGGCCAGGCCTTAATTAGTGAGGACAGGCCTCCACGACAACATTGTCGTGGTGTTTCTCCTTGTAGCGTAGCCAGGGTTTTCTTGTTAGTCCGGTGGTCACCCGACTGTAAGATTAGGGTGTGTTTCCCTGTACAGTAGGAGTAGCTGTAGAGCCGAGATTTTACCGGCCGCCGTTGTAGACACGCTATTTTCATATTTTTCACGGGTAAATCTCATATTACACCATGATGTCCCAAAGTGGTTTGCGCATTTGATTCATGTGGGTGACTAGTCATTTTTCAGGCTTTTACATACAAAATAATAATAATAATAATAATAATAATAATAATAATAATAATGAAAAACTCAAAAAAAGGTCATAAGAAAATACAAAAAGGTTATAACAAAATAAAAAAAAATCAAAAAAAAGGTTACAAGAAAATATAGAAAAATCAAAAAATAGTTATAAGAAAATACAAAAAACGTTATAAGAAAATACAAAAAAAATAAAAAAAGGTTATAAAAAATCCAAAAAATTGAGAAAAGGTTAAAAATAATAAAAAGAAAATGTTTTAAAAGATAAATCCTAATAAATAACTTTATAAAATACATAAATGATAAAAGCGTAAATATATATGTATATATACAAAGAGAAATTAATATATATATTATTATTATTAATACTTATCCTTAATTTAATCTTTCTTTATTATCACAAAACTATGCTTGTTAATCTTAATCTATGTCGTTGTCTTATCTCTTATCTTCATTGTTTTCTTTTCACAGCTGCCCGGCAGAGAGCATCTCCCTCTCTCACATCTTTTTCTTTCTTTTTCTTCCTGTCTCCTTATCACTTCTCTCCCGCATCTCATCTCCACACACGCACTCTCACTAACCCATCTCTCCTCTTCCTTTTCTACAGAAGAAGGGCCCCCCACCGTGGAGCACCCTGCGAACCACGCTAGCACCCCCATCTCCTCCATCAACTCTCCCTCTCTCCCTTCTACACCCCCAGCCACTCCCGCCAGCCATCCACTCCGACGGCAGTAAGCCGCCGTCCGCTCCACCTCCCCTTCTTCGTGCATGCAAGCCGCCGCTCACGCCCGGACACCCGCTATGCCGTCGTGAGCCCTGCCGGAGCACCCCGTCGTCCTCACTATCGCCACCCTCGTCCACCACCGGACGTCTCAATGTCGTCGTCCTCTCCACCAACACCTTCTGCCTCGCCATACGCGACCACCTCCGCGAGTTCCACCCCGTCCTCCATCACCGCGAGCCGCCCCAAGCTCCCCACGCCACCGCTGCCACCGGAGCACCATCTACCACTCGTCCACGGCCGTCATACCGCAGCCGTGAAGTCACCGTCGTGACGCCACCAGCAGCCCCTCTTCGACACCCCGACGGCACCTCCCGCCTCCGCCTCCGCACACGTCACCATCGAGCTCGTCTGCACCGACCCCCGGCACCACGTCCGTCACCGCCGTCGCACGCTAATCTACCTGCACCCCGAGTCCCAGACGTGACCACGACCTCCTCGGCATGCGCCCGTGAGCCGCCAGCTAGCCACCGCCACCGGTGCACCTCCGCCGTCCTTCACCTCGTCCGCCCACCATCGCCGACCACCTCGCCGCGAGTTCGCCCGCCACGCTCCACCTGCACCACGCCTCGCACGTCACCGCCCACACCGCCACCGCAGTCGCCGGCCACCACCGCTGCTACTTCCACCTCCCCTATCGGTGCACCCGCATACTCATCGCCACCGTCGTCGTCATCTCCTCCACCGGTCACCTGCATCGCCTTCGCCGCGAGAGCCCACAACCCTCTCCCTTGCCAACCCCGGTTGCCATCGCGAGCCACCTCCCCATTGCCGATCTCTTCTCCCGTTTCATCCCTCACTCTCTCTGCGTCACTCTCTCCCCCTCACTCTCTCTGTGTCTCTTTCTCTCACTCTCTCTGTGTCTCTTTCTCTCACTCTCTCTCTCTCCTCTCGATCGCGTCTCTCTCCTCTCGCGACCGTCACAGTCGCGTTCTTTCCTCTCCCTCACGTCTCTCTTTCCCTCTCTTTTCCCTCAATCTCTCTCCCCCTCTCTCTCCTTCTCTCTCTACCCACCGCGATCTCCCTCTCTCTTTCCTTCTCTCCATCTCGATCTCCCTCTCACTTTTTTTTATTTTTATTATTAATCTCCTCCGTTCCCTGTCTTGATCTCTCTCTTTCCCTCTCTCGGTTTCTTTCCTCTCTCTCCTTCCCCCAATCTCTCACTTTTCTTCTCCCTGCTCCCTCTCTCTCTCTCTTATTTCCTTTTTTATTTTTTACTCTCTTTCTCACCCTCTCTCTTTCTCTCTCTCTCTCTCTCGATCCCCTCTCTCTCACTTCTTTTTTTTATTTTTTAATCCTCTCTCCCTCTTTCTCTTTCTCTCCCTCTCTCTGCTTCTCACTCTCCCCCCTCCCACCGTCTCTCTCTCTCTCTCTCTTACCCTCTATCCCTCTCTCTCCTTCACCTATCTCGATCTCTCTCTCGAACTCTCACTTTCTCTCTCTCTTTATCCCCCCACATTCAAACTTTCACGTTCACATAGTTTCATTCACACAGTTTCACATGCACATAGTTTCACATTCACTCAGTTACTCATGCACGTAGAGCTCCTTGTCTTTTGTTGTTATTAGAATATTAACCCTCTTATCTCTTTATATATTTACGTATGTATATATATTCATGTATCTGTATATTAAGAAGGGTGTGTATATATAAATATTATATATGATATATATTATATACTCACTCATATTATATATATTCTCTTTATATATATATATATATGTGTGTGTGTGTGTGTGTGTGTGTGTGTGTGTGTGTGTGTGTGTGTGTGTGTGTGTGTGTGTGTGTTTCTATATATGTTTACATATCTATATATGTTTATATGAGATGTGAGTATAATATATTTATACAATATATCTAATACATTTATCTATTTATTCATATATGTATATATTTTGTACGCTTCTATTTGTATATTCATATAATTGAACATATGTGCGTGCAGACATATTAGTTTGTCATCCCTTTTGAATTTGTGCAGGAATAAAAGCGCGGCCTTCGGCCCAACCAGCTCTCCCACGTGGAAGCCGTTTCGTCCCACCGTTTGCTCGCCCCAGTGCTTGCATCGCCATCAGCTGCTTCTTTTCTCATTCTTATTATTTTGTTGTGTTTTTAGTTTGTTATCCATGTTACCAGTGTTTTTTCCCATGAATTACTATTATATCAGTTTTCTGACTTAATTTTATTTTGAGTTTTTTCATTTTGCAGGGTAACCACTCAAAAGCCCTCTTCTTCGGCCAGTCGAACGAAGAGGAAGAAGAAACCCACGCCATCCTGCGTCAAAGACAAAAGCGATCAATCAATACGGGACCCCCCGTCCCTGGCGATCACACCACCAAACGCGTGCTTGTAGTAATTTGTACTTTATGTTTATAATACCCGCGGATAGCTAAATCCCGAACAGGTCTGTTTGTACTATAATTGGCTGCGGTGAGTCATTTCACCGTGATCATTTACTTTCAGCACTTTTCTTTTACGCTTTGTTATTTTACTGTTAAAACTCCGCAGGATCAATGTCCTGCAGTGGTCTGTTTACTCTCTGTTATATTCTTGTTATTACAACTGTGTGAGGAGTGATATGCCGTTCCAAATTCGAGTCTACGTATGTCTTTGTGTCCGCCAATTTTTACTATGCAGAGTCCCAGGATACGAACTCGGTATATGAAAAACTACTCACGGAACGGTAGGCCACGCCTATCGGGAAAGGAGTTTAATTTGCGCGAGAGGATCTTCGGATCCCCATCTCCGCCCTGTACCGGAGTTCGATAAGTCTTTTCAGGTCGTACTCTCCATCTTTTCCCATATCATCCATTTTTTACGCACGCGTTTTCATTTCATCATTTTTATTTTTCCTTTCACTCAGAGAGGGAGAAACCCCATCTCTCTCTCAGTCCACCACGTGACACGTTCACATCTCTGGCGATCATGGTGGGATCTGCTTTTTGCTTTTTTGGTTACCCACAAACTTTTGGCACCCACGTGTGCCCTTCCTCTTGACACCCACGCGTGTCCCTCCTTTCGGCACCCACGTGTGCCCTTCCCTACTGCGCCCACGTGCGCCTACTCCCCTCGTGCACCACGTACACTCCCCCTGGTCCTTTGTGATTACTTGAGAGGTTAATGTTGTCTCATGCACCACGTGCATTCCCCTCCATTCGGCACCCACGTGTGCCCCCCTCTATTTGGCACCCACGAGTGCCCCTCCATTTAGCACCCACGTGTGCCCCCTCTACTCGGCACCCACGCGTGCCCTTCCTTATTACGCATGCATGGGCCACGTCATCCCCCTTCGTGCACCGCATGCACTCTCATAGCCCCTTTCTATTTTTCCAAGTTGTCTACGTGTCTCGGAAAGAAGAACGGTTATATCCTACTCTATTTTTTTACTGTTGTTATATCTGTTATATCACTGTTATCTCTGTTATATTTGTGTGTTTATCCCTGCTATATCTATGTAACATATCTTTCATTCAGTACTGCATTTCATGCATCTACGTACCCCTTTGTTTTATTTTTCTAAGGATTAACCTCTCTCGGTGAAGGAAGGACTCTCCGTCGGAAATTCCTCTCAACGGACTAGGATCTCCTCCATCGGGACCTCCGTAAGTCCCCGACATCGAAGGATTCCCTCTTCGTTCACTGAGCAGGTTGTACCACTGAAGTACCCCGGAGTTAGTTACCTATCCGTGGTGAGACGAGTGTCCCTAGTTCACACGGCGGTAAAATAAAGGTGTAACTAGGTTTTTTACAAATTTTGTGTGAATTTTTACATTTGTTTAAAAAAGATAAAAAAAGAGTTAAAACAAAAACAAAAAAAAACGGCGTAAGATTATTCACTTGTTTGGTAATCTCTGATATTTGTCTGCTGGTGTATGCGCTTACATTCTGTAAAAATTACAAAAATGGCTCACGACTCTTTCGAAGAGAACCAATCAGCTCGTGGTCAGTCAGTTGACCCACGCGTCCATGCAATGGACTCAGGCCCTTCCCGTGAGACCTCACAAGAGGTCCCCACTGTTCCACGGGAAATTTCCCCACCCCAGGACATCTTCTCCCTATTGGGTGCCCTCGCCAGTACACAGCTCAGCCCTGAGCAACTTTTGGCCTTTCAAGCCATTTTAAAGGGGAAATCTGTTTCTCCCCCTCCTCAGGAGTCAACTCTGGCTCCTACATCCTACCAACAGCCGCTCCAGGCTACTGCATCTCCATCACATGCATATGTCGCTCCCTCTTCTTCGCTTCAAGGACAGGCGAGTCAACAGCCCGTTTCTTACCAATTTCCCCCTCTACAATCTCAAATCCCTGCCATCCTTCATACGGTACCCTAAACGGGTCCGTTCACTGGTGGGCCACCATACGCTTCTGGTTCAGGGTTCCCTTCTCAGGTCCCTGTGAGGCCTTCTCAGCCTCAGTGACAGGCCCCACTTTCACCTGCCGAGGAGCTCACCCAGTTCCTCCTCAACAAATACAATGAAATGAACGAGGAGTTTCAAAATTTCAAGAAAGAGGCACATGGGAGTTCTGCCCCTGACATTTCTATGCCAAATCTTCCCACATTTCTTCTCCCTCCCTTCGAAATGCCTACATATCGTAGGTATAACGACACGGGTAATCCTTCCATTCACATCAAGGATTTCATGTATGAATCTTCCTCATGGCAGAACGATCCAAAATCCCTGGCTTACCTTTTTCAGAAATCATTGTATGGTCCCGCTCTAGAATGGTTCTATTCACTAGAGCCGAGTGAGGCTGAGGATTTTAACATTGTCAAAGCCAAATTCATACAGAAGTATCGGGATAGGGTCGGTCCCTCTCTTTCTATCACCGACTTAGTTGCTGAAAAAATGAGGTCAGACGAGGATTTTGTCCAGTATGCTGATAGATGGAGGTCCCTGGCCGATAAGGTAAAGGATACCCTTTCAGAACCCGAGCAAGTGAAAATGGTCGTGTCTAATGCAATCCCGCAATTTAGACACATTTTGGCTATGAATAAGTTTACCACGATGGAGGAACTTTATGAGAGGGCTCGGTATATTCAGACCCAATTAAAAGATTCCCCCATCATGCATATGTTTGAACCCCCAAAGTCGAGAGTGTTTAAGAAGACGGGTACCGGTGTCCAAGGGGGAACAACAGAAGGGGTCGTCATAAACGAGCAAGTGAGTGTGCTTGGCAGTCCCAACCAGCTGGCCGACCCCAGGCCTCATCAAAATTCACGACCACACTTTCAGCAGGGTCCACCTCCCTTTCAGCAGGGTCCACCTCCCTATCGTCCTCTACCTCAGAACAACTTCCCCCAGAACAACATGCCTCAACCCTTTCATCCCCAGCAACAACCACAACCTCAATATCACCAAGTTCCACCTTCGGGAAATTACGGCCCACCACAACAACGAATGAGGCCCATTGGACCCAAAAGAGCCCATTATCCACCATTGCCTGAAGCTCTGTCGGATATTTTCAACGCCCTTATGGCTGCCAATGCACTCACTTTGCCCAAGGAAAGGTTTGCATGGCCCCCAAATGCTGACACCTCCAGGTACTGTGTTTACCACAGACAGCCGGGTCACACGATGGAGAATTGTTTCAACTTTAAAGATTACATTTATGACATGATTGATCAGGGTGAAATCGATTGGCATGAAATGAGACGATACATCGCCGCTCTGAAGGCCAGGAGACCTCCGCCTAGGCCACAGTTACCACAGCAACCCCAACCACCACAGCAGCAGCCTCAGCAAGCCCCACACCAGCAGCCTAATATGGGCATCATCCATAATCCGCTTCCGGAACACCAACAGCCCAACTACCAGGTTAATCCGATTTCCTCCTTCCCGGAAGTTGGAAGAGAGCAAACCTGACATTTGGAAAGCACCTCTATCCCTGCTACCAGCCATGTTACTAATCAACCTCCTCGTCTTTTTCGCATAACATCTTCTCACCACTCAACCCTTTCACAACCCCTATTTGGTCCTTCTTCCTATCCACAACCATCATGCCCTCTTATTCGTACCCCTACTGTCAATTCAACATCAGCTTACCATCAAATACCATCTACCACATCTCCTTTACCCCCAAGTCCCTTGATCACTTCTTATCCCTCTATTTCACCATCTACCTCTATTGCACCTCTACCCCCGCCTTCTAACCTCTTTACCGCTTATTACCCGTATGACACGCCATCCACCTCTACCCCCATTGAACCTCCTCCTCCACCATCTAAACCTCTTATCATTCACCGTTCATCCGAGGTCCCCTCTACTTCCACTATATCCCCTCCACCATCTAAACCCCTTATCATTCACCATCCACCTGAAGTTATCTCTACTTCTAATCAACCTTCACCTTTCAAACCTCTTATCATCCACCATTCTCCCGAAGTCCCTTCTACCTCTACTTCCGTTTCTTCTCTACCTTCTAAACCTCTTATTATCCACCATTCACCCGAGGTCCCTTCTACCTCTACTATATCGTCACCTGATAAACCTCTAATAAAAACCCCTACACTCGTCATCACCCCTATACCACCAACTGTTCCTCCACCACTACCCCTCAAACCCTTGCTAAAATCCACATCCAATACCATAGAGGTGCATCAAGACCCACAAGCAATGGTGCTTCGGAGTGGAAGGATGTTCCACCGGGTATTTCCCCAGAATAGTCAGGCCCCTGCACAGTCCCAGCCAGAGAAAGATAAGGAAGAGCAGTCAGAAGAGTCAATCCCTGGGACCCACTATGACTTGCTAAAACATCTGGACAAGATGCCTACCCGTATCTCCATCCTTGAGTTGATCAAAAGATCCACATCTCACCAAGAAGCTTTAAGGGACTATCTTCAAAAAGTCATGGTGAATGAGGATCTTCCTGTGGAGAAAATCTCGGCAATCCTGACGCCCATGGATACACAACCGCCCATCATGTTCCACAATCACGAGCTTGCCCCCAAGGAAGCTCGAAAATATGCATTATGCTCAATGGCATGTCTGTGGACCCGTGCCTGGTGGACACAGGCGCATCTATAAATGTGATTTCCCTTAGTACTCTCCAAGCATGTGGGGTTGATGAAGAACAAGTCATACCCTCCTCGATCACAGTTACGGCCTATGACAACAGTAAAAGGCCGCCAATGGGCATGATTACCCTGAATGTAGAACTCGGCCCTGTATCAGTCTGTACGGAATTCCATATCCTTGATATGGATCCCACTTTCAAAGCTATACTAGGTTGTACCTACATTGAAGCTATGAATGCTGTACCATCCACTAACCATCAGTGCTTGAAATTTCCATATAAAGGATGGGTTATCAAGGTAATGAGCATGCCCCTATGTTCTACGGTGGATGCTATCACCACCTCTTTGCCCTCGGTCTGGCCGACTCATCGGCCCATACTATCCTTGTGAGATGTGTATGATCCCTGTCGTGCCCCCTTCACACAACAAGAGCCATTTCCTGTGCCAAACTCACGTCTCCCCTTCCGCTCCAAAGGATGGGCGATTATGAGAAATATTGGCTACTAAGATGGCAAAGGTCTAAGGGCATAACTGCAAGGAAGGCTGAGACCATTGCAGAAGACAAAGCCAACCCGTAGAGCTGGCTTGGGTTTTAAGGGCCCGTTCGAATCAGAGGGGAAACCCCTCACTTGGACTTTGTCCTTACATTTCAAGAAGGGGCCCGTCGTCCAGATGGGAGATCCTCCATCAGAATCACATGGGGGGTTACGGGACGTGTTTTTAGCTGAGGGATGTTCAAGGATCCCGAAAAGAGGAAAGATTGTCCACTTGGATTGTGAATGGTATAAATGGTTTGACATACCAGATATATCCATTGCACTGGAAAGAATGTTTTCGCCTCCACGTCTAGAAGGGCCACCTTTGATCTTTGAAATGTCAAGGGATATCACTACTGTGACGCCCCAGATTTTTCGGATCATTGTTCATGGGTCCCGGATCTGGTTTCTCGGAGTGTCTAAATCTGTTGTGTCCGAAATTTCGTTTCGGACATCTTTCGTGTTCGGATCGGCGCGATCCGGAGTCGTTTCGGAGGCCCGGAGTGCATCCGCGGCTTTTCCACGTGTGTTTTACGATTCCCGGTGTGTGTTTCGGTAATTCCTTCGGAACCTCGTTACGGGTGAACCGGGCTGTTCACCAGGGCGGGAGTGGTACCGTTGTGATCGGTGCGTTCCGAAGATCGCGGAAACGTGATTTTCTATTTTTCGGTATTTTTGAGAATTTCTGGATTTTCTATATATAACCTCCTTTTTCTCTCTCCCCTCTCATTTTCTCTCTTCCCTCCCTCTCTCTTCTCTCACGTTCTCTCCTCTCCCCCTCTCACTCCGGGCGATCGACGGAGGCGGCGAGGGCGGGGCGGCGTGGCTCGTGGGGCGTGGAGCGACGAGTACGGGACGAGGATCGCGATGGTGGAGGCGGTTCGTGGGATCGTGAACCGGCGAGGGTTTAAATGGTGTTTCTTCGCGGATCGGCGTCCACGGCGCGTCGAATCTTCGGTGGAGGTAGGGAGATGGACCCTCAACCCACGTACTTCATTTCCCGCGAGTTTTGTAGGCCGTGGTGAGCCAAGCGGGCTAAACGGGGCAATTTGGGGAAAATACATGTTTTTGGGGAGTGAGCCGAATCTTGTGTTTTGATCGTATTTTTGGGGTTTAAATGGGTCCCCTCTGTGCTAGGGAGGTTGGGGAATGTTTCCCCCTTTGTTTCCCCATCACCCGGGGGTGATCGGGGCGTGGAATGGATTCTTCGTGGTTCTCACCGTGTTTCGGGCGCAGATTGAGAACGTGCTACCCTCAGGTAGCGCGTTCTTGAGGGTCGCGCTTCCCCGACGGGGCGCGTTCATCGGAGAAGATGAACAGTAAGGCGGTTCCTGTCGCGCTATGGGGTACTAGCGCGTTCTGCGTTGTCGCGCTAGGGGTCCCTAGCGCGATCTGCCTTGTCACGCTAGGGGTTCCTAGCGCGATCATCCTTGTCGCGCTAGGGGTCCCTAGCGCGACCTGTCTGGTCGCGCTAGGAGAGCCTAGCGCGTTCCGTCTTGTCGCGCTAGGTGATCCTAGCGCGATCTTCCCTGTTGTCTCATGCTCCCCTTGGGCCGTGTGTGTCCCGGACACCCCGTGGAGTTTCGTGACCGTATTTTGGGGTGTCTGGAGGTTCCGTTTACCTCGATTAGTGTGCCCGAGAGTTTAAGGGTCTGGGTGACCTTATAGCGTTCCGACTGTGTTGCATTGGTCTCCGGTCGACTCGGTTGTGACCCAATGGCCGACCTTTGACCTCGTGAGTGTCCCAAGCACCCTGTGGATTTCGTGATCATGTTTTTGGGCTATCTGGAGGTGCCGTGTTACCTCGATAAACGTGCCCGTGGGCTTGGTGGGTCCGGGTGACCCCAGGTGTTTCAGGTTTCCGTGTTCTCGCTCGATCGAGTCACCGTGTATCGGTGTATGTGCGGTGGAGTTCCCCCGCATGTCGTGAGTCTTTCTAGAAGATGACTCCCAAGTGGGTCATGTGTTTGGCCGTGGACTGTGCATCCCGTTTCTTCTCCGACCGTGGTCACCATGCGATGGTGCTGGTACGTGGGGCTGTCCCCGTACTTCGTCAGGTTCGGACGTTGGTTTTCGTTATCTTGAGAGTCTACTCTCTCAGTGATCCTCGACTAGTCGTAGCTTCCTGCGCACGCGTGTGCGGACCCACCTGGGAGTGGTGGAGAGCGCGACCCGGTGAGACGCGGTTTTTAGGCTGGTTTCCGTCGGCCCCTTGCCTTTGCCACCAGCGTCTGGTGGGGGGGAAAACCAGCTAGAGGACCCGACCTAGAGCAGATGGTCTGTGTGTGCACACGTAGTTGGGGGCTTAGGACACGCGCTGACGAGCGTGACCCCAGCTAGTCCTTGTTGTGGTACTGGTTACTGTGTGTGTCTGAGTCTCACGCCTAGGGTGTCGTAGCTAGACACTTGTGACGCGGTGTAAGACGTCAGGGGACGCATCCGGTCGTTCTTCTAGTGGGAGGTACTCCTGTTCTGGACAGAGAGTGACAGACTGTCAGTCGCATGACTTCGACCTTCAGGTTTTTGGTCGCGTTGACCGTTGAGTTTCGGTTGTCTCGCCGCGGCACGTGTGTCGATTTTTTGTAGCGTGTGACTGGTTCTAGTGTAGTTTGGTAGCCCTTGGCCGTGAGTCTGGGGTGTGTTCTGGTACAGTAGGGGTAGCTGTAGTGCCGAGGTTTTGCCGGCCATCGTAGTTACTTTCCTGCTTACGTAGTTACTTCTTTCCGTTGCTGTCTTGCTAGCGTAGCTTTCCCTTCTGCCGTTGTTTCTCAGTTGGGGTTCCGCGGGATCCCTACTGGGCCAGTGACAGGAGGCTCACCCCTGCATTTCAGGTGCGACGGTTCTGTCTCGAGGTTTGAGGGTGCTGTGCGGTGGTTCTTAGTTGCCAGCTTACCGGGCCGAGTGTTCACTTGGCATGTGGTACGTTTTACTGCTTTAGACTGTACTTTCTGTTGGACTGGACTCTGTTGTAGTTGTTCATTTATTTCTGTTAATTATTGAATTGTCATGTCTTATTTCCTATTTCTTTGTACCTCCACACTCCTTTTTAGCCCTTCCGAGCCTCCCGCTCGTGGGCGGCGGGCCGGGATTCGAATGGTATCGGGCTCCTCCCGGTATCCGGATCTCGGGTCGTCACAACTACTATTGCCAGGATTTCAAACCCTCCTCGTCAAGAGGATGTTGTCATCAACGGATCATCATCTGTTATCAATGTTGCCACTGACGGCTCATTAGCTGTCATTTTCTCCATTCACTTATCACAGCCTTTGTTGATGTCTCCTTCTTGGGCCAGACGATTGTCTGATGACCTTCCCAGGTCCCCTTCTTTACTTATTTACCTGCGTGAGTTTCTCAACTCGCGACAGGTTTTCAATCACGATCTGCTCTACGAGCTACACAACCCCCTAGCTGTAATTCTCTTTTCACCTCCTCCAATTTCTTTTCACTATTTTGTTATTAAAAATGAAAATGAAAAAAAATGCCAATTTCCCAACTCCTCAACAGCGCATCGTCTTTGAGGAAACCTCCTATATCTCCCACGAGTGTACCCCGACTTACGGGCCACTCATTCAAGGTCCCCTAAGTGACCTTCTCTTTCCCTCGTCTGAGGGGTCCTTCCCTGTACATTCTTTACCATCTTCTTCAGTTTCAGTTTCTTCTTCTTCTTCTGTAAATAATGTCAGTCAAGTTAGGAATAATGAGTCAAGGGTAGTGCCCAAGAAGAAATCCAAGGGTAGGCAAATTCCCCGTCGGTTCCTTTTGGATCTAGCCTGTAGGTGTCAAGCCCTTCTAGCCATCCCTCAATTGTTAGAAAATCCAATCCAACTGCCAGAAATAGAATGTGAAAATGATTGCACGATTGATGAAGGATATAGGGTTTATGAAATCACTGATGAGAAATACCCCATTGAAGAAGAGGATGAAGAATTTGAGGACGCGGCTGACGCCTATGCTAGTGGAATGAGCAGATTTGATGAGCCGTCAGCCGCTGTAGAAGAGTCCACCAAAGAGATAAACTTGGGAACTGAGGAAGACCCAAGGATTGTCCTCATAAGTGATAATTTACCATCATCTGAAGAAGAGGCATTAGTTAAAGTCCTTAAAGATTATAAGGACACGTTCGGATAGAGTTATGAGGATATGCCGGGTTTGTATTCCACCTTGGTTGAACATCATCTTACTCTAAAACCATGGTCTGTCTCGGTAAAATAACGGTTAAGACGTTTCCGCCCACAAATGACTTTGAAAATGAAGGAAGAGGTCGACAAGCTCCACAAAGCTAAGTTCATAAGAGTCGTCCTTTATCCTCAGTGGGTGGCAAATATTGTCCCGATCATGAAGAAGGATGGTAAGGTGAGAATTTGTATCGACTTTCGGGACCTTAACCGCACGTGTCCGAAGGATGATTTCCCTCTGCCTCACATTGATGTGTTGATTGATAACACGGCAGGATATGAAACCCTTTCATTCATGGATGGATTTTCGGGATACAATCAAATCCGTCTGGCAGAAGAAGACCAGGAGAAAACGTCATTCACTACTCCCTGGGGAACTTACTGTTATGTTGTCATGCCATTTGGACTGAAAAATGCTGGAGCCACTTACCAAAGGGCTATGATGGCGATATTTCATGACATGATGCACATCTATTTGGAGGCCTATGTGGATGATTTGTTGGTAAAATCTAAAACTAGGGTAGAACATCCCAAGGTCCTTGCAAAGGTGTTGCAAAGATCGCGTGAATTTAATTTAAAAATGAATCCAAAAAAATGCGTGTTTGGTGTATCATCGGGCAAGTTACTTGGCTTCATTGTAAGAAAAAGGGGCATTGAGATAGATCCCAACAAGGCCAAGGTAATTAGGGATATGCCACCCCCGAAGAATTTGAGAGAAGTTCGAGGATTAATCGGGAGATTGCAGTTTATCCGCCGCTTTGTGTCTCAACACTCGTAAAGGTGTAGACCTTTCTATGAGTTGACCAAAGTGGGGACCAAATTTTGTTGGGATTCCAAGTGTCAGAATGCTTTTATGGATTAAAGGAATACCTGGCCAACCCACTTGTCCTCACTCCACCTATTCCAGATAAGCCTTTGATCCTATATATCTCAGTCCTAGACGACTCTGTGGGAGCCGTCTTGGCACAAATCAATGAGGAAGGCAAGGAACAGGCAACCTATTACTTTCTAAACTCCTCAACCCCTGTGAACGAAAGTACACGGCCATGGAGAAGACATGTGCCGCCCTTGTGTGGGTGGTATAGAAATTGAAGCATTACTTTCTGGCTCACGAAGTCCACTTGATTGCTCGGATGAATCCTATCAAATTTCTCTTGGAAAAGTCAATCCTTACTAATAGGCTAGCACGTTGGCAAAGTTTTCTATCTCAATTTGACATCATCTACATCCAGCAAAAGGCAATTAAAGGCTATGCCATAGCTGAGTATCTTGCTCACCACCCTCTCCCCAAATTCGATCCTGTTCAATCAGAGTTTCCAGATGAGGAACTAATGTCCATTACCCAATTGGATGATCCTATGTGGACATTATATTTTGATGGAGCTTTGAATTCCCAGGGGAGAGGTATTGGTATTGTCCTTATGTCGCCCGAAGGCGTCACTATCCCAGAGGCATTTCAGCTCTCATTTCCAGTCACCAATAACGTGGCTGAATACGAGGCTCTTCTAGCAGGTCTGAATCTTGTCTATTCCTTCTGGGTCACTGAATTACGAGTCATAGGTGATAGTCAACTTATTCTTCGCCAGGTGCTCACTAAATATCGCACACGCGATCCCAAGCTCAAGCCATATCAAGAGATCACTGTTGCTTTTGCTAAATTATTCACTAAGTTGGTCTTTGTTCATGTTCCTCGTAATCAAAACATTCTGGCCGACGCCCTTGCATCGTTGGCATCATCATTGAGGTTTTCTCTGGGTAGAAGGGCTCAATCCATTTCCATCCACAAGCTTCACCTCCCTGCTATCCATAACCCTTCCTATTTAAAGGTTCAAGAGAAAATGTCAAGGATGGCCCAAGATGGGGAGGTGGTTGAAAAGAGGGAGATCATGTTGGTCGAATTGGAAGAAGAATTGGCTGATGAGGAGAAGCCATGGTTCTATGAAATTGCCAAATATTACAAAGATCAGTCTTATCCTAAAGAGGTAACAGCAGAAGATAAGAGGGCCATAAGAAGAATAGCCCAGAGGTACACACTTGTCGGAGGATTGTTATACAAGAGAAGCCTCACTGGTGTTCCCTGAGGTGTCTTGATGATGATGAGTCCTGGAAGTGTGTAGAGGAAGCACACTCAGGTGTGTGCGGTGGTCATGTAAACAGTCAAATGCTTGCTAAGAAGATCATTCGGCAAGGCTTTTACTGGCCCACCATGGAGGAAGATTGTGATGTCTATGTCCGTAGGTGTGTCAAGTGTCAACTTCACGCCGATAAGATCCATTCCCCATCTTCCTCTCTCCATCCAGTATCCTCCCCATGACCTTTCTCCATGTGGGCATTTGACATTATTGGTCCTCTTGGTGATCCCAACTCCCTTACTAAATAAAAATCATTCATCCTCACTACAACGGAGTACTTCACCAAATTGGCCGAAGTCGAAGCCTACGCGGAAATCAAGGCATCTACAGTCTGCAAGTTCATCATGAAGAACATCATCGCCAGGTTCGGCATTCCAAGAACTATCATCACCGACAACGGGCCACAATTCATTTCTCAGGATCTCTGCAAAAGGTATAAAATTGCATTGCATCATTCATCACCATATTGTGAGTCTAGCAGATATTGAATTGAGGACCAGTCTCGGCAGATTCTCGGATTGGCCAGAGAAGCTTATCGAAGCTTTATGGGCCTATCGCACTTCAATCTGTATCCCCACTGGGCAAACTCCGTTCGCCCTTACTTACGGGATGGAGGCGGTAGTTCCGTACGAGATCTTAGTTCCCTCTCTTAGAGTACAATTGGATAAGGAACTTCCCCTCGACGAACGTCGTAACTCTCTCCTTGCCCAGTTAGAACTCTTAGACGAGAAGCGCCTGGTCGCTGCCGAGCATGCTCGTGTATATCAAAATAGACTCTCACGTTTTTACCAAAAGAAGGTTATTGAGAGAAAATTTAAAATTGGTGAAATGGTAGTGAAAAGATTTTTTGTAAAACCTGGCGGGCCGCGTTCTAAACTCCAACCCAATTGGGAAGGACCATACGTGGTTCAGACTGTGCATCCTAACAACGCCTATAGGCTAGTCAATGCTGAGGGAGTCGAGTTATCCCACCCTTGGAATGGACTTTATCTTAAGAAGTACTACCCTTAGATAGGTGTACATAGTGCCAAAAACAAAAAGAAAAAAAAGAAAAGAGGAAAACAACAAAAAAACAATGAAAAATAATGAAAACAACAAAAATATGTGTATAAAACAAAAAAGAAAAAAAATAGAAAATTCAAAATGCTAATGATTGGAGATCACTATGCAATCAAGTAATTACATCTCACATTCATGTTAGGATAGGGCCCATTAAGACTTGGTAGGTTCTTGGTCTTGGTCTGCCAGAACCGTGGAGATCCCTCCGGCCAGTCCGGCCTATGCCCACTCAAAGGAAGTCAACATGTACACATTTAAGTGTTTTATCCAGAATCGGTAGCATCGCTTATGCTGAGGCCTCACCCAGAGGGTCTCCAAGAAAGGCGTAGTCTTTATTCTTTCTCTTCTCGATCGAATGAGACAGCCGGCGCCCTTAAAACGCTGAGCATGGGAAACACAAACACAACCCCCCAGGGTAAGAGTAGGATCCAATTTCTCGAGCATGGATCAGAGCATGAGAAGAGCGCAGTGTCCCCGCAGACATACAAGAGGGATTTCACATTGTCAAAATACTATGTCCCTCGCAAAAATCTATCAAAAAAATCAAAAAGAAGCAAAAAATCAAAGTCAAAAGAAGGGCCTGGTCGTAACCGTGCCTGATTTCACTAGATAAACCCCTTTGACTGAAAGTCAAATTCTACACAAAAAGAGCCATGAGATGTAAATGCTCGAGATTTGGTCTAAAGTTGCCCGAAAGGGGAAGTTAAGTGCACCCCTACTTGCTCGCCGGGTTAACGGTTTTACCGGTCCTCTCAGGAGGTTTACCCCCTTATACTCTTCCTTCTTCCCCTGAAGATAAAGGCTCAATGGAGTTCCTGAAGGGTGAAACTCGCCAAAGCCTATAACTTCCTTTTAACACTAACATATGGTTGTCCATTTTAAAAAGCAAAAGCCATTGCCGCGAAGGAGTCTCCGTATTTCTGGCCGGTCAAGACCCTTAGCTACCATCTTGATGTCTTCTTATTTAACCTCGGGCTTAGACCAATGCAAGCGCGTCACCTACGGGTGCGACGGCGTCTGATTCCGGGTCAGCGTCGCGCGGTTGGTCATTTGGGTTCCAGGGTGTTCCATCAGATACCATCTAGAGTTGTGAGGAAATAGACCCGAGTCGGGCAAATTATTTACCTCGAACACTTTTTGGGTGAATCCCTGTGGTCGGAAGCAACTGGGAGCCTAAGCACGGCATGACGGTATTGTCATAAGGATAAGTCTTAACCGGTGGGATTATTATTCGAGGAGTCTAGAGGCCCAAATCAACCTACATGTGCACTTAGGATGCCTGGGAGGTTAGTAAAAAAACCCTTGTTCTCATGCAAGTTAGATGTTATATGGGGTGGTCATCATGCATTAGTAAAAATAAAAAAATAATAACCAAAAAAAGAAGAAAAATGTAAATATATGTAAAGCAAAAAAAATGGAAACAAAAAAGACCAAAATAATAAACAAACAACAAAACACAAAAAAATGAATACACCTACAAAAACAAAAATCACATCTTTGCATGATAGCATTTGTATGCTGCATTCCATTTTTAAATTTCGCTTGCATCCGTCTGCTTGTCTGCCGCATTCATCATCTTCTTTTATTATTGCCTTTGTTAATAAGGGCTTGCCCCTTGACTCGTTATCAAGGATAGTTCAAAACCACATCTGCTTATTGAGCAAGGGGCAAGTCAGAGCAGAAATACTGACTTGTTTGCTTAGATGTGTGTAGGGATTCGAGAGATCAGAAAGAAGCAGAGAACCAAACACAAAACATTTTATTCCACTCCCAACTGAAAATAAACAACAACCAAAAGAGTCTACATTAGGTTCCACCCTCTTTCTCCACATTACTCGTCCTGCCACTCTCCGGGCCAGACACTCTTGAGGGTGCTACCCAACCATGAAAAGCGGTACTTCTACCACTATGTGCTCCTCTTCCCATCTCCACACCCCGGCGTTGATCTGCAGGGGCAGCAAAGAAGCTACTCACATGAAAGCCGCGCTCTCGTGCTCTTCGGTAGCGTTCCTCGCCATCCTTCAGCCACTGCTCAGCGAGGCCGAGACTGGTCCTCAATTCAAATAGTTGGGCCTCCATGGCTCTTTTCTCCTCTTTCTCAGCCAATCTCTTGGCCTTTTCTCATTCCCTGTCCCTTTCTCTCTCGGCACGTTCTCTCTCTATCTTCCCTCTCTAGCTGAAGGGTGATCCTCAGCTCTACAGCATCCCTAGAAGAGTCCTCGCCTGGACGACGCTGCAGTTCCTCTTCTAGCTCGGCTATTCTAGCTTCCTTTTGTGTGGCATGCGCAAGTGCCTCCTGTGTTTCTTTCTCCTGCCATACATATCATCTCAGGCATATGGCAAGGTTTGAACAAGCGATATTAAACGGTAAAACCCTCACCTGTGCAGAAAGCATCCCTTCTGCCTCCGCAGCCCATTGTGTGGCATGAGCAAGCTGCTCGTGGAGTAGATCTAACTCTGAAGTAGGAATCCATAGACTAGAAGAAACGCCGTCTGCCCCCATCGCCGATGAAACTGCATCGAGCTGGGCACGCTGCGACAGATAAAAGGTGACATTTAAGTGGTTAGGGCCATGAATTTCAAACCATACCAGGAGCGTGTACATACACACTTACTGATGAACCCAGAGCCGCTTGGGTGTCATTAAACTCTTGCTCCGTGTTCGCCAAACGAGCTCGTAGGTTCGTTATTATGGTGTCACGGGAATCCTACAGTTATGGCTCTTGAGCTCACAAAAAAAAATCAAAAAAAATGAAAATTGTAAAAGGCAAAAATGGTGTTTTTACTTTACCTCCACAAGCCCCCCAAGTTGGAGCCTCTCCGCATACATTGCCCTGTAGAGCCGTAGGTAATCTTCACTGTCTTGCGCTTGTGATTCCACGAGCGTGCCACCCCGTTGCCAGTCTTCATACTGTTCGGGGAAGCGCACCCTTCAATCAACGCAGGTTGTCGGCCCACGCGTCTTCTTCCCGATGCTGGGTGATGTGGTCATATCCACCCATTCCTGGGCAAGCCCTAGGGTCCTCATGGCTAATCGTAGCCTTAGTGGCTCAATTTCATTCAAACAATGGAGCCAGAGGTCCCATCCGAACCAGGCACGGCTTCCAATTACCCATGGCTGGTCGACATCGACCATGTTTGAGTAAGCCCTCCAGTTCACCTATGTTGGGTTGTACATATCTTCTTAGTTACTCAAAAATATAAAAAAAATGTTAAAAAATGAACAAAACAAAAAATAGAAAAGAGTATCCTACCATCGTTGTAGGGAACTCTTGTAGCTCTCGTCTCAATACCATCAGTTGGTAGGATAGTGGTACTGTGCTCATGATGGGTTGCCACCGCCTAGCCAACGGGATCGTCACTGGCCGCCAGTGTTGAGCTCTCCCCATTGGAATATAATAGTAGCTCCATAGCTACACCATCATGTGTCATTGGCATCAACAAAAACCACAAAATATATATAATAATAATCTTTTACCTGGATGAAGGGCGTAAACCCATTTATTGTCACCTCTCGGCCTGTCCTTTGCGACGGACCTGTGAATAGATGCGCTAGTATGGCAGCTCCCCAGGCGTACTGTCCTACCCTCTCCAAGTCCATGAGCAGCTCCAGGAAGCGGCAGTGTATGTTGTCTCCCTTGGAGCCCAATAGCAACTTGCCCAACAGGAAGAGGAGGAGCCTCCTCATGTCCATATTGGTCCTCTCCCAGTTGCTAGCATCCACGTAGTATACGGCACGGGCACCTCTTTCTGCCCTTTCCATGAATTCCTCTAGGGACTCGTCATCCCGTGGACGAATGTCAGTAAGCCCTAACACCTCCATGATCGATGCCATGGCTACTGACCTGTTCTTTCGACCATCAAGGTCCGGCCCCAACAGCTTCTGGGCACCTTCTCGGTAGTCCGCGTAGGTGACGCCAGTCACCGCTTCCCGATATACCTTCAGGCTTGTGATGCGGACCATGTCTTCCAGGCTGGGCACTATGTGCCCCCACGGCATCAGGAATGCCCGACTCACTGGGTCCCATCTTTCACGCAGTGCTTGGATCAGGGCGAGGTCGAGCTTAATTGGCTCGATTCAGAGAAAGGCCCCGAACCCCATTACATCTAGACTCGCCTTCTAGAAGGCCGGGAGACCTCGATATGCCGCTACCACCAGCTCCCACGAGATGTGCGATCTCATCATGCTCTGCACATACGCAAGAGGTGAGAAAGGGGAGCTTTGTTAAGGAAGAAAAGAGAGGAAATGATGAAGGAAGGAATGAAAGGATCCACTTACAAGCTGTGATCGGGTCCTCTCACTAAGTTGCCCTTCGACTTCTGAGAGTCTCTTGGAGCTGCTACCAGATCTGCTCCTCTTTGAAGAGCGGGAAGACTCACCCTCTTCTCTAAAGCTAGATTCACCTTCCATCCTGAAAAATTGAGCAACACTCACTACCAACCCTTTACAAACCTTCACTCTTCAAATTAGCTCTCACGACTTCGGTGCTTCCAAGTCGAGTGAAAGGGGAGATATTTATAGGATCGAAAGAAGGTGATTTGGATCTATCACTATTACCCCTCGCAACGGCCTTTGCAACAAGTCACCCTCCCTCTACTCTCGCATGCCACTTTGCCATGTGGAGTAAATGAAGCAGAGCCGTGATTTGTTGCCTTGTCCTCCCTAATCAGCCTAAAGATTCTCCGTGTTCATTGTCCCGTTGCGACTAGTTTTAGCGCAAAGAAAGAAAGTGGGGGACATTTTTACGGGAAAATAGGATCAGGGACAGACGTTGTTGAAATTGGTGGTAGATTCCTTTGAAAGTCATGGCCACGGTACACTCGCATGCCACTTCGCCATGTGGAGTAAATGGAGCAGTGCCGTGATTTATTGACCCGCCACTCCTATTTGGTCCAAAGATTCCCTGTGTCCCTTGTCCTATTGCGACTACTTTTAGCGCAAATAAGGAAATGCGGGATGTTTGCGTGGGAAAAGAGCATCAAGGGCCGATATTGTTGAACTCAATGGCAGATTCCCTTTGAAAATCATGGCTATCGTGAGTCACCACTCCGTGTTTTAAGGAGACATCTCGTCGAGCACGTCTCGCGAGAACCCATGTGATAGAGAAGAGCCGTAGAGCAGAAGGAACGCATCTAGGGCAAACAAGCCGCGTTCAAACCAGCTCATTGTACTCATACATCTATATAAGGGTTTGTGCCCGTCACGAGGAGAGAGTGGGTGTGCAAGTCATTCACTAATCCTCATCACCCTCCTGGTGATAGGGGCAACAAAAGCTATACGGGTGGAACGTATTTGTGTGTTATGACTTGTATGGGATTGTACTTGTGTATTTGTTTCATTTCTTTCATTTGGGCTTCTTGTAAGGCTTATAACAAGCCAATGGGCCACTTGTAATGTAAAGTTCATGGCTAGGTTGCCATTAGTAGAGTCCATTAGAAGTCTAGTTCATATTGGACCTTAATAGCCACTTAAGGCCCAAGTGGACTTTCTCCTCTCATGGACCACCAAGACTTGGAAGGCCCAAGTCTAGACATGGGTTATTGGACTTGAGTGGTTGGTCTTGGACCAGCCTAGGCCCATGAGAAGCCCATGAAGGGGGGCGCCCTCTTCCTTGTCCTATTAGGCTAGGTAGGCGTGATTTAGGTAGAGTTTGAATAGAAATGGTCAAGTTAGATTAAAAAAATGTATTAGGTGTGTTGTTCACATTGCATCCCAGCCCTCCATTCCTCATCCCTAGATCCAAGGGTCTACAATTGATTTGATATGAATCATATATAAGGTTGTATTTTCATTTAGAAATCAATGAAAAATCAGAAATTTTGTTGAATTGCTTGAAGCTTGGTGCGCCCCCTTCCTCTCTCCTCTGGTTCCTCTCCTCAAACCTCCAGTTCTAGAGTGATTTATATCTTCTATCCCCTCCCCTCTATTTCCGGTGATCATCTGTGCCGTCGCCGCCGCCGTTCGTGCCGCCTTCGAGCGCCGCGAAGCCGTCTTTGGTATTCTGTCCTGCTGGACAGAGGTGTCTTCCCGAAAATCCTGCTACCAGCCACGATCTTTTCGTGGCTTGCAATTTTTATGGTGTGTTCCTATCTTTCATACCCTCCTCCAAAAAAAATTCAGGTCCAAAATCTATCGTTTCATATTTTTACATTTTCAGTCTTTAATCACTCGTAGATCTGTCCTGTCTCTGTCTACAGTGACAGTAGCTCTGAGTTTCCCATCTCTGACCTTCTTTTTGATTTTTGTTAGGGTTCCCAATTTTACTAAGAGTTCTGTCCATCATCTTCTACATCCGCCATTTTTCTTGATTTTTGATCCGCCCTCTATCCCTTTTTCCAAATTCGTGTTCTATCTCTGCTACAGTTCTTTCAGCCAAATACCAGATCCGACAACCTTTCAGTTCACAAATCAGAACAAATCACTGCCACCTCCAAACCCTTCATAAAAAATAGTTCCGATTTCTTCTCTTGATTTCCTACAAATTTGCTGAAGACCACAACTTCAGATTCGGACGTTCACATATCGATCAAAGGCAGTTCTCAGACAAGTTCTCTGCAGATCTGAGAGTCCAGTCACTGTACAACATCAACTCAAAAATTTATTAACACCAAGATCCGAGTAGATCCAGGTCTGATCTCTAGGCCTAGGTTGAAGTATTTGAAGAGAGCTTTCCAACGGCGCCAGTTTCGTGTCGATCCGATATTGGGGCTGATCGCAGCGTCCATTCTCGCCGGAGCGCGCGCCAAAAAATAGAACCGGCAGACCAGCGGCTGATTGTTCCGACCGGTGCCGAATGGAGCCGCCCGGCCTCCGGCCGGCAAACCAGCATGCCTCTACTCCATGGAGCGCTCATCCAGGCATCCACCACCACAGCGGTGCCACCGGGTCCCACACGGCCCCTCCGGACAGCACGTGGGCCCCACAGGCGCGAGTACGTGTGCGGCCGAAGCTACGCGAGAAGCCGCCCGTCGACCCGAAATCGGTCCTCCCGGACCCCATTGTGTCACCCTTTACCTCCCTGCGTGGAGTGGGCTGTAACTCATTGCTGTAATCTTTATGTATTAACTGTCCCGGGAGTACGAGATCGGCCGGGTCCGTCTTCCCCACGCCCGGTAGCGTGGAGATATCGTATCCGCTCTTACACTCGGCATTTCGCTTATTTCCTTATATGCTTTATATGCCGCTGCTAGAGAGTATGTTTTAGGGCCTAGCTTGATATACATTTTCATATCACTGCTGCTGCGAGAGAGAGCGAAGCCGTCCCGTGACCCGATCCGGGCCCGAAAGTGTGAATTGACCACCCTAGCTCTTGCCGGTTTCTCAACCGTGCACGTTCGACACTTCCCTCGTTAAGGGGCAGTCACGAGCTTGTCGTGTCCGTGGTCTCGTCTCGCATCAATTTGGTATCAGAGCGAGTTTGAGTCTAGGGTGTCAAAAAGAAAAAAAAAAGAGTGTCATTTACGTCTAGCCATTAGTCATTGTCTAAGTCGTGTTTAGGGTCATCATTGTTTTAAAACAAAAAAATGTGTGTCTTTGCATTGCATCCCAATAACCCGGTATATCAAAAGGTGTTGTCCGAACGTTAGGCTATGCCTATCGGGAAGGCTGCACACTTGCGTAAGTGATCTCCGGATCGGTTATCTCCGTACCGATTCTTGGTTTACGTCTAGGGTCCTTAGTGTGCATGCATTCCAAACTTGCATAGTCGGTCTAGTGTCTTGTCACCGTGTGTATGCATGTCCATGTCCGCTACCCATGGCCGTTCCCCAAGACCATACATCCGAGTGGTCAACCTTTGTGGCCAAAGTTAATGTCCTCATGGACCGAGCCCTTGGTTTTACCCCTCTCACTATGAAAGTCGCTCTACCCAATAGTTCCACAACGGAACTCCATTTCACCGATAGGGAGTCGAATAATTGGGTTTCTCTTGACATCGTGGAGTCTCTCTCCAAGACAGGCGAGATTGTCCGCGATGGTGATTTTGCTTGTATTGAGTTCTATAAGAGGATCGGCTCTGTTCTCTACACCGATGGCGCATGGTGCAGGATCAGCACACTTGCTGGTTCATGCATCATTTTAGGGCAAACGTGGTTAGGAGAACGAAGAGCCAATCTTGACTAGGGCAAGAGGACTTGCACCTTATACCCACCTTACCTACCCAGCAAGATCACCCTCACATATGTCCAGCCACCCAACCCCAGCGGCCCACTCTACATTCGGAACCATTATGCTTGGACCCGTCTCACCCCGAGCCACCCGTGTTTCTTACAGGGACGCTATACATAGTCGAGCCGCTTCTTAGTTAGCTCAAGGATGGCTTGGTCCCACTTCCTTACCCGTCTATGGACCCTACCCTACCTTTAGTGCCCGCCAACTCCCACCATACTACATTCCGATCCCGTCACCATGTTGGCACATTGGGTGATGTTATCCTTGGTTTAGGTTGGCAATGGCAGTTGACACATATGTTGGCCCGAGGCTTCGACCAACCCACGATTCGTAGCTTCACCCATCCGGCCTTCGGGTCCATTACCTCCGAGTGCACCGTGGGTTGTGTCACCACTGAGGTTCTTCTACTTCTCCCGCTACCGGATGAGCCCGGCTTCATGACTTTGCTTCCGAGGGAGGAGTCATATTTCCTGTACACGGTCCCATCTACCATGACGGAGGAAGGTGGCCACCCGCACCTTCAAGAACTTCACGATTGGGACCATGTCATGTTGGAGTCCATCTCACGGGGTCATACCTTCTTCGACCCTTTTGACCCCTTCACTAGTAGGCTTCCCAAGTTACCACCCGTACTCCCCTTCTTCACAGAAGCCCACTTTTACGCCCCTTCCCCACGAGATGGGCCATCTACATCCACCAATCCCGATCCACCTACACCCGGCCCTTCTAAACCACCCGAGTCGCCCACATTCAAAAGACCATCCATGCATAACCACACCCGATGTATAGGTGTTCCCCATGCCATCCATTCCCGGTTGCGTAACATGCATGCATGGCATATATTCGGGTGTCCTGGTCCGCCGTCACCCATGTATGGGTCGGACTAACATTAGGTGTGTCAAGGGTCATAGATGAGTCAGTGTGCTTTTTCTTTGAGTCGATTGTTTGTGTGGTTCGCATATGTGTGTTAGTGCTTGGTGAGTCTGCATGTGTCTTGTGCAAGCTCGTTGCCATTCTCTTATGAGTAAGAGGCGAGTGGACTCATTCGATGAGTATGAGATCGGTTCTATATCTACACCCGGATCTAGTCACCTATAGGGACTCAGCGGTGATTCCTAGTGAGTCTTCGAGCCGCTTCCTTCCCTTTTGAGAGTGCTCCACCCGGAGTGTCCACCTCTAGCCCACAGCAGCTTGTGCATATCGAGTACATATGGAATGAGCAGGTGACGGTCACTTGGAGTGGAGCATACCCACGTTACTTGGCACGGTGACGGATCCGCCGGAGTACTCGAGCAGCCGCACCTCTTACTCGATGGGGTCGAGTTCTTCCCACCCGGGGAGAATTGATGGGGGCATCAAAAGCTATACGGGTGGAACGTATTTGTGTGTTATGACTTGTATGGGATTGTACTTGTGTATTTGTTTCATTTCTTTCAGTTGGGCTCCTTGTAAGGCTTATAACAAGCCAATGGGCCACTTGTAATGTAAAGTCCATGGCTAGGTTGCCATTAGTAGAGTCCATTAGAAGCCTAGTTCATATTGGACCTTAATAGCCACTTAAGGCCCAAGTGGGCTTTCTCCTCTCATGGACCACCAAGACTTGGAAGGCCCAAGTCTAGACATGGGTTATTGGACTTGAGTGGTTGGCCCATGAGAAGCCCATGAAGGGGGGCGCCCTCTTCCTTGTCCTATTAGGCTAGGTAGGTGTGATTTAGGTAGAGTTTGAATAGAAATGGTCAAGTTAGATTAAAAAAATGTATTAGGTGTGTTATTCACGTTGCATCCCAGCCCTCCATTCCCCATCCCTAGATCCAAGGGTCTACAATTGATTTGATGTGAATCATATATAAGGTTGTATTTTCATTTAGAAATCAATGAAAAATTAGAAATTTTGTTGAATTGCTTGAAGCTTGGTGCGCCCCCTTCCTCTCTCCTCTGGTTCCTCTCCTAAAACCTCCAGTTCTAGAGTGATTTCTATCTTCTATCCCCTCCCCTCTATCTCCGGTGATCATCTGTGCCGCCGCCGCCGCCGCCGCCGTTCGTGCCGCCTTTGAGCCGCCGCGAAGCCGTCTTCGGTATTCTGTCCTGTTGGATAGAGGTGTCTTCCCGAAAATCCTACTACCAGCCACGGTCTCTTCGTGGTCTGCAATTTTTATGGTGTGTTTCTATCTTCCATACACTCCTCCAAAAAAACATTCAGGTCCAAAATCTATCGTTTGATATTTTTACATTTTCAATCTTTAATCACTCCCAGATCTGTCCTGTCTCTGTCTATAGTGACAGCAGCTCTGAGTTTCCAATCTCCGACCTTCTTTTTGATTTTTGTTAGGGTTCCCAATTTTATTGGGAGTTCTGTCCATCATCCCCTACATCCACCATTTTTTTTGATTTTTGATCCGCCCTCTATCCCTTTTTCAAAATTCGTGTTCTATCTCTGCTACAGTTCTTTCAGCCAAATACCAGATCCGACCACCTTCCAGTTCACAAATCTGAAAAAATCACAGACACCTTAAAACCCTTCATAAAAAATAGTTCCGATTTCCTCTCTTGATTTCCTACAAATTTGCGGAAGACCACAACTTCTGATTCGGACGTTCACATGTCGGTCAAAGGTAGTTCTCAGACAAGTTCTCTGCATATCTGAGAGTCCGGTCACTATACAATAGCAACTCAAAAATTTATTAATGCAAAGATCCGAGCAGATCCAGGTCTGATCTCTAGGTTTACGTTGAAGTATTTGAAGAGAGATTTCCAACGGCGCCAGTTTCGTGTCGATCCGACATTGGGGCTGATCGCAGCGTCCATTCTCGCCGGAGCGCGCGCCGGAAAACAAAACCGGCAGACCCATGGCCGATTGTTCCGACCGGTGCCGAACGGAGCCGCCCGGCCTCCGGTCGGCGAACCAGCATACCTCCACTCTAGGGAGGGCTCATCCAGGCATCCACCACCACAGCGATGCCACCGGGTCCCACACGGCCCCTCCGGACAGCACGTGGGCCCCACAGGCGCGAGTACGTGTGTGGCCGAAGCTACGCGAGAAGCCGCCCGTCAACCCGAAATCGGTCCTCTCGGACCCCATTGTGTCGCCCTTTACCTCCCTGCGTGGAGTGGGCTGTAACTCATTGCTGTAATCTTTATGTATTAACTGTCATGGGAGTACGAGATCGGCCGGGTCCGTCTTCCCCACGCCCGGTAGCGTGGAGGTATTGTATCCGCTCTTACACTCAGCATTTCGCTTATTTCCTTATATGCTTTATATGCCGCTGCTAGAGAGCATGTTTTAGGGCCTAACTTGCTATACATTTTCATATCACCGCTGCTGCGAGAGAGAGCGAAGCCGTCCTGTGACCCGATCCGGGCCCGAAAGTGTGAATTGACCACCCTAGCTCTTGCCGATTTCTCAACCGTGCACGTCCGACGCTTCCCTCGTTAAGGGGCAGTCACGAGCTTGTCGTGTCTGTGGTCTCGTCCCGCATCACCTGGTTACATTTCTTCTCTCTCCGAAGGCAAAACGTCCCTTGGAAGCCCTTTATAGTTCCGTGACGCAGCAATCGCTTTGCCGTACCACACGCTCTTTGGCAGTGCTCTTCCTCGTCCTCCTGCTTATCTCGCGACCCCAATGGCCGCTAAGCTCTTGAAGTCGAGGATGCTGGTTGAGTTGCCCTTTGCTTTGCCGATGGAGATTGTACCAGCTCCAGGAGTTCCTCTACCGTGAGCTCCAACTCCCCTCCAATCTGCAGAGCAAACCACGTCTGGACGCTCTTTCTCTCAGAGCTCCATCTTCTGGGCCTCCTGTGCTACTTTGTCTTTGCCTTTCTCTCCATTGTCTCTTGCTTTATTTGTCTCCTCGCTGTTTGGAGAGAAACTTTGTGTAAGGCCCGTGCCTTAGTGGATCCTTAGTGGTTTGGATCTAATATTTGTTCTGGAATTTCTGATTATTTTCCTGTATTTTTGGAATTTTTCTGGTATTTTTTCGGATTTATTTAGAGTTAATTGAGGGTTATTAGAAATTAATAAGATTTTAATATATATAATGATTATATTATATATATTTTAATTTAATTTTATTTTCTTTTAATCCCTCACCCTCACACCCTCTCTCTCTCTCTCCCCCGTCGATCTCTTTCTCTCACGCTCTCTCTCTCTTCGTTCGATCGCCCTCTCCCCTCTTCTAGGGAAAGCAGGCGAGACGACGTCGGATTGAAGCGTGGTTGGTGCCGGTGGATTCCTCGCGTCGAGAGGAACACGTGGGTACCCATTTCGGCGCTGTTCGGTGATCGTGGGAACGGGACGGTGCGTGAAGGCTCCGTGAACCCTCCTCCGTGCATGCGGCGTTTCCGGCCGTTTCGGTTTGCAAGAGGTAGGGGGATGGACTCCTAAACTTGCTAGGATCAATTCCTGTAGCTAGTTCATTTGATTAGAACCCCGTAGCATGTGTAATGTTCATTTTTTCTATTTGTGGGGTTTTAGCCTAAATTTTTGAGATTAATGCATTATGGGCTTTGCATGTGATGTTTTTAGCAGTTATACTGTTGTTTGGGATGTATGGTTTGACAGGAAACAGGTTTTACGTCGTTACCCGACGATTTCCATCATCCGGGAGGGAACCGGTTTTCAAACCAAACCCGCCCACGTCCCAGGTGGTGTGACGGTCCTTCCAGGAACCGTCACACTCCTGACGGTCCTTTGAGGGCGCGTTATTTTTATATAACGGCCCGTTGAAGGGGCGTTATTTTGAGAGTAACGGTGGGGCTCCCATCTGTTACTCGCCCGTTGAACCACGTTGACCGGGTGAGGCGGTGAGCCTGACGGCCAGTCGGCCGACCGTCAGGTCAACCTGACGCGCCTGGGCGAGCGCGTTATATCGCCTGTTAATGGTTTTTAGAATGCTATGCGTGGGTTTTGGCCTCGGGTGGATGTAACGGCGAGGGTCCAACGCGTTACAGTTGATGTAACGCGCTGTGCCCCTTCCATTACATTCTGTTTCATTCGTTTTGGCTGGAACTTCGGTGGATGTAACGGATAGGGGCGGACGCGTCATTCTTGATATAACGCACCAGTCCCCGACCGTTACTCACCTGTAGCGCATGGGCAGCAGACCGCCACATGCCTGTTGGTTTAAAATGAGTACCGGCCTATTCGTTAAGCGTTCCATTACGTATATAAGCCATGTTTAGGTTATTATGTCGTACAATGGCATGTTTTTAATCCCTATAGAGTAGCTTTTCTTTCCTTGCAATGGAGCCATTGTTGTTGCCCTAGGTCTGTTGAGTACCGACCCGCTTGGGGATAGCGGAGGGGTGTTTCCCGCACACGGTTTGTAAGCTAGTTCCGTGGGCTCCCGGCCAACGGTAGCGTCCTACCAAGGGAGAAAACTGGCTAGAGGGCCTGGCTCAGGCGAGAGTCAGTGTGTGCACACGTGGTCAGAGGCTGTGGACTGACATTGACGAGTGCCACTCTGACTGGTCACTTGGTTTGGTACTGTTTACGTGCTCAGCTTGTCGTTTTACCGAGGCTTTCTTGGCATGTATTGAGGAGCCGACATCAGAGATGTCTTGTGAGATGTTTGTTGAATTGCCTTCTGGAGATTTCATGATTACACCTTTGTGTTTGGGAGAGTCTCCTGTGATGATTGATAATCACCAGTTGCCGGCAAGATTGTATGCGTTGCAGCTGGCAGATTATGATGTTATTCTGGGAATGGATTGGTTGGAGCAGTATGGAGCTGTGGTTGACTACAGATCGAAGAAAGTCTATTTTCAGCCCCAAGGAAAATTAGCCTTTTATTTTCAAGGTATTCAATCCCGTTCTTCTCGTATGATTATATCTGCTATTCGAGCCTATAGCTTGCTTAGTGCAGGTTGCCAGGGATTCTTAGCTTCTGTGGTTACTGTTGAAAAACCACGACGCGATGTCTGTGATATTCCTGTTGTCTATGAGTTCCCTGATGTGTTTCCTGACGAGTTGCTAGGCTTGCCTCCAGAGCGAGAGATTGAAATGGTGATTGAACTGATTCCTGGTACAGGCCCGTTAGCAAAGGCACCGTACCGTATGGCTCCAGCTGAACTTAAAGTACTGCAAGCACAACTACTTGAATTGCTGGAAAAAGGCTATATTTGCCCCAGTTTTTCTCCATGGAGTGCTCCAGTGTTGTTTGTGAAAAAGAAAGATGGAGGCCTGAGACTTTGTATTGATTACAGGCAGCTGAATCAGGTGACTATCAAGAATAAATATCCGCTTCCCAGGATTGATGATTTGTTTGACCAGTTACAGTCTGCTACTGTCTTTTCACGAATTGACCTCCGGTCTGGCTACTTTCAATTGCGAATCCGGGAATCTGATGTGGAGAAGACAGCTTTCAGCACTCGATATGGTCACTTTGAATTTCTAGTAATGCCGTTTGGCTTGACTAATGCCCCAGCAGCTTTCATGGACCTAATGCAGCATATTTTTCATCCATTTCTTGATCAGTTCGTGGTGATCTTTATTGATAATATTCTGATCTATTCTACCTCTGATGAAGATCATGTACTGCATTTGAGGATCATTCTGCAGACTCTGAGAGATCACGAGCTCTTTGCGAAATTCGGTAAGTGTGAATTCTGGCTTCGGGAAATTCATTTTCTTGGCCACGTGATTTCTGGTGACGGAGTGGCAGTGGACCCTACAAAGATTGAAGCTGTTTTGAGTTGGCAGAGACCGAGAACGATCACTGAGATTAGAAGCTTTTTAGGTTTGGCTGGGTATTATCGCAGGTTCATCCAGGATTTTGTGAAGATTGCAGCACCTATGACTAGACTGACTCGTAAAGATGTACCTTTTGTCTGGTCGGATCAGTGTG
Source organism: Amorphophallus konjac (assembly GCA_022559845.1). NCBI lineage: Eukaryota > Viridiplantae > Streptophyta > Magnoliopsida > Alismatales > Araceae > Amorphophallus > Amorphophallus konjac. The sequence continues at coordinate 32,284,063 of CM040126.1, read as the reverse complement.
AGGAGAGCTTTGTTGAATTGAAAAGGCTATTAACCACTTCTCCAGTGTTGACTTTGCCTTCCAACTCGGGTGGATTTCTTGTTTGCACAGATGCTTCTCGAGTGGGTTTGGGTGCAGTGCTGATGCAACATGGTAAGGTTATTGCATATGCATCTCGGCAATTGAAACAGCATGAAGAAAACTATCCCACGCATGATCTGGAGCTAGCTGCGGTTATTTTTGCCTTGAAGATCTGGAGACATTATCTGTATGGTGAGAAATTTCAGATTCTTACTGATCATCAGAGTTTACAGTATATATTCTCCCAAAAAGATCTGAATCTCAGGCAGAGGCGATGGATGGAATTCATGAAAGATTATGACTTTACACTCTCCTATCAGCCGGGTAAAATGAATGTTGTGGCTGATGCTCTGAGCAGGAAGGTGCAAGTCAATCATCTGTTGCTTCATGAATGAAAATTGTGGGAACAACTTCCGAGTGAGGCATTCAGCGTGGAGATTCCTGCCGATCCGAGGATGGCAGTTTGTGCTAGCTTGGTTTTGGGTTCAGCTTTGTATCAGCATATTAAAGAAGCTCAGGAAGCTGATTCTGATTTGGCCCGTGTTATATCAAGATATGATGTGGAATTTGATGACGAGCTGGTCGTCAGCTTCCAAGGCAGATGGTATGTCCCCACTAATGATGAATTGAGGCATGAGATTCTGAGTGAAGCCCATGGTTCCCTTTTTGCTATTCACCCAGGTGTCACCAAGATGTATCAGAATTTGAAAAAGTAGTTCTGGTGGCCATGTATGAAGAAAGACGTGGCTATATTTGTTTCTAAGTGCTTGACTTGTCAGCAGGTTAAAGCCGAACATCAAAAGCTAGGGGGATTACTTCAGCCTTTAGAGATTCCAATGTGGAAATGGGACCACGTTACTACAGACTTTGTGGTGGGTTTGCCTCGGACTTCTCAGGGTTTTGATGATATCTGGTTGCTTGTCGACAGATTGACTAAAACTACCAGATTGTTGCCGATTAAAGTTGCTTGGAGTGTGCAGAGGTTGGCCGAGCTTTATGTGCAAAAAATCGTGCCACTGCATGGAATTCCTGTTTCACTTGTGTCAGATCGTGATCCACGTTTTACCTCCGGCTTCTGGCGTAGTTTCCAGAAAGCTTTGGGCACTGAGTTAGCGTTCAGTTCAGCGTATCACCCACAGTCAGATGGACAATCAGAGAGGACTATTCAGACTCTGGAAAACATGTTGAGATCGTGTTGCCTTGACTGACAGGGTTCGTGGAGTCAACATTTGTCGCTTGTTGAATTTGCTTATAACAACAGTTTTCACTCCAGTATTGGCATGGCTCCTTATGAAGCGCTGTATGGTCATCCTTGTCGTACTCCCTTGAACTGGTTTGATGTTGGGACAGATTGTTGACAGGACCTGACATGGTACAACAGTGTTCTGATGTGGTTCGTCTGATCAGGCAGAGATTGTTGACAGCCCAGAGTCGACAGAAAAGCTATGCAGATCAGCGCAGACGTCCACTATAGTTTGAGCTAGGAGATATGGTGTTTGTTAAGGTATCTCCGATGAAGGGTGTTTCCAGGTTTGGGAAGCGTGGAAAGCTTAGTCCGCGATATGTTGGCCCGTTTCTTATTATTGAAGCTGTGGGTCTGGTAGCTTATCGTTTGCAACTACCAGCGGCTATGCAAGCTATTCATGATGTGTTCCACGTCTCTCAGTTGAGGAAATATGTGCCAGATGCTTCTCATGTTCTCGATGATTCAGTTTGGCCCGAGGTGACTGCTGATTTGTCTACGCCAGAGTTTCCTATCAGAATTGAAGACCGTCGTTACCAGCGGTTGAGAAATAAGGTTATCCCTCTGGTAAGAGTTGCTTGGCAGCGTCACTCTGGTAATGAGTCCACTTGGGAACGTGAAGATGAGATGCGTCAGCTTTTTCCTTTCTTATTCCAGTGAGGTATAATTCTTTTCTCAGTTTCCTCCTTATCCGTTGTAAATTTCGAGGGTGAAATTTCTTTTAGGAGGGAGGGACTGTAAGGCCCGTGCCTTAGTGGATCCTTAGTGGTTTGGATCTAATATTTGTTCTGGAATTTCTGATTATTTTCCTGTATTTTTTGGAATTTTCCTGGTATTTTTCCGGATTTATTTGGAGTTAATTGAGGGTTATTAGAAATTAATAAGATTTTAATATATATAATGATTATATTATATATATTTTAATTTTATTTTATTTTCTTTTAATCCCTCACACCCTCTCTCTCTCTCCCCCGTCGATCTCTTTCTCTCACGCTCTCTCTCTCTTCGTTCGATCGCCCTCTCCCCTCTTCTAGGGAAAGCAGGCGAGATGACGTCGGATTGAAGCGTGGTTGGTGCCGGTGGATTCCTCGCGTCGAGAGGAACGCATGGGTACCCATTTCGGCGTGGTTCGGTGATCATGGGAGCGGGACGGTGCGTGAAGGCTCCGTGAACCCTCCTCCGTGCATGCGACGTTTCCGGCCGTTTCGGTTTGCAAGAGGTAGGGGGATGGACTCCTGAACTTGCTAGGATCAATTCCTGTAGCTAGTTCGTTTGATTAGAACCCCGTAGCATGTATAATGTTCATTTTTTCTATTTGTGGGGTTTTAGCCTAAATTTTTGAGATTAATGCATTATGGGCTTTGCATGTGATATTTTT